>JAOTON010000091.1:0-78013 GCA_034440635.1 Lepas anatifera
GTTAGGTCAAGATCGGCTATTTTCAGTCAAATATGCAATGCTTAAGCCAACTGGGCATACCTCTTATGCCATTAGAGCTATTGAGGTCTGGTAAAGTACATTTGATAGGAAAATGCCAGACCTTTTTCTGCTATGTGGAACGTAAAGACCTCCCGACAGTGGTTTGACCTCCAGAGGTCACCTCTCGGCTGACCTAATATGACCTGATGTCGCGAAAGGTCAGAAAGTGACCTTGTTGTATATCAAATGAAAGCCAGTGACAAGACATACACGATGGTGTTTGCTTCAGCGCTCTAGCTTAATTAGGTCAAAATGTATTTTCAAAATACTGTTTTTGACCCCTGGTGACCTTGTATGAACTTGGAGAGTTCAAAGGGCAAATATGGCCCCTGGGACCCGTGAAAGGGTGTCTAAGAACGTTTTTCTGACTAAGCTGAGCATTTTTAATCGATTTTGTGACTTTTAGATCATAAGACAGCTTTTTCCCCATGCTTTTTCAATGGGAGAGGTCACCTCGTGACCTGACCTCAGGTCACGAAATCGGAAAATCCCGGATATACACCGTGTAGACCCTGGAAGGGCCATCAAGTGTACGAAGTTTCAAATCCATCGACTAAGAAATGTAGCTCTTATAGAGGTCAAAATTTGAAGTGAGGTGACCTTGATTGACCTCACCTGGTGACCTGACATTGGGTGATCCGGGGTAAAAATTTCATGGATGGTGGGAAAATGATGTGGTGAGAGATAGAGCCCACAACTGCGGTGCTGCGCCTCGTCGTTTTTCTGCTTTCCCGGAAAAAAACATTGGGGGGGCATCGATGGCCGGTGGGGCGAGGGTTAACTTTTAAATTCCTTCTTTAGTATTTTTGATGTGGCGTAAAACAACAGAAAAGGCGTCTAGTTTTATGGTAGAGGGCAGTAGCGGCTCCAAGGGGGGCTAAGGAGCTCAAACCCCCTGAAATGTCCGAGCTTCTATAGTTAATACATTGGCGCAGGTGCGGCTCAAGCCCCCTAGCCCCCCAAATGAATTTCTGGGACCGCCATTGGCACAGGGGCTTTGTAATTGTTTTATTGGAAGGGGGCTAACTCAAGTGAAAGAAGTGGCGTCTACCACCTTGGCACCGAAATGGGTGCGTACGCACCACTCAAGGGTACCGGGCGCCTCCGGCGCCCAATATGAGTAAGATCCTGTTTGAAGCTAAGGTGAGGAGGGGGCCTGGCCCCCTGGATCTGCCATTGCGCCCACTAGATAGGTTTTGCCCTTCAAAAATGGCACCTGCTGGTTCAGGTAACGCTCCCTGATCCGGCGCCCCTCGGTCTGAACACCCCCAGCTATAGCCCTGTTCCACCTGTCAGCACAGTTTTGTCAGCACCAATCAGCGGGCCGCGTTGCGCCTACGTCACAGGATTGTAGCCTCTCCCCGGGAACTAGTTCTAGAGGTTTTACGGGCTGATGGCCTGCTGTTTGCGCTGATGAAAAATAGTAAGTGCACGAAGTGGCAGCCTAATATTTTTTGATGGTATAAAGGATTAAGTTCCCTTTGCTTACCACAAGCAAGAGGCCATTATGGCGCTAATGTTACTTTTCTGGAGGAGAGGTTAGAGGTCCTGCTGACAAAACTGTGCTGACAGCTGGAACAGGGCTAAAGTGCTTCCTCCCGAGCAGCAATCCTGGATCCGCCTATATTGTGTATCCCGAGTCTGCTGAGCGTGTTCTGCGCGCAGTGCGGGCCTTGCATATGCAGATCCAGGGGGATGGGGCAAAAGGGACTCGTGCCCCCCCGATAGACCCTTGGCACTTTCTAGTAAAGTTAAAGGCATCTTGGGTCCCTCCAGCGAATGAATTTCTTTGGCAGTAAAAAAGCGGCCAGATTGCGGCAAGTCCTGCGCTCTATTTTCGAACACTTGCGCGAAAGTGAGATAGTCGCTGTTTTGACACAATGCCTTTATTATTATTATTATTGTATCTGTGTATGCACTTCATAACCTCCTCTCTCACCTTGCGCAGGAATGTGGTTTCTCACTAACACTTTAGCACCCGACCGAGCAATAGGGAAAGGCATGTGTATTGTTCCCCCTAAAGCCAGTCTGCAGAACCTGGCAGGCTTCTCGACGAGGTGTCTTTGGGGCAGCTTAAATCCCTACCGTGTCAATTCCTGCTCAATTTGGGGCATACATTTGGTTTCTAGAACATACTTTTCCTTCCACCGGGGCCTAAACTTTCATTTTATACTGTGAGAAGTTTACATAAAGGGAATCAAACAAAAATTGCAATTTTTTTCACTATTTAGTGCTCCCATGTCTGCCTAAGTGTGTTAGTGCTGCCCCAAGTGTCAGTTTCTGCCTCAAGGATTCCTTGCCTACCCCAAAGATGGGCAAAAGCTGCCCCAAGGCTACCCCAAAAAAGTTAATCATTGAAACCTGCCACCACATGCAGATTGACACTAAGGGAATCACCTGCAAGATGAACGTCTCCAATTTGATGTCACTCATGGACATAGTTACAAAATAAGATCATTTGTATGTAGTGGCGTCTGGGGGAGGGTTAATTTAGATTTAATTTTGCTATTCTCTCAAACAATTTTAAATAAATGGCATGACTGAAACAAGCATTAGTGTAAAAGCAGTTGAGGCTACCTTCCTAACTCTTTATCTGGAGTGCTTACGTAGTATATTAAGGTGAATCCTTGCATTCACAATAAATTATGATAAAAAATTCACTCATAATGAAATTTAAATGTATTTTATTTTTCACTGTAGGATATTTGAATAGGGCTCATTTAACTAGGGTGCAGTTGCTTTTTGCACCCAAACTAGTTATGTCTGCCTTAATAAATCTATTATAAGGGAGATTCTAAACCTGTTGATTTCAGAAGATGCAATATAGTCCAACTCCTTTTGTAAAATAGAGCTAATGAGGAATGAGCTATCACTCAAATGGTGTGTGATGACTAGGCATCCCTGATTATATCAATTGCCTGTTATACTGGCAGATTCTGGGGAGGGATGATAAATGCAAATACATGTATTTGAGACAATGACAACAAGCAATAAAAAACCATGCTGGTACATGCTAAAGAAAATGTTAAACACCAGTAGGAGATGCCATTTTCAACCCAGTCACACAGCACACCATCCCCATTCAAATCACTGGCCTGTTCAAATCACCTTTTCTCTACTCCAACTGGGAAGCAACCAATCCTTGATAATATGGAACTTAATAAATTCATTAAAAAGGCATCTACCAAATCATTACGGCAGTAATAATTTTACTCTTTCAATGTATCGATGCCACTTCTCCCAAGACCTTTGTGAGAGCCACAGAACTTAATCTGTGTTCAACCAGGACTCACTCGTCATGACAAAACTAGCAGGCATAACAAATGAATTTTTGACTGCATTATGTCTTAGCTTGCACATAGTGACAACTATCATAGGCTCCGCTGATTTCTCTGACATTAAGTACTTCCATGAGTTGGCTGACTAGTCCTTAAATCTTTCCAAAAAAGCTGTGTATTGGTTACTTCTATGATATTTCGGTGAGGTTTTATTTGTGTCCGGCCTTAGCCAAGTTATTGTAAGTTGTTATAAGTCACTTATTTTCATATTATTCAATGCAGAAAGACAAGTCGCATCTACCTTTTAAAATGCGATTCAGCGAACATTCTACAGTTATTCTAGCTTTTTGACATCAGTTCCAGAGTTGACCTTATCTAAAACCAAACAAAAATCGTTCTGAAAAATAATCCAAATGTGACATACATTTTCTCTCTTTTTGGATGGCAGAGTGGTATGGTGGTGAGTCCATCAGCTTCTCACACGCCTGGCCCACGTTTAAGGCCTGGCTAATCCCCTGAGCGGAGAGTAATGTGCTCGCCTGTAATACCCTCCAACAGGAGGACCACACGTTTAATGGTGTTGTTTTCCGTTACAGCTCGGCTCCATCGCAAGTTTGGTGATGACAACCTGAGACAGGGAGATTCCCATATGATCGTTTGCTGACACGCCATGGCCAGACTCCTCCGCAATTTCCGTAATCGGCGATTGAATGAACCAGTGGACCCAGAAAATATCAGCTACACCTCCATCCTGGAGAGTATTTTGGAGCTGGACCAGCCGTTTTACCTGTTCCCGCACAGCCAGGTAGCGTGTCTACAGACTTTGTGCGTCAGCACTGTGGCCAAGCACGCCCCGCGGCTATTCACGCCGTTCGCACGCCAGGACGGCGAGCTTTTGCTGCGGGAGCGGCCGTGCGGGCCGCTGGATGGACTCCCCCTCCGCTGTGTGACCTGCTCTGTGACCTGCTGCTGTGGTTACGAGACCCATCCAGCCGGTCCATTCCTCTGTACTGTGTGTTCTCGCCGTATACGCGCTGTGTATGTCTTCGCGAATATGTGGAAGATGGCACCGGGCTTAGAATGGAGAAGCTGCTGGAAACCCGCACACCGAGGCTGGTTGAGCTCATCTGGACGGGATTGCCTGTAACGGAGGAGCTACTGAACCTGCTTCACAACCTCCCGGAACTCACCGTCTTCATCACTGACCAGCCTGCGAACTGTGGTATGACGGAACTTTTTAGAACATCTGGCCTCGTTAAACCGCTTGCGCGTCTTACAGTTAGTTGTTGACACCTGCCAATGGAAAAGAAAGGAGCCGGCTGGCATTGTTTTGGAGTCAGTCTGTGACCTCCGACTTAGGGGCTTGCGGTGTTGCGACCTTCCCCGGTCATCCCCACCTATGCTAAGGTGTTTCCGACTCTGGAACGGCTTACAGTCGGAACGTTCTCAGATAGTTGCAGAGGAGAGAGCAAACTTGAAGTGGCCGAGATAGAATGGAAACTGAAAGAGATGTCGCTCGGTTATTGCTACGTTCCTGATGTGCTTTCGACTCCAATGCCCCAGTTAAAAACGCTGACCTTGGATCACTGCGATGTACAGTTAGGGCGCATTCCCCTTTAAACTAGACAACCTGGCCCTCCACCATGGGCTTACCACCTTGACAATTCGTTGCACCGAAATATTCAAGAACCGTGACGACTCGCTGTCCGTTTTCTGCGCGCCATCAGTGTTGTCGCTGCATCTTGTCTGTGAACGCGTTGCCGTGCCTCTGGTCTGGCTGGCGGACACTTTCCCGAGTGTACAGCGTCTTTCGGTGTCCGGTCGACTTCCTAGCGGAGCCGGGTCGTCGATAGTCTCGCTGCCGGGACTGCGCCGCCTGCACGCGAGCTGCGAGAGCTCGGTGCTGATGGACCGTCTGTTGTCCTTGCTGCCGCTGCACCAGCTGACGGAGCTGTCCCTCCGCTCGGAGGAGGTCGGCGAGGGTTCACAGCTGGCGCTGTCGGCGCTGTCTCTCTGTGAGCGGCTCTCACTACTACAGCTGGAGAATTACACAGACGTCTCCCTCCCCAGTGGCTTCCAACTACCGTCTGTGCGACAGGTATGTCCTTGGTGGAACTGGGGCCTTATTTTTCCTAGGTCATATTTCTAGAGTGTATGTGTAATGACAAAAACATGGAAGCCGGAAGTCCTTTGGGAGTTTCGGTCTTGCTGATTAGGAAGATCTCAAATCGCTAACCTATATTGTATGCTTTAGTTTTTGATATTGTGTGTTCCAAACTCTCCATGAATGTTTTTATTTGTTCCTGCTTTAATAGGTTACCTCGTCATAAATGGCAAATTTATTTTTTTCATTTCAATTTTATGCATTTCGCCCCGATCATACAATTTATCTATAGGATAAATTTTTAGGGGTATCTCCCAGAGGCGGATCCATAATTTCCTATCGGGACCAGAGGGCACAACTTTTTGGGACCAAATCGTATTGCGGGGGGTGCGGATACTCACATCGTGGGGTAAGGGGTAGAGTTGGGAAGTGACATTGGGAAGTGGGGGAGTGACGTCGACCTTTCGTAGGGGATGAGGTAGAGCGCTGTGACAATTTAAGGGGTCACCAAGTGTCGATTTTTGGGGAAAATTTCCCCCTGCCCCCTTCTCCTAGATCTGCCAATGCCATCCCCTCATGCTGTGTCATGGATAGGCCAGAAACTTGATTGCTACCTTCACAAGGACAATTGTTACTAAATAACACTATAATACACGATTAAAAAGCCGCGATACCTTTACTTCTGCCGTCTTTGTTAGTGAGTTCTTTGCACTCAGGCCAATTTAAACTGAAATTGTGGCGTGCTGGTCTCGCAATTAGCTGGATGTAGGTTTGGTATTTGCAGAACATGATGTGCCGGACCTGTAACCATCGAGCTTTTTTCTAATTAACGTAACGGATTTTCTATCTTCGACAAAAATAAATATTGAACTTAGGGTATGAAGAAACCACCTTGACTTCCCATATAGATTACGGCTGATACCCAGAGGGTGATTATACAGTAAAATATTCGGCAGATAATGCATTGGTATTGCTACAAAGTAGCAGAGGGGACGTCGCTACTTAAATTGCTACCGCCACTTCCGCCGCCTCAGCTGGCTGAAACTGCTACCGCTACTAGTGTTACGATTTTGAAATCACGTAACTGCCACCTACTCCACTATTGCTATTTTTATTACAAAGAGCGATAAAAGCACTACCCAAAAACTACTTTTTACTGCTCTTTTTAAATAAATTTCGAGGAAAACTAATGCTTATTTGTGTATTACACCTAAATTTGTTGTTTTATTGTAATTTATGTAAAGAAAAACACATACAAATACAATTTGTTCAATGTGCTTTGGTTTTACAGATGGGAAAAAAACATTTCTCTCAATCTCAATCTTCCTTTTTCGTGGCGTTATCCTGAAAGGGTGTCGGTAGCGGTCGCACTTTTGAATTCTAGTAGTAGGTGTGCTACCCGCTGCTACCCTACTTTTTGGCTATAGAAACCCACTTCTGCCAGTGCGCTACCATTCAGAGCAGTGGACTAAAGTAGCGGAGCACAGGGCTCTGCACAGCAGTAATGGATGGTCCTCTTTTGTTGAAACAGCGAGCTTTTTTCATGTTGTAACCCCTTTAGAACAGATGGGTGCATTTGTACGAACAATTAACACGCTGCTGCATATTTCATTGAAGTATCCATGCGTGCAGTTTAACAGCTTGGTTTTAAAATCTTTACCTCGTTTGATCAAGAATGAAAGACATGTAGCATATTTTGTGCAAAAACACGTGCATTAATAGCTTCCTTTTGGCCGTAACTAGGTGACACTGCGCGACGTGCATGGCGCGGAGCTGGTGCGGGGACTTCTGCGAGCTCTGCCACGTCTTCACGTTCTTCAGCTGGAAGACATGTGCATCGTGAGTAAGGTGTGGACGCCGACTTTCGAGGAGTTGCGGGACGCCGGTGTGGAGCTCAGGCTGGGATCCGGCTGCACGGTGCCCTTCTGGCGGCGCGGCGGTGTCAGAGTCGCTGTGCAGGACGATGGAATTAGTTGGGCTCGAGAAAGTGATTAGAATAGACTCCTCAAGTGCATTCTTGTCAGCTGTCGCCAAGTGTGAATGAATCTGGAGACGGAACGTTATGATGTAATTGATGTCGAAATCTACCATTATATGCCAAATTTGCTTGAATTTCCCGTAACCAACTAGATGAGAATGGCGCTTTCGGTTACTGATCATCATCAGGTATGGTAACTTTTCTAATTGCAAACTTTTACAGGGGAGAATGCAGCGCTTGAGAGTTCTCCATATATGTATATATGTATACAATTTCGCATATGATTATAAATATTCGCATATGATATACAATTTCGCATATGATCTACAATTTCGCATATGATATACAATTTCGCATATCCCTGCCCAACCGTCACACTAGTGTTACGTGTGCAACAGTAGGTATCGTACCTTGCCGAGGTTTTCATTACCTTGAAGCCCGAGCGCTTCAATTGCTAGATAAACTTAGATAACCTGGGTGGGTGGTGAAGCTCGTCGCAAAAATGCTGGAACTTCACCGTTTTGTGAGCAGGGAATACCATTGCAGTGAGTTAAGTGATGAGTTTTGATTCCATCCCTGGTGATTACACGCAGGTGCACGGGGAACGGGTGAGCAGATTTTACCCCCACTCTATAAGTCAGAAAGTATGAATTTGATCAAGCTGAAATTGTCGTCACATCTTCTGGCAGATCCAAGAACAAGACAACATTGGTACATTGGTACATTGCCACACGCGCCAGTGTGTGCCCCTCTTAGATATCTCAGAAGCTACTGAATCAGTTTAGCAGAAGTTTGGTATGTGTATTTGCGATGGTGAAGTGAATTGCACCCATCAGCTCCATGTGTGTGCACGTGCACATCCCTTCAATGTTGAGAATCAAAATTTTGGGTGAGGATTCAAGGATGTGCCGTGATGTCAAAGCCCAAGCAGATGCTGTGACGTGAGTTTTGCACTGAATTGTGCTCATGAACATTGGCTAGGTATATGGTGGCTACCAAATCGCGTGGACACGCGCAATGATAATCCCGAGCTAAGGGATGTTTTCCTATATTTGAGTTTTTCCGCCAATTGCGCCAAAACTATGATTCGTAGTGACATAAAACATTCACCACACTGTGCAGTGTCAAATTATAACTTTTTTGCTGTGCCTTTTTTAGAACGCTTTAGCTCCATGGTTATTTTACCATAGAATAACTACAGAAATCTGCGAAGTCCTTCACGTTCGAACCAGTGTGTGTATTTCTGAAACTATCGATGTACAATCAGAAGTGTCATCGAGTAAAATTTGCAGCCATCTACCGTCTTGACGATGAAAATGAGTGCGATCACACTATGTGAAGCACGTGCCAGTCCTGAACACTGTCCAAACAAAAACACTACCAGTGTGCGAATTTTGCCAATTTTGGGCTATAAATCGCGAACAAAGAGTAGCAACGTATTGCAATGAAAATAATGAAATTCCCACAGTCGTTGGTGAAATTTGTAAAACATATCTATCCGCTATGACTAATTACTTCAAAACCCAAGCCTAAAGATTGGAAAATTTGAATATTTCATATTTTCATATGCTCGAATATTTGCATGTCCTTCGTCAATTTGAAGTCTCTTGACTTTTTCCTCAGAAAATTGGAATTCCCAAAGAAATAGACAGAATAGAAAAATGTCGAAGCATGAACTTTAAATGTATATCTTAATTTTGTTATGGACACAATGTCTGTCTATTCCAGTATTTTCAATTTGGGCAAAATATGTTCGATATTATGGGCTGGTGTAGAAATGTGTAATCCAGTATTTTCAATTTGGGCAAAATATGTCCGATATTATGAGCTGGTGTAGAAATGTGTAATCCATTATTTTCAATTTGGGCAAAATATGTTCCATACTATTAGCCACGGTGGAAATGTATATTCCAGTATTTTCAATTTGGGCAAAATATGTTTCACACCATGAGCTAGTGTGGACTTCATCACAAATTTAGCCTTTAAATCCTTCTCCGCCTGGGGGTGGGTTTCAATGTTAACTCCTTGGTCTTTTACACATTATTTCGAGATAATTTTAATTATAGGTGCGCTATGTTGCATAGCTGTCAGGTGATCAATTCAGCAGGTTATGACCAAAGATTAATACCAAGTCACGTCAGGGTAACTAGTTATAGCGCCATTTATCACCCATGGAATTTGTTTTTTTTAATTTGGCAATCAAAACTAGTATTCTTAACATCATTTCAAGCTTCTATGGAAACGCAAATTACTGAAATCCCGGTCATTTTGAGGTCATGACAATAACTAGGTTCGCAGAGGTCATCAAATATCCCGCTTGTCAAAAGGTTTTTGTCTATAACTTTTGTATGAAATAAGACCCAGAAACAAATGTGAACGAGCATAACTGAGACGAGCATACGAGCATGGCTGAGTGACCAGACTAACTAAACTATTCGAAAGATGTGCGAACTGCACTATCATCTTGGAAATCTTCATTTGACCTTGACTTTAAATCAAAGGTCACCAAGTGAACAGACAAAATCCTGCCATAAAGCATTCGGGTAGTTCAAGACAAACAGATTGATTCGTTTGGCCTCGTTCTAGTGCTAGTGGCTTCCGAGTAATGGGACCATCTTTAAATCTGTTGAAGAGCCATTTGACAGAACGATAAAGGTAAAGGTACACACTGACAAGTTGGATATTAAATATATTTAAAAACAAACACACGGACGCGTTTCGTTACTTCTTCAGCGTGTGTTTGAAGAGTTTGAAGAGTACACTCTTCAAACACACGCTGAAGAAGTAACGAAACGCATCCGTGTGTTTGTTTTTGAATATATTTAATAGCCAACTTGTCAGTGTGTACCTTTACCTGTAATCTTTAAATCGTTTGAAATTTTCTCCATTTTAGCCTCCTGTGACGTTACAAACTCAATCAACGGCTGGGGCTCAAACTTAGTCTAGGAGTAGAAGTAAGGGCCTCATTCAACGCTTTTCAATTTCGCCTGTATTACCTTTGGTTCCCGATATGGCACGGTGTGGGGGGAGGGGAGGGAGGAGTCTCGGACCCTCATCCAGGCGGCGCGGTGGTGGGTACGAAAAGAGCCCAGGCAATGTCGTTTTAAACCTGTCAAAGCTTCAGGATATTGAAGCTTTGACAATATCTAGTTGAAAAATATATTGTCAACGCCATGCAGGCAATGCAAAATTTCGCCTTCTTTGGAATCCTCGCGCATGCAAGCTTGGCTCATTATGTTTATAGCTGTTCTTTATCAGTTTCCCTCTTAGCCCCCCCTCAGCCCCCAACAGGTGTTTTACTCGTTACTGCAGCACACGCTGCACGCGTTATAATAGCACATTTCTACTTAACGAATTTGTAATGTCGCTTTGAATATCATAGTGGATAATGATGTGCGGTCCAAAGCGCCTATTGGTTGTATGTAGAATTTTTCTGGCGTTCTTCTGTATTTGAATATACATATTTGGGCACATGGTACGCCATTTCATCTTCACTTACATTGTTATGTTCCCGTCAGGCGTCCGTCGTTTCAGACAAAATTTTGAACTTTCATATTTGTATTGACGAGGTTTGCCAGAGTTGGTGGATGTCGTGATGTGTTAGTGCTTTAAACGAGTGACAGGCTTGTTTTTTCTACTGCGAAACAAAATGTTATTGGATAGATACTGCCGAAGAGCCGGGCGTATTGATGAACATATATATATATATATATATATATATATATATATATATATATATATATATATATATAATTTCGCTGATAAACACGTGTACAGTGGTTATTGCAAGTACAGTGAGACAGATTATTTGTTAACAACATTTTTTCGATTTTTTTTGTTCTCGATCACTGTCCGTAGCCTAAGCTGTGTTTCTACTTTGTACCTGTGCCAGATTTTTCCGCCATTTATTTCATTTTTAGTAGGGATCAGGTAAGTTTGAGGCTCTACAATACATCTTGTAATCATTGATGGTGGTTCAAAGTGCAAGAAGTAGAAAGGTAGAACCCTGGGCCTGGGTTTTTCTCATCCCTTTTCATCAAGAACCCTGAGTTTTTTCTCATCATCTTTTCTTTCAGTCCCGGTGAGCTTGGGTGTGCAGATTTGTAATTACCGTTTCGTTTTCCTCGCTTTGCCTTTGGTACTTTTGCACGCAAGCATTGCGATATATTTTAAGAGCCCTTAGTTACATTTTACGCCGAAATTCTTAAGCATATATTTCGGGTTGGTTTGTCCATTTGGATGATCTGCGTGTGAGCCTTTGCAATCCATTCGTGGTCGGATATTTACTTTTCATGAAAAGCTCGCACCCCCGTCCCCTCTCAACGAAGGAGTGGATAGCCGCTGTATCGCTCCTGGTTCGGAATCTCTCCCTTTTACACCATTGGACAGTGGTGAATTTCGTTGCCCATCTGATCAGAAAAGCATCACGGTGAAGCAGCTCCGGGGGCCGATAACTCCGCCCATGAATAACTACCCCATTCCGACAATCCCCCCCTCCCCTCCCCCTGGATAGAGATTTGACCCCAGACCTCTTGCAAGGACGTGGGGGAGGGGACACTGAAGATCTTCGTGCCGTTGCTGTAGTCTGGCCTCAGGAGCGGGGAGCGATTCATATTGCGAACTAATCCTGCTGCTGTCGACGCACTGTCCGGGAATGCCACCAAGTCCATGATGTCTACAGCTACTGGATATATGAGGCCACTTTTTAAATCATGCACCACGCTCAACGAAGTTAGACCCTAGACCAGTGTTTAGATGCTACTTTGGATGATAGAGAATGTCCCAGATACTCACACGCCGAATTTCACTTACTCGCACTCGTGCATTGTTAGAACACTAATAAATCGTGACATCAGTACGTGATGGCAATGGAACGTTTACTAAATTTCGGACCATTTAGGTATAAAAGTGCAATTTTGGATTGACTTGTGCATTATGTTCTGTGGTGCATTCATACGAATGCCCAAATTTGAGAAAAATGCCAATAGCCTCACATGAAAACCAGTATCATAATGTAACGTGTGCTTAGCCCCGCAAAGGCTTTTTGACCTAGATAAAATAGAAGTCCTAAAAGCGTAGCAAAATTGAATTTGAATGATTTTTAAACAATAACTCGCCTTTCTGGGGTGCCCGGGCACCCCAAATAAGTATGAATCTTGACACTTACCCTACTTCGAAACACGCACATACACACTTCCAACGCCACACACACACGCAAGCCAACTTCCAAGTTTTTGTGTTGGAAGTTGGCGTGTGTTTTTCTCTGCTTTCATCTGAACTTCTTCGACTGTATTTACTCTTTAAGCTTTCGGAGCGCAAGGTCATCAGAATTTCACAGTGATATCCATGGTATGTGATGGTATGACATCTTGTTCACCTGCGAAGGTTTCCTGTTGAGGATTCGAAACTTAGAAACTGCAGTCTAGAGATTACTTGTAGGTGGATATTACGTGGTTTACCCGGTAATAACTATATTATGTCCTGTTTCTCCACAGTCAGTGGAGAATAGTAAATACGGTGTCATTTCGGTCTTTGCTTCCTGAATGAATGTCATGGGGTTATTGTGACCATTATCATTATAGTCACCCTTTTGTACCGAACTTAGTGTGTGGCCCAGAAAACCCCAACCGAAAAGGGGGAGTGTGTTTCTAAATACATCTTAACACGCTAATTGAGGTTTTCCCACAAGGTAGATTAGTATTTCCTTTGAAGTGTTTGACATTTCGAGATGATTGACATGAATGAAAATATTGGACAATTTTAAATTTCACATTTTTAGCGCTGTCAATAGAGGCAAAATATGAGAATGGTCGAAGCCAATAAAGCACCTGTCATCTGAAGTCAATGCATTTTAGGGCCGTTGAGATGTTTAACCCGCGCCCCTACTGGGGTCCGGCGCCACCTTCGGCCCACCGGGGCCATTGATGCCCCTAATTCCGAAAGTATGGGGGTTAGCGTAAATCTGCAAAGTGTATTAGAAAGCTCGTGCGAATTCAGTAAGAAATTACCTCACATCTTTAAACGCTCAGGTCAATGGTTTGACCTCCAGAGGTCAAGTTAGTTCACGATAGGCTACTTCCACTAAAATATGCAATGCTTAAGCAAACTGGATATAACTCTCATACCGTTAAAGCTATTGCAATCTGGTAGAGTTCATCTGATAGGAAAATGTCAGACCTTTTTCCGCTATGTGAAATGTAATGACCTCCCGCCGTTGCTTTGGCCTCCAGAGGTCACCTCGTGACTTAATATGACCTGAGGTCACGAAAGGTCTGAGTGACCTTGCCGTATATCAAATGAAAGCCAGTGACGAGATATTCACGATGACGATTATTTCAGCGCTCTAGCTTGATAAGGTGAAAAGTTATCGTCAAAATACTGTATTTGACCCCTGGTGACCTATGATGACCTCAGATAGGTCAAAGCGCAAATATCGCCCCTGGGATCCGTGAAAAGTTGTCCAAGAATGCTGTTCTGATCAATCTGAGCATTTGCAATTATTTTTATGACTTTAAGATAGCATGTCAGCTTTTCCCCATGCTTTTCCAATCGGAGAGGTCATCTCGTGACCTGACCTCACATCTCGAAATCGAACAATCCCGGATATACATTTTGTTGACCCTGGAGGAGTTATCAAGTGTAGGAAGTTTGAAGCCAAGAAATGTAGCTATTATAGGGCTCAAAAGTTGAAGTGAGGTGACCTTGGTTGACCTCGCCTGGTGACCTGACCTTGTGTGACCCCGGGGTAAAATTCATGGATGGTGAGAAAATGATGGGGTGAGAGATAGAGCCCTCAATCGTGGTGCTGCTGCTCGTCGTTGTTCTGCTATCCCTATAAAACCTCAGAGGGGGGCCATCGATGTCCCCGGTGGGGCGAGGAGGCAATAGCTTGCCTCCTTCATTTTCTTTCTTGTCCCGCAAATCCGGCAGGCAACCGATCACCGGGCCTCCCAGAGGAGGCCGAATCCCGGATGAAACGCATTGTCGCCTCAGGGTCCTCGTGAATTATGTGATGGGGCAATCGCCGTTTGAGATCTTGAGGGGCATCCTAGACTTGGAAAATATTGTCGTTCTGGACCATTGGCGGATCCAGAACATTTTGGAGGGGCCAAACCAACGTTTTGGGGAGGCTAAATTAAGAAAAAATCGCGAAAGCAAGATATTTTTAAAGAAAAAAAACGGCTAAAATTTGGTCTTTTGCAGCAAAAAATCATACCTTAGGCTTTGGTGGGGCTACGGCCCCTTTGGCTCCCCCTTGGATCCACCAGTGTTCTGTATCATACTCGGATCCAGGGGATCCCTTGGGTCGACCTTAGCACCGAAAAGGAACGCCTCCCGTCGCAGCCGCCGAGCCCCCCGTAGGGGAGGGGGCGGCGGCGGCTGCAGCTGTACCCCGGCCCCGCAAGTTGCCTTCCAAATGGCACCCGAAGGTAGGTGTAAGGGCCCTTATGATGTACCCGGGGGCCTCTGAATTAATCTCAGAGGCCCCAGAGTTGGCCTCAGGGGCCCCCAAATAGCTGTTCTAGGAGTCCACAATGATTTGGCTCCATTTTCCCCAGAGTTGTTCTCGGGCCCCTGCCTCGGAGGTCCCACGAACCCCATGGCCGGGCCCCTAACAATTGTCTCGGGGGCCCAAACCGCTCCCCTTATTTTCAGCAGTTGTAGGTGCCCGGTATACCACCCGTACCGCCTTTGACTGCAGCCGGCCCCCCTGTGGTTCACCCTGGCCTCCTGTGGCCATCCGGGCACACTGACGCTTCCGGGCACTGGAATCGCTGAGGCTGCGATCGGGCCCCTCAGAACTATCCCGAGTCCACTACTGCCGATGCCGGGCCTCTATTCCCAGCCGTTGCAGATAATTCTCGTCATTCGCCCGAGCCCTCAGTGACCCCAGCCGGGCCCGCTGCGGTTCACCCGGGCCTCCTGTGGCCATTCGGGCCCCGTGAAACGCTTCCCGGGGCCCCTGTGATTCACCTGGGACTTTTTTGTACGCGATCGGGCCCCTCGCAATAATCTTAGACATCAGGGGCGTAGGAACCAGTTGAAATGTGGGGGGCCAACCCCAGAGGGGGGCCCACCTCAAGGGGGGCCCCAGCCCAAGGGGCCCATAATTATGAGCAGTTTTAAAACTGTTCATTTGGTGTCGATAATACACGCATACACACCGGCCTACGCTAGGTATTTCCATACATTAAATGTTAGTTACGTCTTTTCCAACAGTTCCCTCGCATCGAATAGCTCTGTGGTGATATTTTTTCATTTCGCAGTGGAAGACGGCCTGTAGACGGCTCTTCACGCCCGTTGATGACCGAGGGACGGCTGCTGCTCGGCTTGTGGTGCGGGTTGCGTGTCCGAATTAGCGCTCTGTGTTGGGAGCGGTCTGGGCCAGAGTTTGATTGGGTCCAGTTTTCGGGGTCCATCTGGGGCACTCGGGTAGTAGGTGCCTTGACCTTTATCATGAAGCGCTTTCGGTCCAGGGGTTTGCAGAGGGCATACGCTAAAACTGGACTTTCCCAGACAAGCTGTCGTGCCCGCCCGGGTTTCTTGTTTTATATTGCAGTTGCTGATATTTGCATATTTGTTGCAGCGGTCCACCACAGAACAGTGGAGGGCCAGTGGCTCCCCTGGCCCACCACTCTCCCGTTTCCTATGCCTATGCCGCTCAGAAGCCGCCAAGTCATCATAGATGCCCCCAGTGCCCAAACCATGTCTCAGGAACCAAATTAGTCAGCTCTGGGGGCCCCAAACCTGCTCATGGGCTAAGGGACCGGCTCATGGGACCACCTTATTAAAGGACCCCACATAAGCACAGGGCCCTAAAAGCTCCGAACAGGGCGTTCCAGATTGTCTCAGGAAGCCAGGCTAGCTTAGGGGCCCGGCTCAGCTCGGGGCCCCCAGGTTGGCTTATATAGGGTCTCAGAACAGCTCAAGGGACCCGTTTAACACGCGCATTGACGGGGGTCTGAGCCACCTTCGCATTGACGGGGGGCGGGTACCCGCCCCCTAAGATCTCGAGAACCACGGTAGGTAGCGAAAAACGGTAAACGGTGTTGGGCTGCCCATCCACTTCTCCATCGAAAACATTTGAACCATTTTTTTGTCAGGTCACATTTAAGGTCACGAGAGGTCAAAACATGCCCGTCATAGGGATAACATGTAAAATTCAGTTTTTCGGGCATTACATCTGAACAAGTAAAGATAGAGCAAAACGACTTGAACTATATGAATCCTCTTAGCAAGCCGAATCGAATGATATATAATTTGACCTTGCTAGGTCAAATCAAGGATTTGACCTGACCTGAGGTCAGGTCAGGGTCAAATTATATAAAATGCATATAATTAGAACCGCAAAGCCCAGGCGAGTCTAATGCAGCTAAAATAAATGCTCTATCACCATCCGTTACTGAGTTATTCCGTAAAAACCATTTTTCCCATGTATTTCCAATGGAGAGGTCATGCGTCGTACCTGACTTTAGGTCATCGATATCAAAAATACCGGAACATATTTTAGAGAACTCGGTGGGGCCATTATGTGATATGAGTTTCAATCGGATAAGTTCACCCTGCTCCGACTTATGCTATCCTAAACTTTTTTTGAGGTCGGGTCACTTGACCTGTACTGGTGACCTGACCTGAGATGACCTAACCTTAAAATTTTCACAGAAGTTGTAAAAATGATGAGGGAAAAGGTATACCAAGTACGGCGGGGCTACGCGCCGCCGTTTTTCTACTATCTCCGAAAAACCCGAGGGGGGCGGGTACCCGCCCCCCCGTCAATGCGCGTGTTAAGCCTACGGATCCCAGCTCAGTGACCTTAGCAGAGTTCAAGGGGGCTAGACCAGCTGGGGACCCCAGTTCAACACAGGGTCACATATTAGCTGTGGGAGACAAGCTCAGCTCAGGGGCCCAGGTCGGCTGGTATAGGGTATCAAACCAGCTCAATGGGCCATTCAAGGTATCGGCCCCCAGCTTAGCTCAGGGACGCTAGAACTGTGCAGGGGCTCCAGACCAACTCAGAGGCCTCATATAAGCACAGGGGGCCTCAGCTTAGCTTAGGGCTCGAATTAGCTGTGGGGCCCAGCACAGCTCAGGGGCCCCCAAGTTGGCTGATATAGGGTCTCAGAACAGCTCAATGGACCAACTCAAGCTCCAGCTGGTCTCCAGCTAGCTCAGCGGGTCCTATAACTGGGCAGGGGGCGCCAGACTAGCTCAGGGGCTGCTCAGTTCAGCAGAGGGGCCTCATATTAATTTAGAGCCCAGAACTAGCTTTGGCGGCCTAGTTCAGCTCAGGGACCCCAGGTCGGCTGGTGTAGAGCTCAAAGCAGCTCAAGAGGCCCATTCAAACTCATCGCCCCTAGCTCAGCTCAGCGGACTTAATAACAGTGCAAGTGCCCCAGACCAGCTCAGGGGCTGTTAAGTTCATCACAGGGCTTCTGAGATTAGCTAAGGGCCCAAATTAGCTTTTAGGGGTCTAGATAAGCTCAGGGTCCCAAGTCGGCTGATGTACGGTCTCAGAATAGCTCAACGGTTCCAGCTCAGTGACTAAGTATTCAGGGATCCCAGACCATCTCGGGGTCCCCAGTTCAGCACAGCGGGCCCCAGATTAGCTCAGGTGACCAGATCAGCTTAGGAGCCCGTCTCAGCTAAGAGGCCCCAGGTCGGCCTATATAGCGTCTCAGAACAGCTTAAGGAGGCCACTTTAAACTCATGGCCCCCAGTTCAGCTCAGGAGCCGTATAGGTGAGCCCCAGATAAGCTCAGGATTCCCAGTTTAGCTCTGAGGCCCTCCTAAGACCAACACTTAGCGGCACTCGCGAGGCTAATTTTCGGCCCCTCCCCCGATTAGCTGTCAGGGGCCCCTGGGCCTTATTACCGGGGACTCTTAGACCAAAACCGAGGGGCCCCTGAGTATAGCTTGGAGCTCTTAAGACAAATTCTCGGCAGCACCTCTGAGACTACCTACCAGACCTCCCAGATTTTCTGTCGGGTGGCCCCAGACATAGAGTCTTGGGGGCATCCAGGTTAGCTCTTGGGTCCCCTAAGACTGACTTTCGGGGGACCCTGGGACTGACTCCCGATAGCAATCTGAGACTAACACTGGGGCGCCCCCTGAGACTAACACTCAGGGGGTGTCCCTGAGACTGAGCAATTGGTGCTTCTGAGACCTGCTCTAGGAGGCCCCAGATTAGCCCTCAGGGGTGTAAGGCCAACTTGGAGCCCGTGAGACCAAAACTCGAGAGAAATTTTTGGGTTACTCTAAGAGCCCCAAAATTAGCTCTCGGATGCCCCTGAGACTGACTTCGGGGGGAGGGGCCTCTGAGACTAGCTTTTGAGCGCTCCCCGAGGCTGATTCTTGGGGCCCTTAGACAAAAACTCGGGGGGGGATAGCAATCTGAGACTAACACTGGGGCGCCCCCTGAGACTAACACTCAGGGGGTGTCCCTGAGACTGAGCAATTGGTGCTTCTGAGACCTGCTCTAGGAGGCCCCAGATTAGCCCTCAGGGGTGTAAGGCCAACTTGGAGCCCGTGAGACCAAAACTCGAGAGAAATTTTTGGGTTACTCTAAGAGCCCCAAAATTAGCTCTCGGATGCCCCTGAGACTGACTTCGGGGGGGAGGGACCTCTGAGACTAGCTTTTGAGCGCTCCCCGAGGCTGATTCTTGGGGCCCCTTAGACAAAAACTCGGGGGGGGGACAACCTGAGGCCAATTCTCGAGGGCATCCAAGATCACCTCTCCGCGGCCCCCTGAGACCATCACTCTGCTGCGCAAATGAGATTAACTCTCGGGACTCCAGATGATCACTCAGGGCCCCCTGAAAGTAAATATTGTCTCCTGAGAGAGGCACCCTTGAGACTATGAGGGGCCCCTGAGACAAGCACTTGGCGGCACTCATGACACTAATTCTCGGGCCCCATATTAGCTTTCGGGGCCCTTGAGAGAAGGCCCCCTTAGACCAACACTGGTGGGGTATCTGATAATTACTTATCCCGAGATTAGTTCCCAGGGACACCTGAGACCGACTCCCAGGGGCCTCCTGAGAAAGGCTCTCAAGGGATCCCTTGGACATATTCTCAGGGGGGCGGGGATTCTGAGGCTGACTCTCGGGGGCCCTGAGCCTGACTCTCGGGGCCCCCTGAGATCAACTCTTGGGATCCTCTGAGACTGACTTAGGGGCCCTTGAAACCGACTTCTGGGGGCCCTGAGATAGACTTTTGGCCCTGACACTAACTCTCGGGCCCCCTGAGACTATATGTCGTGGCCCCCTGAGCTCGACTCTCGGAGGCCCCCTGAGACCGACTCTTCGGGTCCCCTGAGACTGACTTCCAGGAGCCCCCCTGAAACCGACTTTGGGGGTCTGTGACTTAATCTCGCGGGGTGGGAGGCTGAGACTGACTCTCGGACCCTCTGAGACTGACTTTCGGGGGTCCCTTGCGACCAACTCTCAGGGGCCCTGGAAACCAACTTTCGGGGGGCCCCTGAGACCAGGGATGCGGAGCCGATAAAATTTTGGACGGCTCCGGCTCCGGCTCCGGTCCGGGGTTATGATTTGGGCTCCGGCTCCGGCTCCGGTTTCAAGTGTCCTAACGGCTCCGGCTCCGGCTCCGGGCAAAATAGTCGGCTCCGACCGGCTCCGGCTCCGGCTCCGGCTCCGGCAATGTACCTATATCCAAAATGTGATCGACACGTTCTCAAGGGCGTGGAAGTCCATCAGATACAAAGTGATTATGTATTTTTACGAATGACAATGGCGACTGGATGAACGAACGCTCTTGACGAGATGCCAAAGGCCAGGGAACCTCAAAACTGGACCGACCTACACTGCAGTGTATTCGTATAGCAAACTGCACTGCACTGTTATGGCAAACAGAAATATGGGTCAGTGGGGTCGTTCAAAAAACAATTATTTTACTTCTCAGACTCGAATTCACTTTCTTCCCATTATTTATTCAATTCTTAATTCAATGAGCCACATTCCAAGCATCTACGACAACGGGAAAGATCGCCTCAAAACGGTTAAAGATTTCATGGTTCAGGAGCGATTCGTCGCCCGGTGTTTCAATATCCCCTTGTTAAATTGGCATGAAAAGGATGCATAACATAAGGATGTTATTCCACAAAAGACCTGAAATTAAATGGTTCAGCACCCTAGTACTCTAAATCCCGACAGAACAGAAATGCCTTACGGAGGCGAACCTTTCTCTGATAACATTCGTTGGAGAACGTCAATGGGGCAGGTGCTTCTCCCTATTCTCCCGAGGACTATTTAAGAGCTCTGATACTTCTAGAAGAAGACCCTGCTGCATATTTTTACCCTTTTGATGGCTCACGAAATCTTCCATCAGCCTCACACCACGTTCTGTGGGATCGTTCACCTCATTAAGTTCTGGAATACCTTGAAACAGGAGAAACTATACCAGTCACCAGACGCAACTGTTATTTGTGACCAGAAAGTTATAATCTGCCTCGCAAATAAGAATCACAATGATGGTGGTAAAAAGGCAGTGACACAGTACCTGGCCTAAACAGCAAAACCATCAACCTTCCAGATGAAGAGCTCGGCTTGGTACCAAGCCTCTGCCAATTTGTCATTCCTGAAAGCTGGCTGGGATTCGAGTGCCTGAATTTGAAAGATTCTGACATGAAATTGCTCCGTTGAGAAGCTGGAAACTGGTATAACTTTTCCTGTTTCAAGGTATTCCAGAACTTACTGTCCTGAACGGTCCCACAGAACGTGGTGTGAAGCTGGTGGAAGATTTTGTGAGCCATCCAAAGGAAAAATATGCAGCAGGGTCTTCTTCTAGCAGTGTCAGAGCTCTTACCACGCGTATTGACGGGGGTCTGAGCCATCTTTGCTTTGACGAGGGGGCGGGTACCGCCCCCCTAAGATCTCGAGAACCACGGTAGGTAGCGAAAAATGGTAAACGGCGTTGGGTAGCCCATCCACTTCTCCACCCAAAATATTTGAACCATTTTTTCAGGTTACATTTGAGGTCACGAGAGGTCAAAACATGCCGTCATAGGGATAACATGTAAATTCAGTTTTTCGGCCATTAAATCGGAACAAGCAAAGATAGAGCAAAACGACTTAAACCATATGAATCCTCGCAGCAAGCCGAATTGAATGATATATAACTTGACCTTGCTAGGTCAGATCAAGGATTTGACCTGACCTGAGGTCAGGTCAGGGTCAAATTATATAAAATGCATATCACTAGAACCGGAAAGCCAAGGCGAGTCTAATGCAGCTAAAATAAACGCTCTATCACCATCGGTTATTGAGTTATTCAGTAAAAAACATTTTTCCCATGTATTTCCAATGGAGAGGTCATGCCTCGTACCAGACCTTAGGTCATCGATATCAAAAATACCGGAACATATTTTAGAGAAATCGGTGGGCCTATTATGAGATATGAGTTTCAACCGGATAAGTTCACCCTGCTTCGACTTATGCTATCTTAAACTTTTTTGAGGTCACGTCACTTGACCTGTACTGGTGACCTGACCTGAGATGACCTAACCTTAAAGTTTTCACAAAAGTTGTAAAAATGACGAGGGAAAAGGTATGCCAAGCACGGCGGCGCTAAGCGCCGCCGTTTTTCTATTATCTCCGAAAAACCCGAGGGGGCGGGTACCCTCCCCCGTCAATGCGCGTGTTAGTTCTCAGGAGAATAGGGAGAAGCACCTGCACCAATGACGTTCTCCAACGATTGTTGTCAGGGCCGTCAACGAATGTTGTCAAGGTTCGTCTGTTCTGTAGGGGAGGTAGAGTACTAGGGTGCTGAACCATTTAATTTCAGGTCTTTTGTGGAATAACATGTATTTGTATTGTGCTGCAAATACATCTGACAAGTAAATGTCTGCATGTTAAATCCCATCCACCGCTCCTATACGCACGCACATGCCACGCTGTCTTTACTGGTAGGTTATGCACCCCTTTCATGCCAATTTAACAGGGGGAGACTGCAACGCCGGGTGGCCTATCGCGCCTGAAACATGAAATATTTAAACGGTTTGAGGCGATCTTTCCCGTTGTCGTAGATGCTTGGAATGTGGCTCATTGAAATCATAATTGAATATATAATGGGAAAAGTGGGTTCGAATCTGAACAGCAAAAACATGTTTTTTACGACCCTAATGGGTCAGACATGCCCGCAAACCCACATAAAAAATCAAAGATACATCGATCAAGTAAAGCTTGGACGGCCCGCAAATAAAAATTTCGCTGAGCTAACAGTGTTCAACATCAAAAAACACATCAGATAGGCTGATGGCATAATTCCTTTTCGAGAAAAATCGAAACCAACCACCCTACTGCCCAGGGCCCAGCAGCTGGTTCGCTCACTACACCACCCAATCGCGGTTGGAGCGGAGCAGCAACATTGCCTCCAATATGTCAGCTCTTATTCTGGACCTGAGATCAGTAAGCAGTAACCTCATCGCAGAGCTCTTCACGGACACCTGAGTAACTGGTAGCGCGGCCATTACCAGGCTAGCCCGCTGGATGATGGCTGGATATCTATCTAGATGTCCCATACGGTCGCCCCCTTTAGGCGACCCAGGTTTTTGGAGTCGGCTAGTGCCGCATCGAGTGACGAGGATGCTGTTTTCTGCGCCTTTTGCCCTCGGTTCTCGACAGACCTAGTATAAACTACTTCTCCGAGTACATGATAGCTCTCCTGGGGGGGGGGGGGGGTGGGAGCAAATATTTTATTGCTCTACAGACCTTTTTAAAAAAATTCACTCGGCCTTTGGGGGGCCAAAAGATAGTCTGCCCCCTTCCAGGGCTTTGGAGGGGCCATGGCCGAAATGGCCTTCCCCCTGCGTCTGCCAACAGGGACGGATGCAGGCCGCCGGTATGGGGTAAATAGTGAAAAACATATGTTTTTTTTAAGAAAATCGGCAAAAATCGCAAAAATTGGGCGTTTGGGGCAAATGCTTTTTTGCCCCCCTCCTATGGATCCGCCAGTGTCCGCCAATGTTTTCATTTGTTGCTAATTTCTGCTCATGCTAAATAGCCGGAGCGCATCCCCCATCGGAGAGTGAGACCGTCTACGGAACACCTTAGTTGCAATATTTCACAAATCTCGATATATATAACATATTGAGAAAATGTAATATTTCAGGTGAATAAATGTGTTTCCATGTGGCATCTCACGAGGTAATGTATGACCATTTCACGTTTGATTTTTGGTAATTTTAGAGCTCTAGGAGCCGGAGCCGGACCCTTTCTGACGGCTCCGGCTCCAGCTCCGGCTCCGATCAAAAGTGTTTCGGCGGCTCCGGCTCCGGCTCCGGCTCCGGGCAGAATGGTCGGCTCCGACCGGCTCCGGCTCCGGCTCCGGCTCCGCATCCCTGCCTGAGACCACCTCTCGGGGGCCCCTAAGACCAACTCTTGGGGCCTCCTAATGCTAACTCTCGGGGTGGAGGGCCCTGAGACCGACTCAGGGCCCCTATGAACCAATCTCGGGGCCCCTGAGACTGACCCTGGGGGCCCCTGATCAGAGAATCCTTTAGAGTGCTTACGATCGGCCCAAGGGCGGGGGAGGGGTCCGCGAACCCCTTGGACTCTCTTTGGCTACTCTACTGGTCCCAGTCCATCTAAGGGGGCAGGTGGGGGGGGGGGGTGGGCAGTTCTGCACAGTGGGTCACAGATTAGCTCAGATGACCAGATCAGCTTAGGAGCCCGGCTCAGCTCAGGGGTCCCAGATCGGCTTATGTAGCGTCTCAGAACAGCTCAAGGAGGCCACTTCAAGCTCAGCTCGGGGGCCCTATAACTCTGCGTGAGCCCCAGATAAGCTTAGGAGCCCCAGTTTAGCACAGGGGGCGTCAGATTAGCTTTGGGGGCCCAGCTCAGCTCAGGGGCCCCAGATCGGCTTGTATAGGGTCTTTGACTAGCTCAAGGGGCCCATTCAGGCTGATGGCTCCCAGTTCAGCTTAGGGACCATGCAACAGTTCAGAGGGGCATAAACCAGCTCGAGGGACCTTAGATTAGCTCAAGGAGCCCCAGGTTAGCTCATAGGACATCAAAGGTTAATTCAGGGGCCCCTGAACAGCTCAGGGGCCCCAGGCCGACTCATAAGACCTCAGATCAGCTCAGGAGTCCAGGCCAGCTTTATAAGAGGTATTCCGAGCAAGCTATACGGTCCGTTTGGGTTTCTTGTTTTATGTTACAGTTGCTGGTATTTTCATATCAATACCACTTTTCTGTGGGGGGCCCCCACAGAAAAGTGGGGAGCCAGTGGCCCCCCTGGCCCCCGGTTCCTACGCCTATGTTAGACATACTGTCGCCGAAGCCAGTCTCCTGCTAGCATTCATCCCCCCCCGTGGTCTACCTGGGCCTCCTGTGGCTACAGTCGGCCCCCTGCCTTGCATGCGGGACTGCTTTGGTCTGGGCCCTCTGTGGCTACAACATCCGTCCCTGCTTGGGAGTAATAGGTATAACACGCGCATTGACGGGGGTCTGAGGCAACTTCGCTTTGACGGGGGGGGACGGGTACCCGTCCCCTAAGATCTTGAGAACCATAGTAGGTAGCGAAAAACGGTAAACGGCGTTGGGTAGCCCATCTACTTCTCCATCGAAAATATTTTAACCATTTTTTCTCAGGTCACGAGAGGTCAAAACATGCCGTCATAGGGATAACATTTTACCTGAAATTTGAGAAATACATTAACATATTATAATCCATTACATTTGTGAAATACATTAACCCGACCTGAGGTCAGGTCAAGGTCAAATTATATAAAATGCATATCATTTGAACTGCAAAGACAAGGCGAGTCTAATGCAGCTAAGATAAACGCTCTATCACCATCCGTTACTGAGTTATTCAGTAAAACCCATTTTCCCATGTATTTCCAATGGAGAGGTCATGCCTCGTACCTGACCGTAGGTCATCGATATCAAAAATAGTGGAACAAATTTTAGAGAACTCGGTGGGCCCATTATGTGATTTGAGTTTCAATCTGATAAGTTCACCCTGCTCCGACTTATGCTATCTTAAACTTTTTGAGGTCAGATCACTTGACCTATACTGGTGACCTGACCTGAGATGACCTAACCTTAAAATTTTCACAGAAGTTGTAAAATAATGAGCGAAAAGGTATGTCAAGTACGGCGGCGCTGTGCGCCTCTGTTGTTCTGCTATCTCCGAAAAAACCCGAGGGGGGGCGGGTACCCGCCCCGTCAATGCGCGTGATAAAACTCTTGCTCCGGTGGGGGTGTTTGAACACGCCCCCGGATTTTTCCGGCGGTGCGACGCGCCGCCGTCATTGCACACCTTATCCTTGATCAAGCCCGCAACTTTCCCCAAAATTTTAAGGTTGGGTCATCTCAGGTCAGGTCATCAGTGCAGGTCAAGTGACCTCACCTCAAAAATGTTTAAGGTGGCATAAGTAAGACATGGGTGAATTTATTGGATTGAAACTTATAACACATAATGGGCCCACCGAGTGCTACAACATATGGTCCGTGAGTTTTCATATCAATGCCCTAAGGGCAAGTACGGACCATGACCTCTCCATTGGAAATACATGGGAAAAACAAATTAGGCTGTATTTGTGTAGATACAGCTGACAATACCTTCATATTCTCCAAGTCGTAGTATCCTGGGCCCCTTGCCAGTTTCATGTTGCATTTTCTGACCTGTTACTTCTGAGAGGTCATCTGTGGCGTTCAGACAAGTAGGTTTCAAGGGGCTTTCAAGTAGGTTTTCAGACTTAGATCAATAACTTTGCATGAAATGATGACACAGTTTTTATTTTGATATAATTGCGCTCATGTTGCTATTGCAAGTCAATTGATATCCATATTGACTATGCTAGGTTTAAAAGTGACCTTGACCTGACGTGAAGTCGGGTCATTTTTGTATTTTGACCTAGTATGTTCACATAATACATCATTTGATTCGCCGTGACGAGAGGAAGCGAATGCTGCCTAAAAAACAATTCTAACTTAACTCTATAAGACGCTATAGCCCAAAACTCTACTCAAAATTCCACTTTCTTTGACTTGTCATGGTCTCAATTTTGACCTGAGACCAAAAGTGACTGATACAGTTTCTTCATGAATTTGTATGAGCTATCCACCAGCCGTTTGCGTTTTTCGCTATTCCGCATAGGGGCCGAGTTCGATGGGGGGGGTGTTCAAACACCTCCCCCACCAGGGCAAAGGTGGCTTAGAGGCCCAACGGGGCGCGGGTTAAAATCTTAATTCACGCAGGCCACAGAATATTGTATGCGATCTGAGATGGTCCCGATAGTGACCGCAGTCGAAATTTGTCCAGTCCCTGGATTTGTGGAAATCCAATCAAATGTTGAATGGACCTCAGGGATTTTAGGAGGCTCAGTTTATAATTTTGTGAGCTTTTTGGGGTTCTCGTAATTTTCGCCTCCCAAAAGGGTGTTTTACGTTTTTTATGTTTTTTTTTGCTTGCTGTGCGACATATTTTCAGGTGTATTTACATTTTTTATGAAAACTCATATCTTGCACGGCCGGGCCCCCAAAGCTATTCCGGGCCCCCTTAACCCGCGCCCCGGTGGGCCTCCTTGCCCTGTTGGAGCAGTTCAAACACCTCCTCCCTCGAGCTCGAACCCTATGCGGGATAGCGAAAACACGCGAACGCTGGTGGATAGCTCATACAAATTCATAAATAAATTATATCGGTCACTATTTGGCTCAGGTCAGTATTGAGGTCATGACTAATCAAAGAAGTTGGAATTTTGAACGAAGTTTTTGGGCTCTAGCATCTGACAGAGTTGAGTTAGAATAATTTTGTAGGCACCATTCGCTTTCTGTCGTCACGGCAAATTGAATGATGCATAATATGACTTAGGGTGCATCAAACGCCCCGACTTTTGAAATTAGCTACGCGGCCCGGCCCAATTTTTTGCCTTGGACCTAGTAAGTCCAAATATGAAATATTTTGAAATTTCAAAAGGGGCTAGGGGTGCCACCTAACGGTCAAAGTTGTCAATTTTGACCATTTTTGGATATACTTTGGATTGACCTCAGAAGTTGTCTCATTTTATTAGTGGACTGTTTTGTGACCAAACACTGCTGTACTGGTCTAAAAGCACATGCATGCCAAATTTCATGAATTTTAGACATATTTTAGGGTTGCCACCTAGCGGTGAAATATCAATTTCGACAGTTTTTACAATTTGTTTCATTAAATGTGTGGACAGAATCATTTTGTATTTTGGTCCAGTTGAAACGAGATTTTGTTCAATCGAACTCAGGGTACTTGCGAGTCGGATGTCATGCATTTTTACTTATTTTTATGGAACCACCTGGCGGCCGAAGCTTCACATTTATATGGGTTTCTGTTCATCCGTTTTGATTTATTGAGGACTTTGGTCCTGCCTGCAGCTAATTTTTTGGCCGATAAACTACCATTTTACCGTAATTTGATGCCTTCTCGTACACACAAGGCAAGAACAAAGAAAGACGGAGACAAGTTGTGGGGAGCGGACATGGAAAACAAATTGCTGGTTACACCGTGGTAGAGTAAGAGAACGAATGGAAATACGGCTCCCCTTTTCGAATTTGACGGTTAAGCTTCTTGAACGGCGGGAGTGTACAGACGCAGTGGTGAACAGGGTGTTTGACACAACAGGGTCGAACACAGGTCATCGATCAGCCCCCTGCATCCAAATCCAAGATCGGCTGAACAAGGCTCTGCTCTGGTCTGCGGGCAGGCACTAAGTCGGGGGAAAAGTCCACCTCAGTGCTTTCAACAAACTCGATATTGAGAAATTCTGCTCGCCTAACCAATAATTCTAACAAAAACCGACTTACATTCATTATACATTGAAGAAGACAGGCCAAAAGATGAAAAATATTTCGAAATTTGTTCTTTATCAAGATTAGCGAAATATGAAAGACGGTTGAGTTTATCTTTCATATAAACTCAACTTCGCCAGGAAGTCGTCCGCTCCTGACGGAACTCAAGGAGAACATCCTTCAAACTGTCGCTCCGAAACAGAACCGTGATGACTACAAGGTGTTCAGAGAACTAGGAATTACTTTCCTTGGCTCAAATAATCCAGATGTATATTTTCGACGCTCAGGAGCAATACGTAGAGCTAGACTGATGAGCAGCCTACCTTATGCGATGAAGATATGCACGTCCGAGCACCACATTCCCAACGGTCAAGACGAAAAAGCTCCAACGCGGGAACTAATGTCAAAGCTTTGGCGGTTCGGGACCTTCATCACCTCCGTCTATGGCTTGTGGTGGATGACATGCCAGGACGCGGTTGACTCCCATGGCATGATCTGAATCTTAACCAGCACTTGTCCTGTTATGGGGACTTAGTGATCGAAGTTGTTGGCACCGGTGCACTGCTAGCTTTCAGCCATCAGCGGTACTTCACCTTAGAGATGGTTCCCCTTGCTCTTTTCAGCAGCTTGGCATCTCAGCCTGTGCGAAGTCAGCTTGCAAAACGTTTTCTGGTGGTGAAGCTCAAGACATACCCGAGGCACCTCTCAGTCGTCAAGGAAGTGGGTCTGGGAAACCATGTTTTTGCTAAGTTTGAGCAAAGAGACTAAGTTGGTATACCTGGCTGAACCTGAATCGTGGTCTAAATTCAGATTCCTGAAGCTAGACGCTGGGTTCTTAGATCTGGATGTCAGTGACGGGCCAGACTCATCTACCTACCAGGCATCTAGGGTAAAGCCCAGGGCCATACATGTTCCCAATGATACCACCGTAAGGAAAGGAAAGATGGTCTCGGACTTTCGCGGCTTCCCTGAACAAGGAGCAAGCTGGCTCCCGAGCAACCCTTCCAACAGGGAAAGAGTTGGCGACGCCGTATGACCCTGGCAGTTGGTGCGTCGATAAGCCCCAAGAATTATTATTATTATGGTCTCGGACTTTCAAACGACAGCGCATGTCTTAGCGATACTTGCAGAACATTCTATAAGCGGTGGGAAAAACGGAAAAGGCAATCTGATCCACGCTCAAAGAAACCGAAACAAGAGTAATCTGTGTGCCCAAGAAAGTGGGGTTGTGTGAATAGCAGAAATAGAAACAGTCAAGTGTGACTATCAGTGGTAAAAACTAGCGCATCTGAACATGACCTGTTGTCGAGGTTATGAGTTGTGGGGGGCGGTAATGGAGTGGTCAGCGCAGCTTGCTTCCACGCAGCCGACCCAGGTTCAAGAACCGGCGACTTACTTGAACGAGGAGCAAGCTGGCTCCCCAGAAACCCTTTCAAAAGGGAAAGAGTTGGCGACGCCGTATGACCCTGGAAGTTGGTGCGTCGATAAGCCCCAAAAATCATTCAGATAGGCCGTGAGTTGTGTTATGAATGTCTTTTACAAATTCATATTTGTTATCGAAAGATCCGTGTTAAGTTTACTACAATAATAACATAAGCAATAACC
This sequence comes from Lepas anatifera, assembly GCA_034440635.1. Classification (NCBI taxonomy): domain Eukaryota; kingdom Metazoa; phylum Arthropoda; class Thecostraca; family Lepadidae; genus Lepas; species Lepas anatifera. The sequence goes on from JAOTON010000091.1 coordinate 29,809, forward strand.
TAAAGTAATATCATTACAATAATCTAAGACATTTCATTCAATTTGGAAACATCGGCTCTAGGCGTTAATCATCGTATATGACCTTAGTTCCCACAACGGTGCTTTTAACCCTCGCCCCACCGGGGGGGGCCATCGATGGCCCCCCTAAGGTTTTTCCGGGATAGCAGAAAAACGACGAGGCGCAGCACCGCGGTTGAGGACTCTACCTCTCACTGCATCATTTTCCCATCATCCCTGAAATTTTTTACCCCGGGTCACCCAAGGTCAGGTCACCAGACGAGGTCAACCAAGGTCACCTCACTTCACCTTTAGAGCTCTGTAAGAGCTACATTTCAAAGTCGATCGATTTGAAACTTCCTATACTTCATGACCCCTCCAGGGTCTACAAGGTGTATATCCGGGATTTTTCTATTTCGTGCCCTGAGGTCAGGTCACGAGGCGACCTCTCCCATTGGAAAAGCATGGGGAAAAGCTATTTCATGATATAAAAGCCACAAAAATGATTGCAAATACTCAGACTGCTCAGAACAACGTTTTTGGGCACCCTTTCACGGATCCCAGGGGTCATATTTGCCCTTTGACTTTTCCAAGGTCATCCAAGGTCACCAGAGGTCAAAAACAGTATTTTGACAATAACTTTTGACCTAGTTGAGCTAGAGCGGTGAAACAAACACCATCGTGTTTGTCTTGTCACTGGCTTTCATTTGATATACGGCAAGGTCACTTTTTGACCTTTCGTGACCTCAGGTCATATTAGGTCACGAGGTGACCTCTGGCGGTCAAACCACTGGCGGGAGGTCTTTACGTTCCACATAGCGGAAAAAGTTCTGGCAATTTGCTATCAAATGTACTTTACCAGGCCTCAATAGCTCTAATGACATAAGAGTTATGCCCAGTTTGCTTAATCATTGCATATTTGAGTGAAAATAGCCGATCTTGACCTAATTTGACCTCTGGAGGTCAAACCATTGACCTGAGCACTAAAACATGCGAAGTAATTTCTTACTGAATTCACGCGAGCTTTCTATTGCACTTTGCAGATTTGCGCTAACGCCCATATTTTCGGAGTTAGAGGGGGGCCATCGATGGCCCCCCCGGTGGGGCGAAGGTGGCGCCGGACCCCCGGTGGGGCGCGGGTTAATGCACGGTACTTAAGCTGGAACCTTCAAGTATTTCATAGATTGATAAATCAAGATGTTTTGGTCTCAGAATTTTACGACTGACCTCATAAGTGTCGCCACCGGCAAAAAAGTGGAGGGGGGGGGGCCAGCCGAACTTCAACCTGATGCTGACAGAAAACTTTCAACGTCAGGACCAAAAACTGTTCGAATTTGGGCTCTTCGTTGCCTCCCGCAGCGGCTGGATATAAGAATGTCCGGTTTTCTCTCATTTTGACTGAGATCAGGAAATTTTTGGCCAAAAAGTGGGGGGGGGGTCAGGCTCCCCTGGCCCCTCCTTTTCCGACGCGTATGACTGACCTTTTATTGATATAGGAATAATGCCTGAGATCGATGAACGATTGAGGCTCCGGTGGATTATTGAAATAAGCGTAGCTCGTGCGATAACTCCCAAAAACTATGAAACACATATGGAAGAAAATGGATGATTGCTGAAAAACAACGAAAAAGGAAGATGAAATATTGGTGCGGAAATTTTGAAGGTGATATCTGTCACTTGAGAGGAATTTGCGACACAAATTATCGTTAGACCTCAACCAAAACTTCTTGCCAATTTTTTCATAGTCATTAATTTATTAAAAACTTAGGAATCAATTTTGGCCACCAGATGTCACTCATTGTCAAAAATTTTAGTTGCTTTAACAGATACTTTAGACATACAGGTATAGTAGTTCATAATTACAACAAAGTTCAAATCCAGGATTGTTCAACAATTATTTTCGATAAAATCTACCAAAACGCCAAACGTTGCAAACTTCTACCGTCAGGTGACACCTCTAGCTGGCGCCCAAAAGTGACTACATAGGTAATTTGGAGCTTGGAAAACAATATTTGATCATTGCTGGGTCCGATTTTATGATAATAAAATTTCCACGGGCGATCCAATTAATATTACAAATTTCAAAAATTTGAAACTTTGACCGCTAGGTGGCACCCCTAGCCCATTATAGATTTTCCAAAAAATTGGGATTTGAGGCTTTTATGTCTGAAACAACAAAATGTGACGGGCCGCGAAGCTAATTTATCAAAAAATAAAAATCATGGGGCGTTCGATGCACCCTTATGACCATACTAGGTCAAAATACAAAATGACCTGACGTCAGATCAGGTCAAAGTAACTTTTTGATCTAGCATAGTCAATATGCATATTAATCGACTCGCAATAGCAATCCAAACGCAATGGTATGGAAATAAAAACGAGCTGAAACCTGCTTAAGTAGCTCCAGATGAACTCTCAGAGGTCACAGGTCAAAAATTGCAACATTAACCTAGAAATGGGCCCAGGATACTTCGATTTTGAGAATATGAGGGTATTATCAGCTTTATCTACACAAATACAGCCAAATTTTTGTTTTCCCATATTTCCAATCGAGAGATCATGGTCCGTACTTGACCTTAGGTCATCGATATGAAAAATTTCGGAACATGTTTGATAGGACTCGGTAGGGCCATTATGTGTTATAAGTTTCAATCCGAGACATTCACTCATTTCTTATTTATGCCACTTTTTTGGCGAGGCCACTTGATCTGCACTGGTGACCTGACCTGAGATGACCCAAACTTAAAATTTTGAGGAAAGTTGCGGAATCGATCAAGGATAGGGTGTGTCGGGCAGCGCTTCGCGCGCCGTTTTTTTCGTGGTGCCGGAAAAACCTGATGGGGTGTTCAAACAACCCTCTCCACCGGGGCGAGGGTTAACCCGCGCCCCACCGGGAGTCCGGCGCCACCTTCGCCCCACCGGGGGGCATCGATGCCCCCCTCTAACTCCGAAAATATGGGCGTTAGCGCAAATCTGCGAAGTGCAATAGAAAGCTCGCGTGAATTCAGTAAGAAATTACTTCACATGTTTTAGTGCTCAGGTCAATGGTTTGACCTCCAAAGGTCAAATTAGGTCAAGATCGGCTATTTTCACTCAAATATGCAATGATTAAGCAAACTGGTCATAACTCTTATGTCATTAGAGCTATTGAGGCCTGGTAAAGTACATTTGATAGGAAATTGCCAGTACTTTTCCCGCTATGTGGAACGTAAAGACCTCCCGCCAGTGGTTTGACCTCCAGAGGTCACCTCGTGACCTAATATGACCTGAGGTCACGAAAGGTCACAAAGTGACCTTGCCGTATATCAAATGAAAGCCATTGACAAGACAAACACGATGGTGTTTGTTTCACCGCGCTAGCTTAATTAGGTCAAAAGCTATTGTCAAAATACTGTTTTTGACCTCTGGTGACCTTGGATGACCTTGAAAAAGTCAAAGGGTAAATATGACCCCTGGGATCCGTGAAAGGGTGTCCAAAAACGCTGTTCTGAGCAGTCTGAGTATTTGCAATCATTTTTGTGGCTTTTATATCATGAAACAGGTTTTCCCCATGCTTTTCCAATGGGAGAGGTTGCCTCGTGACCTGACCTCAGGGCACGAAATCGAAAAATCCCGGATATACACCTTGTAGACCCTGGAGGGGTCGTCATGAAGTGTAGGAAGTTTCAAATCGATTGACTTTGAAATGTAGCTCGTACAGAGCTCTAAAGTTGAAGTGAGGGGACCTTGGTTGACCTCGTCTGGTGACCTGACCTTGGGTGACCCGGGGTAAAAAATTTTAGGGATGATGTGAAAATGATGCAGTGAGAGGTAGAGCCCTCAACCACGGTGCTGCGCCTCGTCGTTTTTCTGCTATCGCGGAAAAACCTTAGGGGGGCCATCGATGCCCCCCCCGGTGGGGCGAGGGTTAAGGAGGCCGCCCTCTGTCAGGGTTCGCCCCCCTTGATCAATTTCTGGATCCGCCCCTGAGGCATAGGATGACCTAAGCTGCAGAAAAATTGCGCTGTAAGAAAATGGTTGGACCAAGTCCTAAAAAATGATCCAAGAAGGGGGCCACACAAACCTTTCCCCCGTCCATTTGTTGCAGGCTAATCTCAAGCAAGGTAATAGAAAGAAAGATCTCAAGCGCATGCGGCAGGCGGCAGGGCACGGGTGCAGTCTCTCTAGGGCCTTGGTTGCAGCAGGGTAGGTTGCAGCAAGGCCCACGAAATATGGGGTGTAGAGGCAGTAGTTCATTTTAGGGGTTTCTAGAGGGTTTTGATCGAGCATGAATTTTTGTAAACTACCGCCACATCCGTTGATGTTTGGAGCAGGGTAGTAAAGGACGGGTACTCCAAAGTTGTGAGGCATTGTGGGTAATATTTCCCCTGATCGCAGTAGACCCAGATGCATTGTGGGTAATATTTCCCCTGATAGTGGTGGACCAAGATGTATTGTGGGTAATATTTCCCCACGATCTGTTTTTCCACCGTAGGGTGTAAGGGATCTTCAAGCTGTTCCTGGGAGGTAAACAATTTGTTTTGAAAGCCATTTTCTGCGAAATCAATTGGAACAATGCCATAAATAGTACCAACCAAAATGTGCTAGTAGTGCTGTTGGCTGTAATTGAAGACGTCTGTATTTCTGACAAACCGAAGTCACTTCAGTTTGAAACCTCTCCCTGAGCTGAGCTCGGTGAGTGAACTCGCGTGAGGGTCCCCGGGACGAAGATATCTTATCTTGTGAAGTATATCTGGGAATAGATTGGTCTACAGGATACAAAACTTTTCTGGTTTCACTGGGATAACTTGTTGTTCCCCCCATCCTTCTGATCTGTTACGGGAAGTACTCAAATAGGTGCTGTAGAATACTACGTTGTGCGCCACTTTTTGAGTCTAGTCTTCTTTTGAAAATTGAACACAAACCCTTTCTGGCTTATCCTGCAAACGTTAGGTGATCAGTGTATACGTTCGGCCCATTATTACTGTCTTTGGTTTACTTCAAGTCCAAAATCTCTGCCGTAAAACCGTACTACTGCTGTCCCTTTTGTGTCTTCTGGGATACCAGATACCAGATACCAGATACCTGATACCTGATGTCTGATATTTAAGGATTCTCTACTCATCTTGAAAGAAAACAAAAAACAAAACAAAAATAAATTGGATTGAGCTAGGCTCCAATCCCACTCACGCGAGATTTAGGGAGAAGTGGGAAAGTTTGAGCTAAATGCAGAAGTCTCAAGTGAAGAACAGCCCTACTGCAATAACAGGTAACTAAAGGCTGGCAGAAGACCTATCAGTGGTAGGAGCTAGTATATTTGTTCCCTGTACTGTTTCTCCCTAGATATAACCAGCCAGAGAGGACTTTTCTTGACAGATTAGCAATAGGGCAGTTTGAAGGATCAGTACTGGGTGTTGCAGAAGCTGCTGGTACAGCGCCTCAATACCTGTGTCTCCTCGTCCCTTATCCTGAGTCCCAGTCAACTGGTAAAGATACTGTCAGTGCTGTTGGACTCGGTCCTTGGCCAAAAACTTACACATGAGGTCATCACATGCAACTTTAAGTGCAGTGGTCTAACTCCTACTTAGTGTTGGATGCTGTGTGGTGTTGTTTGGTGTCCAGTCCTCCTAGCCCTTTCCCTCGTTGTCTCCTTTGGCTTTCCTATGAATGCAATGTAGACATCAGGAAACAGAGGGTTTCTGGGTCATAAGATCTTGAGGCTGGTTATCTCTCAGCTAGACCAAGTGTGCTTTCTTTATTGTTGGAGACCCTCACAATATACCCTGCTGCATGCAGTTTACCTCATCGGATGCCCCTAGGCTGGTGCTTTCTTCTGCCAAAGTCTCGAGGGGATGAAATTGCCCTCAAAGTTGATTTGGTTCCACTAGTAATAAGTTGGGAGGTGTTGTGAGAGCTTTAAGAAAATAAAAAATAGTATCCCTCTTCCCAGAGCAGGAAGAGCAGGCTACTGAAAAAAAAAAACAACAAACAAACTATAACAAAAACACAAACAAACAAACAAATAAACACAAATATACAAACATAATATAAGTTAAACAACAACATAAAATATAGCATTAATTTGTTGAACAAGCTGCACAAAGGTACAGGGCTTAGGAAGGACAACTAGGCTTCTAGGAGGGGACGTCCCCTTTGTACCTAACTACTCAAAACCTACAAAAATTTAAACCAATCATGATGGACTCCCCTTTCATCCCAGTAGGTCCATCTTTCATTGTAATTAAGAGGAAAGATGGTGGCTCTTTTAAGAATGTAAGCCCCTACAACATTCGCGACGAAATAGAAGCTGCTGCGGGTGGGATGGTGTATGAGGCAAAGGCCATCCGTAGTGGGGCACTGCTGGTGAAAGTACGTAACCCACACCAAGCGCTCTCTCTTCTGAACACGGCAGAAATGCGAGGCAAGGAAATCACTGTTGAGATGGCTGATCGCCTGAACCAGGCATCAGGCACAGTGTTCGCTCCCGAGCTGTCTGGGGAAACACCTGAGAAAATCCTCGAAGAAAGTAGGGATCAGGGGGTGGTCGCTGTGTCCCGATTCCAAAAACCGGCCAAGTCGGGAAGACCGAGCCCACTCCTGAAAATAACGTTCAACAGAACTACCATCCCCGAGCATTTCTGGGCCGGCTACATGCGGTACCAGGTGCAGCCGTACACCAACCTCCCAGCTCGTTGTGTGCGTTGCCAGGCATACGGCCACACCAAAAAAAAGTGTAGGGCTCGAAGAGAGAGGTGTGGCCAGTGCGCAGGTCTCCACCCGTCTGAAGGATGTACAGCTCCTCCAAAGTGCGCTTCATGCGAAGGGCCACACCCCGCCAACGACCGCAACTGTCCCTCCTGGACCAATGCGTGCAAGCTCGAAGGGACAAAGGCCCCCAAATACGATACGGTGTGGGATGTCCCGGAGGCCTGGCCTCCCCTGGAACACCAACCGCTGCCTGCGCCACAACGCAGTGCACCCAGACGCTCAAAGCGCACCTCTCGCAGGTCCCCGCTCGGTCCGAGCCATCTGGACGGCCGCACTTCCGGCTCCGCTGTCCCACATCACGTGGAGGCAGCCGCCGAACACAACCAGGTTCCCCCGTATCCTCCGTCCCAGCGGAAGCCTCTGAGACCCCATTTGATGGCGCGCTCAAAATCTCTGGGCGGGTTCCTCCATCTGCCACTGCGCCGATCGATGAGGTAACAAAGCTGGCCGTCTGTGCGAAACTCATGACTGATTTCCCCAGCTCCAGCACACCCCCGCATCAGTTTCTGAGGCACCAACTGGCCTTCCGGTCGGACCACTTCCCACAGTAGTCCAGCAGACAGCCCCTCTACCTGCCGTTACGAAGGCAGGATACGGAGCCAAGCCGAGCCAAACCAAACTCACCGCTGTGCGGTCCGATGTAGTGATAGAAGTAGCTGACTCTGTGAAATCTAGGGCCGATAATACCAGTACCAGCCCCAGCACATCTCCAGAATCAGGCACTGATACTCGAACTGGCAACCGCTACTATGAGAAAGCAACTTGGCCAGTCCCCACTGCTAACCAGCAGACAGCTCTACCCGCCAGGAAACTGGCTTGGCACATGCCAGAACCAACCTCTCCTGCCATTGAACCTGCCTCTTCCCTTCATGCGAACCTGTCGAACTACAGTTCTGACTCTGGTTCTGAAATCGAGGGCTTTTCACAAGACGGCCAAACACCTATGCTGCGGCGTAGCTCCCGCCTCTCTCAAGTTTGAACATGAGTATCCTACAGTGGAATGTCGGAGGTCTTTTGTCTCACTGTGGCGAGTTCAAACAAATTTTACTTAAAGAAGCCCCCCTTTTGGCAGCGATTCAGGAAACCCATTTACGGGACACAGACCCCTACAACTTTGATGTCCAGGGCTACTCTTCTTATCGAAACAACATCAACGCAGAACACAGACAAGGTGGCGTTTGTTTACATGTATCAAATAGCTTACTTCATTCACCCCTAAAACTCAACACCCCTCTTAACGCCGTTGGAATAAAAGTTCGCCTGTGTTCGAGAGAAATCGCTGCACTCTCTATTTATTGCCCACCAAACTCACCACTAGTAACTCAGACAAATCTAGACGACCTTATCCGACAAGTCCCGAGACCATGCCTAATACTAGGCGATTTCAATGCGCACCACCCCATATGGGGCAGTCGTAAAACATCACCTCGCGGTCATGCCGTGGAGGAACTTTTAGATAAACATGACCTTGCCTTCCTTAACGATGGCTCATCAACATTTTTCAGTCACAGCCACCTTTCGTACTCTGCCATTGACCTCTCTTTGGCTTCCCCGTGCATTGCGCCGCTTCTCCATTGGACAGTGCACAATGAGCCATACTTCTCCGACCACTTCCCTATAAAGATATGGTTATCTGAATCCCCTTCCCTACTTCCTCTAAATAGCACAAACAAATGGAACTTAAACAAGGCTAACTGGGCATTGTACAATCACACCATAGCACAGTATTTATCAAAAAAACATCACTCTGAAATAACCATTCAGAATTTTCTTGAGGCCGTTGCGGAAGCGGCATCTACCTCTATTAGGCAGTATGAAAATAAACCGACAAATACTTTAAAGAAAAGAAACGCAGTTTGGTGGAATGCCCGCTGTGAGGAGGCCAAAGCCAAACGAAAAAGAGCGTTCAGGGCCCTCCAAAAATGCCTCTGCAAGCCACACGAAATATTATACCGAGAAGCGACTGAAGCTTTTGAGGAAGTTATAAAACAAGAAAAAGGAATGTTCATCGAAGAATTTGGAACATCCTGTAACCGATTCACACCCATGTCTATGGTGTGGCACAAAGTGCGATGTTTCAAATCTCGTGACTCTCGTCCAAAGTGCTTTCCACAGCTCAGTGAAAACAATGTCCTCATCTCTGAGCCATCCGACGTTACAAATAGTTTCGCGCGATATTTTTCTTCCATATCTGCGTCCAACATTTACCCTCCAAAAACGAATGAGTGTCTTGAGCTGAAAGCACAGAAACTAGATTTCAGATCTGCAGTCTCGGAAACCTATAACGAGCCCTTTACTTTACAAGAACTCAAACTCGCCTTGGCCAGATCTAATAAAAAATCATGTGGACCCGATAATATGCCATATGATTTCTTTAGAAACCTCTCCGAGAGGAACTTGTGCGCCTTTCTAGCAGCACTGAATAATCTATGGGAAAACCACCATCTTTTTCCCGACAAGTGGCGGGATAGCACCATTATCCCCATCTTAAAGCCTAAAAAGGACCCCTTGAACCCCAGCTCTTACCGGCCGATAACCTTAACAAGTAACGCCTGCAAAATAATGGAACGAATGATTAATAGGCGACTACTATATTACCTAGAAACAAACAAACTGCTCTGCCCATTTCAAACCGCCTTTAGAGCATCCCGAAACACAGCCACCAACATCATGAGACTGATATCTGCTGCGCACAAGGGTTTTGAAAACAGAGAACCTACACTCGCTGTGTTCCTGGACTTAACTTCGGCCTTCAACAAAGTCCATCGTAGCACCGTCCTGCTTAAGCTGCATGACTTAGGAATCCGTGGCCACATGGCTGAATTCATTAAGAGTTTCCTAAAACCTAGACCCTTTAGAATAAAATGCCTCTCGACGATGTCAGATATACACAAACTTGAACACGGTCTCCCACAAGGAAGTGTTCTCTCGCCTGTCTTGTTCTTGATAGCCATAAATGACATCGGTAAACACCTATATTTGACAATACCCCCGTTCACTTCTCCTTGTATGCTGATGATCTAGCCATTTGGTGCACACGACCCACTATACATCAGGCATGCTCCACAATGCAGAAAACACTGAACGAAACATCAGAGTGGTGTAAAGCTTGGGGTTTCTTTTTCTCAGCACCAAAATCAGCAGCTATGATCTTTAAACGAGGACCTATACCGATCAACCCCTATCTACAAATGAATAAACAACCCGTCCCTGTCGTTACTTCAAAAAAGTTCTTAGGAGTCACACTCGATACCCGATTGACTTTCCGTGCTCACATAGAAGACGTTCGCAACCGTTGTCTGCAGAGAATGAACGTTTTGAAGTGCATCTGCGGTAGAAATTGGGGGAGCCGATCGAAGGACCCTCTCAACACTATATTTTGGTCTTATTAGGTCAGTTCTCGACTATAACTGCTTTGTTTTTTCTCTGGCATGTCAAACATCATGCCAAAGATTGGAATAGATTCAATCTTCATGTCTCCGAATTATCTCAGGAGCTCTCCGAACCACCCCTGTCGTCGCTCTGCAGGCCGATACTAATATATCATCCCTTACGGACCGCCGCATGCTTCTCTTACTACGATTGTACCTACAAGCTGCTAGTACACCACAGCACCCATTAGCCGCTTGCTTTGCTTTCCCGGCAAACCGCAATCATACTCGTTTCAGGCGACCGCTACCAAGCCTAGGGAGGTGTTTGGATAATGCTGCAAAAACATTAAAGTTTATGATGCTAGCTCCCAAAAAAAGCCCACCCCCATTCCCATTTTGGGTTCACCACCCTTTCTCCGTGCACAGCTTATTGACTAGCACGAAGATGAATACAACCCAAGCTGAAATAATATCTACTTTCGGGGAATATAAAAACGACCATAAAAGCTATACATTTTTCTATACAGATGGCTCCGGTCACGGTAGACAAGTTGGTGCCGCTGTATACAGCAAAGACTTTACTTTCAAAGTGCGCCTTCCAGATTGGTCTACCGTATTTTCCGCAGAAATTTATGCAATTAAAGCTGCACTCTTGCACGTCAAACGGAAACGCGTTCCCAAAGCTGTGATATGCTCCGATTCTAAAGCAGCCTTACAAGCGATAATGAGGTTAGAAGAAATAAGGCACCCCGATGTTTATGAAATCGTGACAACGTTGATTAATTTATCGCCGCAACAGCATGCCATACTTCTCTGGATCCCTGGACACTCCTCAATTTATGGGAATATCCAAGCAGATAAGCTAGCGAACGAAGCATCCGAGCTGCCGAGCCAAGGCATGAGCCCCATTGCGCTCGCTGATACTCTATGTCTCTTAAATATATGTTTCAAAGAATACTTACAGACCAAGTGGCAAAGCCAACATGACAAACACTTATTCCAAATCAAACCAAGGTTAGGAATTTGGCACACAAGCTCGAGGGAAAACCGGGAGCGCGAGGTCTTACTCGCCCGCCTGAGACTGGGACACACCCGCTTGACTCACGGTCACATTTTTGAAAACTCCGCGCCACCAGAATGTCCAACGTGTAGAACCAAATTAACCGTGGAACACATTCTACTCTCCTGTAGCATGTATCAATTAGAACGGCAGGATATTCTGACATGCCTGCGGAAACGTGGACTAGAGCCGACTCTCCCCAATCTACTCGGCGAAGATAATCCGGAAATGGTGAGTTTGACACTAATCTTCCTAGAAAATGCCCAACTAACAAACAAAATATAATCGGGGGTTTTTCCTGGAGCATGACAGCCCAAAAAAAAACCTGTCTCCGTCCTCGCAACCTCCCACTAAACCCCGCGTCTGGCAAGTCTTCATTCACATGAAGCTTTCTCTATCATCAGAAAAATCGCCGTCTCGAAATCTTTCTGGGCTTACGCATGTGAAAGGTTTTCCCCGCCTTCCGCATATAAGCAGTGCTTACTTACTGTAGGGAAAAAATGTGGCCACTGGAACTATTTAGGATCAGCCAGTGTTACCTTTTGCGAGCGGTATTTCCTGGCCCCCCGCTCTTAACTGTGTTAGGCCGAGCGTCTCATCGCGGGGTCTTCTTTTCTTTAAATCGATCCGAACTATTTATTATTATAAATCTTCCATTGGCCTTAATCCTCTTCCTCTCCCCTGTCTGGACCTTCCAGTCGTTCACTTAAATTCACTCATGAATAACCTAGCTCCAAAATGTTTTCTCCCGCCGCGAGGTGGAAGACGGCCGGCCTTGTCTCGCCGTCAATGTCCGCGGGGCGTCTGTTGCTCGGTGTTCGGTGTCCGGTGGGTCTTGGTTCCGGTCCTTATGACGGGAGAGGTGCTAGCTGGAGTTGGATTAGGGTCTGCTTCTGGAGGACCCCCTGAAAACCCCGGGTGTAGAACGCCGTGACATCTTCACAGGGCGCCCTTCACTCGGGCGCATTTCCTTGGGTGCTCTACTTGTCTGGCCCTTTTCCTATCACAACTAGATCATACCCCTGTCCATAGGTCCGAAACCTTTTCCCCCGGCGGGGAGTACCGAGCTGCAGTCGGCACGTGGACATTGACTTTCATCGCTTGGCGAGTCTTTGAAGCCACTCAAAAAAAAAAAAACTTCAGTTTGTCTAGTGTGTTTATTTGTTTTTTGTTTGTTAATAAGGTAAGAGTTTGTTTTAGTTTGTAGGTGCTTTAAGAGAAGGTAAGAGTTATTTCTTGTCTTTCCTCGTTTGTAGGGCAAAAGAAAAGACACGGAACCAATTTCTTGTGGTCATTTTGCACTAGTATTTCTTATAGTCAGTGGAATCAGACTGCTAATGCAGGCGCCTTCTTACGGGCAGTATCTGGCTGTGGTTGGGTCGTAGCATAACATGATAATGGAGGGTATTGCCAATATCTGCCCATTTATATTTAAGCTTGCCACAAAACAATCTAAAAATGAGGGTTTAAAATATTCTGATATTTAGAACAATTTAGAACAAAGCTCAAAAGGTACTTCAGACCCTCACTGTTGCCAGTCTGCAAAGTATGGCAGCAGGCCAGACGAGTCGCACCAGCCATCTAAAATTCTCGCACCACCAGCCTCCAAAAATTTGCACCAGTCTGCCACATACCAGGTGTTACAGTGTTGCACTATTTGGTACGATTTGATAGCCATCTGGTACGGACACGGACGGGTACGCTTACTGATGGATTGTGGGTAGGATGGCAGCGGGGAAAAAAACGAGTTTGAATTCCGGAAAGTCTGGCATGTTGATTCGGCGAGCTAATGAGAAAGAATCGAACGGATAAGAATATAACAGTGCAGATTGCTGTTATTAACATTGTTGGTAGGCTTCTAAGTTACCACAAAGTGGCGACCAGAGATACTTTTGCGAAGAAAAGCCCAATTTTCACGCCGAAAAATGCCGAGGAATGGCGACGAGCATGGCGCACCACGTGCAACCTGTGGGAAGATGCCGGAGTTTTCCGCTGAGAAGGATAAGATGAGAGCTTTCCTGGAACGATTCAGTGTGTGGATTACCCTGAATAATATAGAAGAGGATAAACACCTCCTGCTGTTATCAGCCTTGGACAATGTGGCATATGAGGTGGTCCAAAATCTGGCATTTCCGAAGAAACCTGCTGACCTCAGTTATGATGCACTGGAGGCAAAATTGACAGCGCACTACGACCCTGCACCTGTGATTATTGGTGAGCGCTTTAAGTTTTACAACAGAGCCCAATTGCAAGGTGAGGATGTTGCCAACTTCATGCTGGCACTGCGCCAACTAGGATCTTCATGCTCATTTGGTGCTTTCCTAGATGAGGCTCTGCGCGACAGGTTTGTTTGTGGTCTCAGGAATGAAATTTTGCAAAAGCAGCTCCTCGCTGAAAAAGAGCTGACAGTGTCCCGTGCCCTGGATCTGGCAATTGCTTTTGAGAAGGCTACCAGCCATGCTGCGAACATCCATCACCCGGCTTCAGTTCTCAAGGTGGGGAAGAGTGAGCAGAAAACTCACACCCAGAAGAAGCCTCCACCCAGGACTGAGTCTTATGGGGTGGGACATGCACATGCAGAAGATGTGGTATGAAGGGACACAGTGATAGCAAGTGCAAGTTTAAGCAGCAAGAATGCTTCAAGTGCCACAAGATTGGACATACATCAAGAGTATGCAAAAGCCGCAGTGGTAGAGTACACCAGGTTGGTGAAGAGGAGCAAGAAGAAGGGTTTCTTTTTAGAGTGGAGATGCCTGATGAAAATCCTGAGAAAGCTGGGGTGAGAAAAACCTCCAGAAATGATAACAAGACACTCAAGAATGAAGTTGCTGGTGCAGACAGTGGTGAAGAGGGTGCGGCTAATGATGATAGCCCACCAATTGGAGATGATCACCAGGGAGAGGGAAACTTGTTCCAAACAAGTAACCAGCTGACACTGGAAGCACCATATGAAGTGCTGGTGAACATGGACAACAAACAAGTCACTATGGAGATTGATACAGGAGCAAGCCACTCAGTAATGGGAGAAGATCTATACCAGAAGTTGTTTCCTGGAAAGGAACTGGAAGAAACCTCACTCAGCCTGAAGACATATGGTGGGGAAGATCTCTCTGTTCTGGGAACTTACTCGCCACAGGTGGAATTAAACCACCAGAAGAAAAGGCTGCCCATTGTTGTTGTGAAGTCAACCTCAATGACCAAGCCTCCCCTGTTTGGAAGAAACTGGCTCTCCAAGCTTAAGCTTGATTGGAGAGAAGTGGTGCGAAGACCACAGCCAGGCAGAGGAAGGGTGAAGATGGTGACATCCAAGGGGGAACTGAAGGAGAAGTACCCCAGTGTGTTCAATCCATCAGATGAGCCTATGAAGGGTTTCAAGGCAACACTTCAGGTGCCGGCAGATGCCAATCCTGTAATGAAGAAGGCAAGGGTTGTACCGTATGCCAAGCGTCAAGCTGTTGAAGAAGAGCTGGAGCTCATGGTCAAGTCCGGAAAGGCCAAGAAAGTAAGTCACAGCAGATGGGCCAGCCCAGTAGTGGCGATTGAGAAATCAAATGGACGAGTAAGGCTGTGTGGTGACTACAAGGTCACCATCAACAAGGTCTTGGAGCCAGATGGATACAAACTTCCCACAGCTGATGAACTGTTTTCATAGCTTGCTGGAGGGAAGTTCTTTGCAAAGATGGACTTGAAGGAGGCATATCTGCAACTGGAAGTGGATGAGAAGTCAAGGGAGTGCCTCACCCTAAACACACATCTTGGACTCTATGAACCGACTCGCTTACAGTATGGAATCTCATCAGCCCCAGGCCAGTTTCAAGCAGTCATGGACCAGATTCTGGCAGGATTGCCCGGCGTTTTTTGTTATCTAGATGATGTACTCTGCGCAGGGAAGAGTGAAGAGCATCACTGGAAGCTGGTGGAGGAGGTGATGAAACGCTTCAGCAAGTTCAATGTCAAAGTGAACATGAAGAAATCAGCATTCCTACAGAAGTCGGTCACTTACCTTGGACATGAGGTCGACTCAGCAGGACTGCATCCTTCAGTGGAGAAGGTAAGAGCCATCAAGGAGGCACCTGCGCCGAAGAACGTGGGGGAACTGCGCTCCTGGCTTGGACTCCTGGGGTACTATGGGAAGTTCATACCTCAGCTGTAAGAAAAACTGAAACCACTGAACACACTTCTTCAGAAGAGCAAGAAGTGGCTCTGGTCGGAGGAATGCCAGCAAGCGTTCCAAGAAACGAAGAACGCACTCTCAGAGAGTAGTGTCCTTGCACACTATGACCCAACCCAGACATTGAAGATTGCCACAGATGCAAGTGCCTACGGAATCGGAGCGGTGCTGAGCCAGGTCGACGGCGACGGAGTCGAGAGACCGGTTTTCTTCGCCTCGCGCACGTTGACCGATCGTGAATTGGGATGGGCTCAGGTAGAAAAAGAAGCCCTTGGCATCGTATATGGCGTCCGCAAGTTCCATCAGTTTGTCTATGGACGCAAGTTTCTACTCGAAACTGACGCCCAAGCTCTCGTCAGCATCTTCTCGCCGAAGAAGGAGGTGCCACCTATAGCGGCGGCGCGCATCAAGAGGTGGGCGCTTCTGCTGGCAGCGTATGACTATGACATAATTTATCGACCGAGTGGGAGTCACAGCAACGCTGACGGGCTCTCGCGTCTGCCAAGACCAGCGAACCCGACCGAGGATGAACAGGAAGGCGTCGTATTTCAGTTCTCGATCACGTCACGTGCTCCGATCCAACCGAAACAAGTCGCTAGAGCCACCAGACAAGATGAGCTGTTGGCCAAGACGTACGCAATGGTGGCCGACGGCTGGAAAGATGGGCCTTCAGAGGACCCGCGACTGGACACATTCTGGCGCAAGCGGAATGAACTGAGTCTGGAAGGGGGATGCCTGTTATGGGGTTCTCGAGTAGTGATTCCTGACAAGCTTCGGCCACAACTTCTACAAGAACTACACGAAGGGCACCAAGGAGCCTCGAAAATGAAGTCTCTAGCGCGATCATATGTTTGGTGGCCAAACATTGATGTGGCCATCGAAGCTACCTGCAAGAACTGTGCAAACTGTCTTGTCAAGACAAGAATGCCGGAAGCGGCAGTAGTACACCCGTGGGTGTACCCTAAGACTCCCTGGAGCCGAATCCATCTCGACTACGGCGTAAAAGATGGTAAGAACCTACTCGTCGTGGTAGATGCGTTCAGCAAGTGGGTGGAGATTGAGATGGTTCCAAACCAATCAGCTGAAGCAACAATAAGAGCTCTGAGGGAGATGTTCGCTCGCTGGGGCCTGCCGAAAGAAGTTGTAAGCGACAATGGACCTTGTTTCGCCGCGGAACCATTTCGTGAGTTTTTGAGGCTAAATGGAGTGCGACAACTTTTCTCGCCTCCTTATCATCCCAGCAGCAACGGAGCAGCAGAGAACATGGTGAAGACCGTCAAGAACAACCTGTCAAAGCGTTCATGGAAGAAGGACAAGTTCGACGCAACCGATCTCGCCAGATTCCTCCTGGAATACCGGAGCACACCCCACTGCACAACGGGAAGATCCCCGGCGGAACTCCATCTGGGAAGACGCCTGAGGACTCGGCTAAGCCAAGTGCAACCGGACGACAGAGGCAAGGTCGAGGAGAAGCAAAACAAACAAGCTTCAGGAAGACAACGTCAATGTTTCGAGGAAGGTGCTGATGTTCTCGTCCGCAATATGGAGCGAAAAACGTGGATACCTGGCAAGGTAGCGGAGGTTCTCAGTGAAGGACTTCTGTACCGTACCATTCTCGCTGGAGGTCACGAGCGGGTGGTGCACATCGATCATCTCGTCAGGGGACCAACAAACGTGCCGTTAGAACCCACCACAAACATCTGCATAGGACCGCAGAGCTCTAATCTCAATGGACCTGTTCTGACTGAAAGAGACACCGAGTCTACTCTGCCATCCTCAACCGAAGTGAGCACAGAGCCTCCCAGAAAAGAGAAAACTGAGCATTCGGAGGTCAACACTACATCGGACCAGAATGCCTCTACAAGTGACGTAGAGGGTATTCGTAAATCACAGCGCACGCGTCGTGTTCCTTTGCGTTTGGATCTGTAATCAGTCAGAGTGATGTGATTTACGACAACACAGAAGTGTAAATTCTGGCGTGGGGGTGTTACAGTGTTGCACTATTTGGTACGATTTGATAGCCATCTGGTACGGACACGGACGGGTACGCTTACTGATGGATTGTGGGTAGGATGGCAGCGGGGAAAAAAACGAGTTTCGAATTCCGGAAAGTCTGGCGTGTTGATTCGGCGAGCTAATGAGAAAGAATCGAACGGATAAGAATATTAACAGTGCAGATTGCTGTTATTAACATTGTTGGTAGACTTCTAAGTTACCACACCAGGGAAAAAATGCACCCATTCCTACCCCTACAATGCAATGCTACCTCAATCATTAGTCAGTTAGTTAAGGACTTTTTATAAGGCCCTCTCCTGTGTCTTAATAGCCATTCAGTCATTATTTGTTTAGTTTAAGTGTCACTAACCCTGCAAATTCGCACCAGGTTGCTAAAATTCGCACCACTTGGTCCTGTCTCCAAGGGCACTCGCCCCGACGAGATCTCGTCGAAAATGCCATACTTTGCACACTGGCACTGTTGAAGTGAAATTGAAATTAAAGCCTGGTGAATGACTTCATGGCAGTGCTGGAAGATAAGTCTCCTGCTGTCCATCCAAGCCTCAAGAAGACATCGCTTTCAGCTTTACCATGGTGAGGCCGAACAGCCTCAATGCTGGTCGCCAGTATGTTGCTTAGCTAAGGGCTGCGGAGAAGGTCAATCAGTACAAGCAGTGATCTGGCAAGGTGCACCAGACCAGTCTGGCAAGGTGCAGTAGTTTGGTATTTTGGTATATTGCAATTAGTTTGGTATTTTGTCAAAAGATGCTCTGATATTTATTTAAGTTTCATTTTGCTGGCACATTCCAATTTTATTTTAGGTAATTGCTGTCTAGGATACAAAAATTATGTTGGGTGCTGTGATTGCTAATTTTTAATGTCATTTACCTTACCTTACCTACAATTATCAAGTTAATTTTGGAGGTGGTTGTGGTTTGTTGGTTCCATTCTTTGACGAGCTCAATTCATCCTGAGTCTTAACTTTCTCTTTCTCGTACTTTTAGGCACTTTGTTTTACTCTTTCTCTTTCTTCACTTTATTGCAGTTAAAATAATTATTTCTTGCATTTTTGTGTTGCTGACTCTTTTTAAAACCTCTAGTATGGAGAATACATTTCAGGTAAATAATCATGTAGGTATAGACACATATTTACATTCTCAAACACCACAGATCACCATGGAAACAACCTCCATCTATATATTTTGTATAGATGCTCCAACATATTGGGGGAGGACTTAAGTCTCCTAGCCCCAACCCCTTGCATCCACCTCTATATATTGTTATCTGAGGCCTTGACTGCTGAGTTTAATGCTTGTTTAATATTCTGAAGTTAACATTTCAGTTTTTCTTTTATGAACATTGGTTTAAATTTCGGTTGGTAATTTGTTAAAAAGTGGATCAAAATAGACTACTTTCGGTTTTACGTTTATCTTTTTCTCTCTGGCAATAAGTAGCACCACATTCATGTTTGTATTGCCTTCCTTAAGGTATTTCCTATTGTATTGTCTGCAATTAGTTAATGGGAGTGGCAAATTTCATAGAGGAGTTCATTTGATAAATTTTGATGATGAAACAACCATCATATGAGATCAAAATCAGCATTCCTGTCATGAAAACTTCTTGATAAACTCGGCAAATTTGTCTTATTCAATTGTCTTGGATAGAAAGTAAGAATATGTGCACACATTCAGCTTTGCCCACGCCAACTCATATTTCAGTTCTGGGGATAATCCAGACAGGACGTGGTCCCCTGGCTAATAAACGCCAATATAATTAGCTATTTGGGGTGTTTTCTATGGGTTGTTTTATAATCTAACCTCTCGATTGTACAATTTGGACACCCAGGGGGAGGGGGCATGAGCAGGCTCTGAGCGAACTATTTGAAAAGTCGGTAATATGGCCTCCCTCTCGAACTCGACATAGTTATTGAGTATTGCTGTTATTGTTCTGTTTTAATATTTATATGATATCCCATAGGCGGATCAAGGATTTCCAATCGGGGGGATACCTTCCGGTGGGCGCCACTTTTGACCGTCAAAACCTATCAGGTGGGCGCAAAATCCTATCGGTGGGCGCCGATTTTCGCATCTTGGGGGTGAGGGGGAGTGACATTTCATGGGGCGCCATCGACTTTTCAAGAGGGCGCCGTGACCATTTGAGGGGACGCCGAGGGTTGATGGGTGCCACATGCCTCCCTTTTCCCCCTGGATCCACGTATGTGAAATTAAAGGAGCGCGGCCGCTTTCCGATAACCAGAATATGCGGAACTTAGTATGCGGAACTTGTAAAACATTCGTAGGCATATAACCATTATCCTGACTCGTCCTTACATCCTTACTTGTCCTATATGTGCTCGTCTAACACTTCCATTTCAGAAGAAAAGCGAGGGCCTGCAATAATCGTGGCGAACTTGCAGATCGCATTCGGCGAAAAACTTTGGCTTCGACCTGGATTCGAACCCAAGCTTTGTGGGAGACCGGCAAACATTGCTCCAGTTTTTGCAGCATTCCTCAAAATTTTCCATGGGCTCCGCTTATCGGACCCCAGAAATGGAAATTGGACAGAACGATTGTTCTGATGATACCATTTTTGTGAGGGAGCCCCTGTTGGTTTACCGCTGAGAGCTCGCCAAAAATAGGCAATTTTACATGCAAAGTCAATGACGGTGATCAGTTTGTACGCCCATTAGTAGAATTGTAGTAGAAAACTTTGGACGGGGCTGGTTTGGAGGCGTTATTGTCTCTGTTTAAACCGAAAACTGCGGCGTGCGCGCTTGGAAAAATACAGCGGCTACTTTACTCTGGGAGGCATATTTCTGTAAGTTTCATTAAAAAATTTGTCGTATCATTTTTCATCCAGTCCACTGTAACTATTACTTCGCCATGAATACACCTAAGTTACTTCCTGACCACTGATGGATGTGATATCATCTTATTATTTGGCGGCATTTGAGACGCATTAGGGGGAAACCGTGGTTAGAGTTCCTGGCATGGCTACATTCCTAATAATGGAAAAATAATCTATAGAAACTAATTTCGGATACATGGGCAGCTTGAGCATTTAATTTTTACCTAGTGAGTTGGGGAATAGACTTATTGATTCCTGGTTCCATGAGTTAATGTCTGTTCCTGAGACTGTTTGTAAATAGTGTCTCGAAGCTGCTCATGTGTCTGAGATAATAGTCTCTATGGCAAAAATGCAATCCAGATTGCACTGCTAATTGAGTCTGAAAACTGTCATTTTCTAAGCACTATGGCATATTTTGTGCTAAAGTGCTGGGAAAATAGTGTGTGGTGAATTCAACAACTTAAAGGGAGGAACGCGAAAAAATTTTTATTGGCTATATGAAAAGGTTTCAAAAAGTTGTTTCAGAAGTCCTATTCTCATTTTTGCAAATTCGGGCTGCAAATGCCTTAAAATTGCTCTCAAAGTCAACATTTCTAGACGACTTTACCGGTACACCTCATATCGATGTATATGACGTACCCACGGCTAAGGCTATCAATTTCTCTAAGAATTAGGTCATATCTACCCTAAATAGTGATGTAGAACTTTGGATTACTACAGAAAAAATTACCTTAGAAAAACAACATTCAAAAACTCTTTTGAAGCAGAAATATAGGGCTTAAAAGAAATCACAAGTAACCAATCAGAAGCCTAGGAATTCTCAAACCGGGGTCACGTGACCTATCTGACGCTTAAAAGTTTTGTCATCCTGGGGCTGAAGCAGAAAATGACTCAAGACCCGCGATGCAAGCCGCTGAAGACTTGAGTAATTTTTTTCATTTTTAGGGCAAACTTATTCATTTTGTAGTTTTTAAAAGCTTTTTAAAATTAATTCAAATACAAATACAGGAGAACAGACATTTGTAATATAAAAATACATTACTTTTTAACTTTAAATAGTTTTTGAAAAGTAAGTGATGGGTATGAGCATGGGTAAGTGATGGGCATTTTATCGAAATTGTTAATCTATTTCGATAATAAGTGAGTGGCCTCCCAAAGTTTTGCCGAAGATACAAAAATAATTGATAGTTTCATTATCAAGATTTTTCAAATAGCAAGAAACCACAATAATATTTTTTGCGTATCTCCCTTTAACTATGCATCCTGCATTGCTGTGCTTTTCAGATCATAGGGCCTGTTCCAGCGCCTCCTCAAACCTGATCTAACCTCCTCAAAGCTTCTCCAACTTCCTCTCGCCCGGTCCAGTGCCTCCTTAAACTTCCTCCAAGCTGGCCAAAGCTCATCTCAAATCTAATCCAACCTCCTCTCAAACGAAAGGTGGTTTTCCAGAGGAGGTTGGAGGAGCTCAATGTGTGGCACACAAATTTCAACTGAGAAACTAAAATAAGTTGTTTTACAGTGAGAAACGACGTTTGTGGGCAGCTAAAGGTTTTGATTCCTCTGTTTTTCTGTATTCCACTTTCACTAAGACACATTAAATGAGTATCAGAGGTCTTAATAAAATTTGATTAGTTTCTTAGCTGCGCCACGCCTGCCATATTGGAGCTGATCAGGCACAATCAGCTGATGTCTCATCCCATCTCATCCCAAATCGTTCCAGCGGACACCGGTTTTTGCGCCTGCTCCGATTTAACCTAAGCTACCCTCATCTTTTTTGTAAGGAGGCGCTGGAACAAGCCCATAGTTTGACCATGAAAACTAAGTCATGTTTTGAAATGCTCCGGAAAATGGAAACACATATCGCACTTCTTCTGTGCTGTGGGGCTGGTATTGCTGTATTTTCTAGGGCTTTGATCAACTGAAAATGGTGGTTTTTAAGAAGGCAGGTCATATTGAAAATGTGTAAAGAAATCCAGATAATTGATGGGTATTAAACTGTTGTACTGGTCTTGATTCTTTAAAAAAAGAAAGAACCCAAGCATGAAATACATTTTAAACCCCTTACTTTCAAGGTACCAGCATCTGCATCTGCCCTTCATTAGCATGGTTGATAAATACAGGCTATGCTGCTTTGTCATTTCTTATGCAACTTCTGCTTGTGTGGTAGTGCATACTAAGAGGGTACTAAGGTCTGTTTTCCAGTACCTACCAAAAAGTGATCAAAATTTCCCAGGTGTGGTCCAGATTGACAAGTGGGAAAGATAATGGAACTGGTAATTTTGAGATATTTATATTTTAGCATTTCACATAATTTAACTTAATATGTATTAATGTATGTATGTGCATATGATTGTGTGTATGTGTGTGTGTGTATGTTCTTAAAGTTAGAATTTGGTGGGAGTATGAGGAATTTAGTGATAAGCCAGATTATGCGTTCTGTTCAGTCACTAAATGTGTAGGAGAGAGAGTTCCAAAACTGGTTTTGCATTAGGGTGCTAAGTGTCAAGTTAATTTTGGAATATATAGTTGGTGAGTGGAACATTTTAAATTTACCGTGCTGAAATAGTCAATTAAATTCTTACTAACACCTTGTTAAACTTGGGGCATTATTTATTATTAAAGAAGTTTGAGAGAGAGAGAGAGAGAGAGACATTTTTTATTTTTCCAAAAACACACGCATGTCCATATACAGATACATATGCGCACCACCATCCCATTGAGGAGCCATCATAATATGCAATCGATAAACAGATACAGACCTAATTTACATATAATTTCTCTGACAGGACCAGTCTTTACGCGCTCAAGGTTAACATCTAATGTCGACATGGCGACATCCAATGACACACAACGACACCCAACGCGAGGGTCACCTAGATGACTATGTTATCGCAAATATACGGGCTGGGAAGCATGTGAAGTGAAGCAGGGAAGGTTCACTGCCTCCTATCAACGCGAGGAGAAGGACAGCTGACGGTCTAGATTATCCATGCGCTATGACTTGCCGGTATTCCCTGTCAGTTGGTGACCCCAGCCAGCAAGCACACTCTGCACATCAGAAATCGCCCAAGTAAGGCTGTCACCGCAAATGAAAGGGTGGGACACGCATGATATTTATTACAGCAAGATGCACTGCCCGATATTTACGCCGACCACTAACCACTACAAGTAGTGTTCCCTGAACATCATTTCTCAGTGCCAGGTAAGGGTTATAGGTTGTGGCATTGTGACACCGCCTCCTATCCACGACAGATCTCCACGCTCCACGAACAATGGCCGCTGTGAAGTACCTTAGACAAGGGTCTCACATAATTTACTATGACTATGAGAGCATCAATGCACGATGAGTATCGAGAATGCTGCAACACCATGCGCCACAGGAACATCTCTTGAGCTCGCCATGCTCATGGAGCCGAGACTCACTCCTCCAAAAGGCGCAAAAAAGTTCCTTACCTACTTCTATAATTTTTGGTGAGATCATTTACCCTAGGGTTATTGAGTTCAGCTAAATAAATTCCATTTGAAAATTGAGTAGAAAATTAGGTAAAAATAACACATAAGTGAGTGAAAATTAAGCTTTCCTGAGTGTAACTCTCCACCCAGCACCCTGGGTTTTCAAATGCTGGTGTACAGTGTGTGCAAAACACTGTTTTGGTGCTTGAGGGCTGTCCTCCCCTCTTGGTAACCCTCATGAGCTGATTCCTGCCTGTTCTGATTGGTTGTAGAATGGAATGTGTTGTCAATCAGCAATTGGTAATACACCTGTATGGTTTCAAGTACTATGCAGCTCAATTCAATTCAGCCTTCTCAACCTGATTATTGTTTGATTCAGTGTCATCATTAGATTTTGGGACTGTAAGGTGAATTTGGGAATTGTGCATTGTGTGTCAAGTTTTAACAGTGCTCCAAACTCCCAGGTAGGGTGCAACACCTGGTACTCTAAATTTTCCACTCACTTTTGTGGTAGGTATTTTAACTCAATCTTCCCCTTGCTTTTCAAGTAGAGCTTTCTTCCTCAGTTCAATGATCCTGGTAGAGAATAACTCATTGGAGTTAAGATATTGAGGGAGTTTGGCTGAAAAAATTACTCCTAAACTTACAAGAAAGGTTTGAATAAATATTTTGTTTTTCACAATATTGTAAATTTTACATTTTCCACTCTCTCGCTATATTTTTCAAGAGGAATTTTAGTCTCAGTACCCTAGCACAAAACCAGTCTTTGGACACTGAGTGCCTGTGCGAAGTAATGAGTGCTAGTTAGCTGACAGATATACTTAAGAATACATAAGTGGAGGAAAAGTCTGGGACAGAAACGTAGATAGTTGATACAACAGTGATTGTAAAATAATACATAGATATTTGAGGGAGGCAGCAAAATCACTGAAAGACTTTCAGTCAGCTCTTGAAATTCCATGGAGTTCACAAACTAATTGGTCAACCTGCCAATTCCTGAACGCCTCAAGGGGTCAGTGAACTAATTGATTTCACACTTGCTATGTGACATTGTAAAATAACCATTGTATGTTTTGTGTGACATTAAATGTATGTACTTCTTCATTTTCCAGTGGAATTATCAGGGAGCCCCACTCTCTGCATAGGAAGGTAAAATTCAAAGCACTTCCAGATCCGCAAATCTTGGATAATTTTTACTTGCTTAGGTTGAACATAAACCTTAGCAACCCAGCATAAACAGATCCAAGTATACAATAATGTCTCAAGAAGATGATGGCAGTAGGAACCAGGAACATCACCAATACGATGAAAACGGGAATGGGGAGAATGAAGACTACTCAGAAATGGAGAACCACAACAACAGCAATGATGGAGAAAGTCACAGAATGGAGCCGATGGGCGAGGGTCAGTCTGGATCTGGATCTGACTACAATGGTCCAGACTACAACGGACCAGACTTCAATGGCCCAGATTACAATGGACCAGAGTTTAATGGGCCAATGAGGAGGCGGTTTCTGGGGCCGAGGTCATCCGTGAGTATTCATTCGTTTTTCTTGAGACAGTGCGGGTAAAGTTAACACTGTGCTGTCTTGTGGTCTGTTTGGATAAGACGATGCATTGCATTGCATTCTTGTGTATATTTCTTGGCATTAATAAACTGTATTTTCTTTTGTGTAGGGCTGGAAGTCCATCCATTTTCAATGCAGAAAAGGAAGGTTTCATTAAGGAAGGGCAGGCAGGGCTGAAATGAGCCGTCTAGTAAAAGGGCCAGTATTTTATAATTAATTTCGGTTCAGTAGGTGCAGCTGGAGGCTTTACACAAACCTCTGATCTATCTGTGTAAGATGCTTTGCAAACTCCGAATCCGTTGGACGGCGGTGACCTCAACAGCGCCCTCGTGTGTTGACAGCGGTCGCGGCGGCCCCGGCGGCCCCGGCGGTCCCGGAGGTCCCTGGCGGGGACCCCCGCCGATGCGGTTCCGCGGGCGAGGCGGCCCGCCCGGACCGCCATGGTCAGGGCCGCGCGGACCCTGGCGTGGTCCGCCCCCTCCACCGTTCTTCCGCGGTCCTAGACCGCCGTTCGGCCGCCCTCCCTTTGATCCCAACTGGGGGCCCCATCCGCCGATGGGGCCGGTTGGATTGATGGTGAGCGTTCTTGTAATGAGCCAAATGATTTTTTTTATTTTACTTGGAATTGTGTCAGAGAAAACCATTTTACCAGGGCTTTGTTGTGAATGGTTTTAATCACTGTAAAAAGGTGTGGTCCGGCGTGCAATGTCCTATGTGTATGAATATATCGATTGGTTATTTTCAATTTTGAATTCTACCTAGTTTCTGAAACTTACATGTCCTGATTTTTAATCCTGTTAACCACCCGGCAGGATCGATTTCAAGTTTTGGTTCATTTGCCATATTTCCAAATTGTTTAAGCTTGAACGGGTGGCGTATTTTCAACATTGCACAGTACAACAACATTGCAACGTATGCTGTCCAAATAGCTCTGTTGCAAGATTAACTCCCGTCTCTTCCGCTAACATGGCATTGAATGCCGACAGGGACCGTACCCGCCTCCGGGGATGGGCGGCCCGCCGGGCATGGGGCCTCCGCCGGGCTGGGGCGGTCCGATGGGCCCGCCGGGCGGCCCGCCGTCGTTCCAGGGCCCACCTCCTGGCCAGCACGGTCCGCCGCCCGGCCAGCAGGCGCCCCGCCCTTCGGCGGCATGAATCTGGCCAAGGTTTGGGTGGAGACCAAGAACGACGAGGGCAAGCCGTACTACTATAACGCCCAGTCACGGGAAACTACTTGGAGCAAGCCGGAAGGCGATGGTGTACGGATTCTCACTCAGCAGGAGGTAAGCTGGCATGCACTTTGATTGCAAATTGATTGTTAAACATAATATATATTTGTTAGAGCAAATATAGTACAAGGATTACAAGCGACACAACAGTTTAACTCTTTTAATTATATAAGTGTGCTTTTACATCGAATGCATGTTGGGGTTTTAGGATGCATCAGCGTCTTGGCTATATCGTACGTAAAATGTATGTCCTTGGCTTCTGGATGATATGCCTATTTCCAAAATAATGAATAATTAAATTCCAGAATAATCAATACAAATAATAACCGCCTCTTCTGTATGGTTTCTGTGCTGTTCTGGGTAGATCGCATTTGAAACCTGGTCGTTGTGAATTAATCAATGTGGCCAGTCAAAACACACCACTGAAGGAAAAAAATTGGTGTAAGGCACAGTCATTCCAGAAATATTTCATTAAAACAGCTGGAGCCTATTAGCTACCAGACTGCTACAGTGTACCGTGCGGCAGTGGACGGGAAGGCTCCACGTCTCGCATGTGCGGGAGATAAGAACGTGGTGAATGCAGCAACATGAGGGGGAAGTGCTAAATAAACCGACACAACAACCTCGTGCTAGTTTTCAATTACAGGTTTACGCAAATGGGTAAAATGAAATGTTTATTTTTGTATGAATTTAATGTTTATGCTTGTGATCCGGCTGTCCGTTTGCAATTTTCGTCACATATACTAAATGAGCATGGGGGAGAACTTAACCAAATTTCGATACGTCCTTAGCTTCGCTACGGGCGCCATGTTGGCGCTAATTAGTCGTAAACAGGGTATATCTCCTTCCTGTCTTTGTTCCAGTGCACCCCGATTTTCATGCCCGCTCTGAATTCCTGTAAGCTGCTCTCACCTTTCTTCCCCGATGAGGCGCAGGAACAGGCCCACTGTGTTCGATAGTTACCTATTTATGTGCCTATCGATTGATGACATTCCCTATCGCTAGAGTTCTGATTCAATTGCTCTATTCGTGATTCTGCTGATTTTCCACGCCCTTGGTAGACATTCTCAGTTTCGAGAACATAAGTGATGTATGGCTAGCAGCCAAACTGTTTACACCACCATTCGTGCAGAACTGAAATACATATTTGTCATAATGCTTCTTTTGCTGAAGCCCCATAAGGATGCTGATTGAAGTTTTGTATTGCTCTGATTGAGCGCTGTGCGGAAGGATCGCACGAAAACTCCAGTTAGCTGTTATACAAGCGTGCGGTCATCAGGCGAAGTCATGATGGCGAGTGTACCACCCGGCCGATGTGTGTGCCCCAGGTGGAGCAGATGACCCAGGGAGTGAACGCTCAGGCCGGTGGTGGTGCTCAGAACCGTTCCAAAACTGGAGTCAGAGGCAGACGGCGAGGAGAGCCAGGACTCCGACAACAAAGGTACGGCCCCCGACCGACAATGGTTCTGTCTTGTCACCGTAACTGGTCGAAAGGCCTGCGTGGCCCAAGGTTGTCGCTAAATGGCAGTTCTTGTTAGGCTTAAGGTAATGCATATTCTGTTTTCCATGGCTGTGCTTGTGAGAGTTAATTTAATAGATATACTGTTTACAAAGCCAATATGTCAATATTAAGTATGATGAAAGCTACCGTTTTTGTTTTAATTTACTACAAATTACGTTCTAGCAATTTTGAAGCTCTTTCGTCACTTCGTACGCTGTGAAAAGGGAATTGCTCAAAATCTTGCTTATTGAGTTCAAATTGGCGTGTAATCTGCCTATTCATGCTGTTTTATCGATGTAGGGTTTGATAGTGACTCGCTGTAACTGTTTAATCTAGTTATCTGAATAAACCAATTTCACTCCCCAATTAGAAGAGGAAATAGTATCCGATAGTTTACTACTACCACTTCGGAAATAGTATCCAATAGTTAACTACTACCACTTCGAACGACTGTCAGACAATACCGAGCTGTAGTCTGCAGGTGAAGGTCTGTACTGTGCCACGGGTAGGTAGGACCTGCCGTGCGCGGAGGGTGACCGACCACCCCGTGTCTGCAGAGTCGGCGCCCGGCGACGGTCCGCCGGGGATTGCCACGAGCAACAGTGGCGGCGGTGGCGGTGGCGGCGGCGGTGGCGGTGGCGGGGGTGGTGGCGGCGGCATGCCTAGCGGTCCCCCGCCCTTCACGTCTGGTCCAGGTGGTCCTGGCCCCGGCGGTCCCGGTCCGTTCAACATGCCGCCGCCATGGATGGCTGGACCGTGGGGCGGTCCCCGGGCGGACCCATGGGCCCGGGAGGTCCGATGGGGCCTGGCGGTCCGATGGGGCCGGGCGGTCCGATGGGCCCGGGTGGTCCGATGGGGCCGGGCGGTCCGATGGGAGGTCCGGGCGTGGCGCCGTGGACGCAGGGTCCGCCGCCGGCCAACACTCAGCTGCCGCCCCCCAGCCAGCAAGTGATCCAGGGTGCACCCTCCGTCGACAACAAGGAGGTACGTGCTGAGGAAAACCGGCGGGCGCTGCCCGGCCACTCAGAGATAACTGTGTCTGTAACTCCAGCTGAAAGAGGCTGATCTCTAGTACTAGTGAAAGAGGTAGCTCTGGTACCTGGGGAGGGGGGACTGATGTGTAACATTTTTAGAAATCGCTTGGAGGCCACTGCTCCAGTGCTCAGTAGATGAGTGACGCAGCTCTGATGGGTTGGGCTGTGGTGGCAGCTCACTTTGGTTTTCTGATCTCCTCGAAATGCTATTGTACAGTATGATTGAGTTTGATGCAGTTCATGGTATGGCATGTGTATGCTCTTCATAAATATTTAGCCCATGTGATGGTAAACTTGTTGGCGGACCGTTTGTTGAACATGTTTCACCAATAGCTCTCCCTTAACCCGATCTGAAAATAATTTTCACCATCCAGTGCGGGGTCTGATTCGAATCCGTATTACGTGGGGACGCATTTGGACTCGCAGCGCCTTTCGGAGAATATATCCCGATGCATTAACAATGATAAGTGAGAAGCAGAAATTCGAGCGGAAATTTTCGGAGACCGTCCACGTGCTTTGTAGTTCTGGCTGACCACTAGAGTTGAATCATCAGGCATTGGCTATGTGGCTATTCGCTAGACCACTGCATTTGTTTTGAGACCAAACTCTGTGGCACCATAAGCAGTGGGCGCAATATTCGATGTCAGTGCAGACATGCCTTGTCCCCACGTTCACCGGTCTCCCGCGTCACTGTGTTCTCGCCTTCACCGGTCTCCCGCGTCTCTGTCCCCCCCCCCCGGCGGTCTCCTGTGCCAGTGTGTCCGCGCCCTCTCCTGTTGCTCGTGTGACTTTGCCCTCGTCCTCACTGGTCTGCCGCATTACTTCGCCCTCGTCCTCACTGGTCTGCCGCGTCACTGCCCTCGGCCGCGTCGGTCGCCCCCCGTCCTCACCGGCCGCACGTGGGCCGGCAGCTGGACCCGGAGCTGGTGGCGAAGGCAGCTGAGTGGACCGAGCACACAGCGCCCGACGGCCGCAAGTACTACTACAACGCCAAGTCGCAGGAGTCGGTCTGGGTGAAGCCGCAGGCCATCGCCGACCTGGAAGGTCAGTCACTCCCGCTGCCCTTTATAGGCTATTCAACACTTTTTTCGTTGTCTGTAATATAGCAGTGTATGCAATGACAGTCGTCAGATGGAGATAGATCGATTTTGCTCAATGCTGGTAATTTGCTTTGTTCCTTTATTTGTTCGGCACAATTCATGACATTACAAATGGTTCGGGTAAATAATGAAAGTCTGAAATGAGCTCTCGCGTTTACCTTTGAACCTTGTATTTCTCCTCCTCTGAAGGGTATGATCCAAACAGTAGGTTTATCAGAATTGCGACCGATTACTTAAGCTGTTGCCAGGTGCACTAGGCTCTCTCATCGGAATTTTATGCGTATAGGTTCTCTCATCGGAAGTCGGACTTATATGCGTGAGCCCGGCCCGCCGTAATCAGGGTCCCAAAACTGGTTTTACATTAGGGTGCTGAGTGTAAAACTCAAACTTAAAAATATAATCAGTGAGTGGAAAATTCAAAAGTTGCAATACTGTAACCGTTCAATGATACCTGTACTTCAGCCACAATTTAAAGTTTAAGAATAGCTTCTCATAAACATGTCCTTACTACCATACTTTTATGATTCCGTATGGACCAGTATTGTTGAATTGTGCTTAAAAAGCTCCGTTTGAAAAGATAGTAGAAAATTATCGTATGAAAACCACAGAAGTGAGTGAAAAATTTAGCTTACGTGGGTGTCACTCTCCACCCACCACCCTGGGGTTTGGAACACTGGCCGTGACCGTGGCCTGCTGCACGGCAGCGGCGCGACTTGTGGCGCAGCAGCAGGTGGCGGCCGTGGCTGCGGCAGCCGTGGCAGCCGGCGAGGTCAAGGCCGAGAACCTGCAGCCGGTGGTGTCGGCCGCGGCGGCGTCGACGGCGCCATCGTCGTCAGCGCCGGCGGCAGCGGCGGCGGAGGAGGCGGCCGCCGAGTCGGCTGACGACGGCATGGACGTGGATGACGAGGACGAGGACTCCCAGCCGGCTAAGGAAGCGGCGCCGGTCAAACAGGAGGAGCCGGCGGCGGCGCCGGCCAAACAGGAGGACAAGAGCCGACCGGTCACCAGCACACCCGTGCCTGGGTCACCCTGGTGAGTGACACGCCCAGTGGGGACGCCGGCACAGGTGGGCTGGGAGTGCAGGGGACCTGCAGGGCCAGCAAGGGTGCTCATTCCTGCGAATGGCTTCAGGAACCTAGAATTACCATGGCTCAGTAAACGAATGAATCCATTTTTAAGTTCAAATTTCAAACAACAGTTGAGGCATTGAGTATCAATAAGACATCTCTTTGTTACTTCTTCGGTTATTGTGATAGTTTTTTTAGACGTGACATGACATCATTCTTAATAGTTGGAATTATATGTCATTGCTGATTCGCTTAAATTCTAAATCATGCTGTGAGTATGGGTTACGAATCCACAACTCAATTTTAAATAAAAATATCACACTGAAATACACTGTTGAATTATTTGCGTGTATCGCTTCAGGGCATCTATTGTATATGAGAATGCTTGAGCGTGTCTAATGAGAATGACTAGAGAGCATCTTGTCAGAGCTGATATAACGTTTACGAACTAAAGTCAAAGGGTGGCTCTGGACCTGCACTGCTTTTCAACAGAGGTAGTCATTGTCGACACTTGGTACTACAACTTAGTGCAAGTAAGTTTTTCATACGTCATTGGGGATCGATCAAAGTCTACCTTTATATTAACCTCGAGGCTTTTCTTGATTTTTCTTCCTCGTCCTCGTATCTGCTCGGTTTACGTCGTTGTGTGCTGCTTCACATTTTCACATTTTCCTCTTCTTTTTAGGAATGGACTTTGTCTTTGAGTGGGAGACAGCCCATAGTCAATGCACAGAACGAGGGTAATAGAATGTGAAAATTTTGTTGGCGAAGTAAAAAAAAGGAACTGCCCTGTGGACCGGGAATTAATTTTGACGATAATCATCGATTCAAAATTGGTCGGGATAAGCTCGATTTACCTTCTCTCGTCTTCACACAGCTCTGTGAAATATAATGTGGACTCTTGATATGTGGGAAAGCTTGCCTCCGGATGAGTGTGGCCCAGTTCTGAGGCCGATGAGCTGGCCGTCACCACACGCCCCCGCTCTGGGTGCAGGTGTGTGGTGTGGACCGGCGACGGCCGCGTGTTCTTCTACAACCCGTCCTCGCGCACCTCCGTCTGGGAGCGGCCCGAGGAGCTGGCCGGCCGGGCCGACGTCGACAAAATGCTGATCCCGCCCAAGCTGCAGGAGACGCCGGCTGCTGAGCAGGAGGACGAGCCGCCCACCAAGAAGATGAAGACTGAGCAGGCGACCCCCGGTCAGTGGCTGAGTCAGCATCCGGTCATGGGTAACATCCTTCGGGCTTGACGTGTACTTGACAGTGGATATTTCAGCTCTCATTTCTGATGGAATGTATTTGCCCTACCAGAGCACCTCCTGCATCGTACTGGGATGTTTTTGCAAAAGCGAACGGTGAACGAAATACCCTTGGGGTATACGCGTCGGAATAGAGGGGAGGGGTGGGGGGCAATGGTATGCTATTGCTGGGTTTAACGAACGGTGCCTTATTGAAAAATCTGCATAGTTGTTTTATCGGCTTTCAGGAATATAAGATATTGGCGGGACGATCTAATCCTCTTATTCTGTGCAAGTAAATTGGTTGTTACGTGCTTTTCTCTGTGTCACAGAGGGCGCTATATAACCGCTAATGTCGTTGCGCTCTTAAGCCCCAATAATCAATCAAGCAACTCTATGTCACAGAGGTGAAGGAGGAGGCTCCGAAGAAGATTGACGTCGGCAAGGAGGCGGCCATCGAGGCGGAGGTTCGCGCTGCCCGGGAGCGCGCCATCGTGCCACTGGAGATCCGGATGAAGCAGTTCAGAGACATGCTGGCGGAGAAGGAGGTATGTCGGTTCTGAAAATCAGCTCGACTGTAGTGGTGGTTCTTTTGGTAAGATGGTGTGGTCGTGAGTATGTTTTATAACCACGTGACTTTCGTGAGATATTCATTTGTGGTCCTACCATTTTAATCATTTGCGATGATATTGTGGCTCAAATCATTTGCATTATTGCACGCATGATATAAAATAACTTATATTTTCATAGTTTTTACAGCTGTCTTTCATTTGTCAGGAGTGTCGCATTTCTACTGTAAAGACCACACGAACCACGCCCGAGGCTTATTCTTCCTGCACAGACACGTCTCTGCTCATCAGCTCCCAGATCTGTTAGGCGCTGTGACACACACGTGTAACGGCTTCTCCTCTCTATCCCTTCAGGTGTCGGCGTTCAGCACGTGGGAGAAGGAGCTGCACAAGATCGTCTTCGACCCGCGCTACCTGCTGCTCACCTCTCGCGAGCGAAAACAGGTGTTCGAGCGCTACGTCAAGGAGCGCGCCGAGGAGGAGCGTCGCGAGAAGCGCAACAAGATCCGCGAGAGCAAGGAGGAGTTCAAAAAGCTGCTGACCGAGGCCGACCTGGCTGGAAAGTGAGTGTCCAGAATGCTTTTTTAATACATTAAATGTATGTTGTTTTGTAGATATAAGTGATGAGTGATGATTTCTTTTGTTCACATGAGACATTGGGTGCTTACTTGAAAATTAATTGAAGTACATTTTTTTCTTTTTACGGCAACTTTGTTTGAGAAACAAATTGGAACATCGGTGATAACACTTGCCTCTTGAGAATATCAACGATTATAAGTGTGAAGTGATTATCGATTATTGACTTTTTCTGGATACAGATCCCCGATCACTCCTCCCCTTGCAAATATACTACACTTTTTGTTAAATTATGAGTCGTTAAAGGGAGTGTAGCACATTTATAATGATATTTGAACTGAAATAACCATGTGATAGATCTTACGGGGGAAACCGCTTGAAAATTTCCTTTGCCCGAGAACATATCGTTCGTGGATAAAAATGAAAAAATCTTCGCCTACTGACCCCTTCACCCGTTGGTCTTGTCGTATGAGTTGAAATTTGGGACAGTGACATCTCAGGCCTTTATATATATATATATATATATATATATATATATATATATATATATATATATATATATATATATATATATATATACTTTAAACTTAACATTTTATTTTATACTTTAAATTTGAACCGTGCTGCGCGAGAAAAATGTATTGCTTGAATCTTTTTAACACCCAAGTGTTAAACATGACTGATACATGCGATTGTAAATGCGTTCAACTTGGTTCAATGACTACATATATAGTTTTAAAGGTGAAATTTGTTTTAATACATTAAAAATTGCAGTATTTATGCCACTTTAGGTCCTTATAATAGCCAATTTTAGTCTTTAAAGTACTCCATTGATATTCCTATTTCTTTATGGCGCAGCCAGGCAGCAAATGTTATTGAATGTGGCAGCATGGCGTACTGTCACATGATGACGTCACTCCGTTGTTGATATTTTTACATCTTGCGAAGGAAAATAAAATGATATGAATTATTGAGCTAATTACACATTTTTCGCCATTTTAAGGACGAATTCACCATTTTCTATAAGAATGGCCCGATAACCAATTCAGGCTAAACTTGCACCAATGTGCCACAGTTCCTTTAAGTTATGAGTCGCTGGTTGTGCTTCACTGGTTAATCGCTGCACCAGCTACTAGTCCCGCTCTGGCACACCGCCGCTCTGTGTCTACCTAGTCCCGCTCTGGCACACCGCCGCTCTGTGTCTACCTAGTCCCGCTCTGGCACACCGTCGCTCTGTGTCTACCTAGTCCCGCTCTGGCACACCGTCGCTCTGTGTCTACCTAGTCCCGCTCTGGCACACCGCCGCTCTGTGTCTACCTAGTCCCGCTCTGGCACACCGCCGCTCTGTGTCTACCTAGTCCCGCTCTGGCACACCGCCGCTCTGTGTCTACCTAGTCCCGCTCTGGCACACCCCCGCTCTGTGTCTACCTAGTTCCGCTCTGGCACACCGCCGCTCTGTGTCTACCTAGTCCCGCTCTGGCACACCGCCGCTCTGTGTCTACCTAGTCCCGCTCTGGCACACCGCCGCTCTGTGTCTACCTAGTCCCGCTCTGGCACACCGCCGCTCTGTGTCTACCTAGTCCCGCTCTGGCACACCGCCACTCTGTGTCTACCTAGTCCCGCTCTGGCACACCGCCACTATGTGTCTACCTAGTCCCGCTCTGGCACACCTCCGCTCTGTCTACCTAGTCCCGCTCTGGCACACCTCCGCTCTGTCTACCTAGTCCCGCTCTGGCACACCGCCGCTCTGTGTCTACCTAGTCCCGCTCTGGCACACCTCCGCTCTGTGTCTACCTAGTCCCGCTCTGGCACACCGCCGCTCTGTCTCCACCACTGTCGGCCGCTGACGGTGAAGCCTGTGCGGAGGTGCCTCACCACCGGCTGTGTCCGCCGCGGCAGGACGTCGTTCAGCGAGTTCGCGCAGAAGTTCGCCAAGGACGAGCGCTTCCGCGGCGTCGAGAAGATGCGCGAGCGCGAGAGCCTCTTCAACGAGCACCTGCTGGAGATCCGACGCAAGGAGAAGGAGGAGCGGGCTGCTCGGCGGGAGCAGGTGAGCCGGCCGTTGTGGGTGCGCGGCACGCCCGGCAGCCGGGCAGGCCTCTCCGGCTGCCGGGCTGGGCAGTTCCGCTGCCCCGGGGTGAAGGGTCTCACCGGACTGCTCCGGCTTATATATGAAGGGTCTCGCCGGGCTTTTGGCCATACTTTTTCGCCATAGCAGCCCAACTAAAATTAAATCAAATATTGCAACTTTCTTGATAAAAGTGTTCGGGTAAATGAGAGGAACAGCTTTGTTCATAAAGGCTGGATATATCGCTCTTTGTACATTCTGAAGCTATTTACTTGGTGTTTTCAGTAGTTTTATTTTTTGGATATTATCGGTTTCTGGGTTTTGCTTCTTATTGATATTTATTCATTTATTATATTTTTAGTGTCCTCTCATAAAGCGGTGCTATTATGCTGTGGGTACGATACGATGCTTCTCGGAAAATCAGATTTTTGACTTATTCTCTTCTTTTATGTTTTGCTCTGGTCTGTTTTAGTACGTTTGTTTAGTTGGAGCGGCTCTTTTGTGTCCTTGAATACGGATATTTTCTGTTTTGTGTTCAAACTTCACAAGAACACTTCTATTTACATTGATAACACTAATATTATTGGGCATCTTGACCGGGTTTTCCTCCTTGATGTATTTGTATCTCATTTTGTAATGTATTCAGTGGTTCGTTTAATTGATTGGTCGCCTTTCATATGTATAGAATTTCATACATGCCGTCAAGACGTGGCAATTCACTCGTCACGTGGTGTGAGCTACATCATGTACATTGTTATTTGATCATTTTAATCTCCGTTTGCTTCGAATTACTGCATGTTTTCATTGTATTTCATCAACAAAGTGTATTTGTGTCGTTTAGTCAAATGCGAAGATAATTTATCCTCACTGTTTGTATGTAAATATAAAGGTTGTTATTCGAGCTGACTATGCCAGTTGCTTTGGAGGTCAGTTATTGTTTGGGACACGTGCATGAAATTTAACTCCTGTCCTCTCCACAGACATTGTTGGCATGCTCTGGAAATTATGGCATCACGTGTGAATTTAAGGAAGCACTTGTGGATTGTTAGTTAAGCAAACACGATGTCTTATTTCGATCCATATAGTGATGCCGAACAGTCAACTGTTTTATAACCCGAGGCAAAGAGAAGTACCTCTCCCTCGAAACATAAAGCCTTGTTGTTGTAGTGTAACGAGTTTCCATTGTTTTCAGGTTGCGAATGTCTGTTTTGCGTTTGAGAAGAGTGAAATATCTCCGAACTTTTGCGTGACCGTCTGCTATATATGCTTAGGAGGAAAATCTCTACAGCACTTCGCCATTTGTAGGTTTGGCTTCAGCCACGACTGGGAAAGTATTTCAATATGCACTCAGTTTAGCGATGTTCTACGGTTAGTAAGTCAAAGTGCTCGTGCAATTCCGAGTGTCCTTTGCGCCTCAGTGGCGGGCTAAAGTAAAGCTTAACCTCCTCTACGTCAGGCTAACATGACTTCACCGTGACCTCTTTCAGTTACCTTCCTTGTGAAACACCAATGCTAACTGCGCGAATCGTTGTTTTCTGGTCTGTTTGTGCTTGGAATGTCACTGCACGGTATTTCCATGGAGAGTAACGTAAACAGATGCCTTACCTTCATGAGTGTTTTTAAGAGTTCTGGCTGTCGTAAAGTAAGACCTTCATTGGATAACATTTAAAAATATCAGCCATGTTTCCGTCATATATTTTGAATGACAAGAACGGATGACCTCACGCGCTTTCAGGACACTAATTGTCTTCCTAGTTGTAATAATTCAGGACACTGATTGTATGAGAGCATTGGTATGCATACTTTTCGAATAATGCCAATAACTATAACTTTGGAATCGTGTCTTTTGCATCTGTATATCTTGCCAACTGACTGAGCTCTCTTTTTCGTACTTTCTAGATCACAAACACGTATTCAATAAATTTTCGTTGTTGGTAGCACATCTTGTACAAAGTAATGTCCGGTGCCCAGTACCAGTTTCTCGGGTTTTCATTGCTCACCTAAAGTAAGCGAGCTGTGCTGGTGGGCGCGGCCCGCCGGCGCCGGGGCAGCTGCGGTCGGTGCCCGCGGCCCGTGCTGGCAGCGAGTGTTCACAGTGAGGTGCTCCACAGCGCGGTGTGACGTCACCTCCGCCGGCGCGGCCGTGTCGTCCCGCCCCTGCCGGCTGACCTCACTCAGAGCGGACAGAGAGCTGACCCTCTGACCTGTACGCAGTAGCCGGGCGCGTGACGTAACGTAACGGTGACTGTCTGCTCCCCTCTTCCTACCGAACAGCGGCGGCGGCCGGCAGCCCTCCCTCAGCTTGCCGCTTCTGGGATTGTAACTTTTAAGTCATTTTATATACCCAGGGGCCTTTTTATGCTGACAAATGGGTTGCATGTCACCCATTTTGCCAGATACTGAACCTCTCGAGGAAGCATTGCATTTTTGTATAATTTTTGGCAGATTATCTAATTTGATTTTCCCGTTGCAGCGCCGTCGAGTGTCCCTGAACGATATTATTTGAATGATGGTCAAACTGTCAGTGTTGGTCTGTTTGAATGATAGCTTAACTGTTACTGGTAGTCCGGGTAGCGGTGGAGCTCGGCTGTAGTCGGCCACTGGGGCGGAATTGGGTGCTGTGGGGCTGCCGCCGGCCGCCGCCGTACCCGCACCAGCCCCCTCACGGCCGCGCGGCCAGCCCGCCGCTTAAAGCACCCCTCTGTCCAGCTCCAGGCAGGCCCCTTTTGCGGGGCCTTTGGCTCGGTAGTTTGAGTCCGGAGATGAAATGATTTTTATTTGAAATGGGTTCGGAAATTATATGCTTCTGTGTCTCCTGAGAGGACCGAATATTCCTACTTTATTTTTAACTAGGCAATCGGAAGAGCAAGGGCCAAATGGGTAGTAAATTGCATTATTTATCTTTTTTCTCACCGGTCGCACCTGGAAAATAATCTTCTTTCTCGTATTTACATTTGGATGCATCATACAAAATCAGATCCCTTCTCATATTTTCGATTTGTTACGTCCAGAAAGTGATGTACGTTCCTTTCCTTACTTCCATTCTGTTGCATCAGCCAAAACCACATTCCTTCTCCGTATTTCCTTTCGTATGCAATAAGCAAAATTGCATTCCTTCTATTTTTCCAATCGTTTGGATCGGGAAAATAAATTTCTCTTATTTTCATTTGGTCGACTTTCTTATTTTCATTTGGTCGATCAGGCCAAATCGCCTTCCCCTTCCTATTCTGGCCGGTAGATCTGAGACAATAACTTTCCTTATCTCATCGACAGTCGTTCGCATCAGGGAGAATCACCTCTTTTCTCTGATTTCCGATTTGCAGTGTCTGTAAAATAGCGCCGGGGCGTTTGGCCATGAGTAGAGGGGTGGGGTGGCGGGCGTGCTGGCCGCGGGGCCGGGAGGCTGGGCGGTGATGCGGCTCAGTGCCTGTCTCATATACGCTGTTCCCTGGGCTGGCGGGGAGCACCGCGTCGCAACCGAGCCAAGTAATCATAATACAAAAAGAAATCGTCCACGGCTAATATTGGCTGTCTTTCTCACTTTTCTTCGATGGATTTTTATCCTGGCTGGGAGCACCTAATTGTTCTTTGATGAAAATGTTAACAATGTTTTGCCTGCGGGAAGCGTCTGCCGGAATGGCTTCTGACAGTTTTTTCTGTCCTATATATCGAAGGACTTTATGTTGAAGGGTTTGACCGCAGGAGGGCGGTCCGGTAGCTGGGGTCGGTGCTCCCGGTTGGCCCAGTTTCCAGGATGACCGGTCGCTGGCGGAGCTGCGCTGGCTAGTGGTAGGCGTATCGTGGTGACAGGCTCGATCACTAGCAGTCAATACACCCTGCAGGAACGGGAATTGTGTGTGGTACTGTGTGTTGACTGATATATATATTTTACCAGTTGATTGTGCACATAGCTTGAGTTCGAGATGTAATCAATGAAAAGCGGGACCATCTAAGTGGATAAATGCAAATGAATGATATACGATATCTCGATTCTTGTTCTTTACTGCATTGTATTGCATGCTGTTTTAACGTAAAAACACATAATTTATGCTGGTCATATTTTACGCTAGGGCTCAGTAGAAGTATCATTTTTTCAAGGAATCTGGAGAAGAAATGAATTATTTGCACATATAATCGTACAAATTAAAGTGTTGAATAGTTAGTACATTCAAATACTTCATGCTATACATGCTTTGTATCTATATGTCACCGTGCTTGTGCCATCAATAACCTGTATTATGTATTAATTGTTCTTTCTTAAAAATGCCGATTTTTTTCTTGATAACCAAATGTGATGGCGTGTGCTCAGTTATTCTCAACGTTAGGCATTGCAAGGAATCACCGTGAATTTATTTGCTTCTGTATGACAACGTTATATGGCTTAGAGTGAGGAGTCGCCGTTATCGCACTAGTATAGCGTTACCTACTGTGTGGAATACACATGGACGCGTTTCAGCTGGCTGTTTCCAAGTATAGCTTTGACCAACATATTTCTTGTTAATTTGCAGGTTTCTCAAAAGTACAGCTGGCATGACGACGGAGATCCACGCGCCCTAATATGTCATTGTTGTTGACAGATGATGCGGAACTACAGCCCCCATCGCTCGACTCCCTTGAGTCATTCTGTACTAGAACCGTGCCTGACCTAGCACCCTCACTCGCCAGATCAAGAAGGATTTCTTCTCAATGTTGACGGAAGACAGCTCTATCGACCACCACGCGCACTGGTCGGACGTCAAGAAGCGGCTGGACTCCGACTCGCGCTACAAGGCAGTGGAGTCCTCCACGCAGCGCGAGGACTGGTTCCGTGATCACCTGCACGACCTGAAGGAGGAGCGGCGACGCCAGAAAAGGCGCGAAAAGGAGAAGAAGCGCGCCAAACGGTCTCGCAGCCGCAGTCGCAGCAAGGGCCGCAGCAAGAGCAAGGACAAGCGAGACGCCGGGGAGCGGGAGGAGAGTGAGGATGAGAAGCACAAGGAGAAGCATCGCGACGACGCCGAAAAGTCGGAGGTGAGGCGGGGGGATGCGAGATGGGCGAGGCGCTGGACGTGACGTGTGGGTTGGTGAAAGATTCAGTAGTGTTTTTTTCATTTTCATGTGTGCGTAGAAAGCAGAAAAAGTTCTGCGTGTAAAGTTTTTAGTGTGGGTTGTGGGGTTTTAGGTTATTTTGCTGTTTTTCACACTTGTTTTATTTCAGTTGGCTTTCGTTTTACATGGCTGCGCCTATGCCCGCAGGATGTGGACTCCGAGGAGGAGGAGGAGCGCAAGAAGAAAGAGACAGAGGAGCGTGAGAAGAGAGAGCGCATGGAGACATCGCTGCGAGAGCGAGAGAAGGAAGTACAGCGCACTCTCGCCGAGCACTTGCGGGACCGCGATAAGGTAACGCTCACTCCTCCATCATCATTAACTGTCCATTCAATGATGTTGTGACGGCTAGACTACATGCATTATTTGAAACTCTGTAGGCTAAACGAGCCCAACATTTCCCAAATTCTGTGCATTTTATGAATTTTATGTCACGCTTTAGACGTGCTGGTTGTCACGCACAACTGCTGGTGGCGGGGGTAACGCGATCCTGCTGCCTGACTGACAGGAGCGGGAGCAGCACAAGCACGCGGAGAGCGTGCAGCACATGCTGGCGCTGCTGGCCGACCTGGTGCGCAGCACCGACACCACCTGGCGCGAAGCCAAGAAGCTGCTCAAGAAGGACCACCGCTGGTCTCTGGTCGACGCGCTCGACAAGGAGCACAAGGAGAAACTGTTTGAGACGCACGTGGAGCAGCTTTCCAAGAAGAAAAAGGAGAAGTTTAGGTGAGATTAAGATTTTGTGTAACACAGCGCTTCCCATTTCAGTGTACATTCTAGGGGATGTCGTGGTAACTCGTGTTGCGCAAGGGAGCAGAGTAGCGTTTTTCAAGTATCTCATAACCGTGCATTTGAAGCGCGTTGTCATATATGAGACTAAATTTTCAAAATGGATATGTTAACGATCAACGCCATCCTTTTATTCAAAGTAGATGCGTTTTGATTATTTGGATTGCTTCTGGGAGCCTAATTAATGCCTAATTAATCAGGTGAATAAGAGTCACTGGTCACCAGCTTGCCAAAAGTGAACATTTGGTATGCTAATTACTACTCCACTTCACTTTATTTTTACGAAAATAAATAGAGTGGATGTGATAATGTGAAGCACCAAGAGTCTCCGAATTGTTTGAGAGGAAGAGAAGGGAATTGTTGTTAACGACGTGAGGGGCTGAACACTTGGTCAGCTAGTGACTTTATCCCACAGGGAACTTCTGGATGAGACCAACGTAGAGCTATCTTCATCCTGGAAGGACATAAAGAAACAAATCAAGGAAGATCCCCGCTATTACAAATTTTCGTCTAGTGACAGGGTAAGATATAATTACGCTTTTTTGGTTGATGAATTTTTCCAAACCTCTTCTTAAATTTACCTGAACTGATTTACACCGTATCTAGTGATCCTGATGTTTCAGAGCCCTGGGCTCTACTTTGCTTTTTCATATGTCCACCATTTTGCCAATAGGGCTTAGACAAGAGCATTAGTCAACAAGTTTCGCTTGCGGAAATGACCGCCTAATTTCAGCAACTCATGGTCCCGTATTCTGGAAATGACTGCCTAATTTCAGAGACTCGTGGCCCTGTATTCTCTCCTGATTTCCTGATTCAAGGGGACTTGTCTAATAGTCCTTCCTTACAGAAGTGTGAGCGTGAGTTTAGAGAATTCCTGAAGGACAAGCTGGTGGTGGCCAAGGCGGAATTCCGCGAGCTGCTTCAGGAGACGAAAATTGTCACCCACGAGTCTCTCAAGCGTATAACGGAGAACGACCAGCACATGAAGGACATCCTTGAGGTAGGCATGCTTTGTTGAACCAAGTGTGCGAATATGTATTTGTGTATATTTTTAAGTCGCTTGTTTTACACTTGAGTGCTACTGTAGCTGCTAGCGAATAATGTTTTAAGCCATGCTCATATCACGGTAGTGAAAATAATTGATGAATAAAAATAACGAAATGCTTATCAAACGCGTATGTCGTTATGTGCCCATTGTTGTGTCGGTTGTTTTCTGATTTTAACTAAGTCATTATGAAAAAGTAAAAGTGAAAGAAACAGCTTAGGTTCTTCTGCTGCCGTGCAAAGCAAGAAAAGCGCAAGTGCATTTGGCCAACTTTTCAGGAGAATCATTTGTGTGTTTTCAAGCTCTAGCAACAAAACTATTGGATGTAATCAGTCATATTTTATACCGTTATATTCGTCACGAAAACATCTGTAATCTCATGTGGTTACTCAGGTAATACTTTTTTTGCGTGAAATGTTCAAAGGGAAAAGGTTTTTTTGGTTTGGCTTTTGGCGGAACTTTGCCGCGTACTACAAAGCAAAAAGAGCGCAAGTGCTTTCATTCATTTGAAAAAAGCGTAAGTGCTTCGGAGCCCTGCGTAAAAAAGCGCAAGTGCAGACTTGCGCTTTTCTTCAATTGAATTCTTCTAACGGGTGTTTATGTTTTAAGCGCATGTTATGAGAGACATGGCGTACTTCAAACTGATATCATTTACGTGGTCATCAGAGTCTGGTTAAGAACGTATATATGTCATCTGAATTTGGGCCCTTTTGGGCACTAATCACTGGGCATTTCATTGGTAGTAATATGGTGAAAACATCGATATGTGTTTTCAAATTTGAATCGAATTACCTCAGGGGCGTCGCCACAGATCTGTTACTCGCGGAAGGGTCGAAGTAGCAACGCCATGGGACGGGGAGGTGTTTTTGAGACGGCTATCGGCGCAGTCGAACATTAGGAATGTATAAGACGTTTGTTAAGAACATTTTGAGTCCTCGGACGTAACAGGAAGAAAAGACGAAGAAACCGAACGGAGTCCCATTGCCACGAGGTCCTTCCCTGGTTCGCCAGGTGTGAATACATTCCCCGTTCTTTCCTTCACTTTCGACGCCCATGATTTCGCTATAACACTCGTGGGCTTCATTTCAATTCATTGGTGTTTAACGCGGACCCAATTCCCCAGAAAAATCCATTTAAATGCGTCTCTTAATGAAAACAGTCGTGAAATATGACTTCATGTTTATCCAAGGCACTAAGCCTCAGTCTATGAATATTTTGTCAAAGCTCAGTCCATGATTATGCCATCTAAGAAGCCTCGCCTGCTCAGAACATTCAGACGAAATACATGACCTCAGCAGGTCAGGTCGCGCAGCCGCTGCTCCCGACACCCTGCGAGTCAACCCAGAATGCCGCTTGTGTGACGGCATCAGCGGTAAAAGGGCAGAGCACAGCCGATCAATCTTAGCGCGATTGACGCCCCTTGTTTTTGTCCTGGTCTCTGGTGTCTGGGAGGGATCGTAAGTGCTCTTCATGAGGTTAAACCCTCGCCACCGAGGATCACTGTGCTTCCTCTTGAGGAAGATTTGATCAGTGCCCCTGCGCACTTGCAGGCAACGGACATCGTGTAGGTATGGCCGCATGCCTTCTTGGGACAGGAGGGCTAGTTTTTTACGACTGACCCCATCTTCAAACATGAAGAAGTCTTCCGTGTTCATCGTCTTAGGTATTACACCGGAAGCCTCCACCAGTTGCTGGAAATCCTGGAAGTCGCAGACTTCCTTACTCTTCGACAGCTTTTTTTAATCACTTGATGGGCCGAGTCAGCACTCATGGATGTGTGACCTACCTCCACATCCATGAGCTGGGCAGGCATCGGGTCTGCCCGGCTCATACATTGTTTGAGCGGGGCCGCGGACGTCGATGTCGGGCTGGGCAGTGGGTCTGCCCGGCTCATGACTTGTTTGAGCAGGGCCGCGGACGTCGATAGCGGGCTCGGCAGTGGGTCTGCCGGGCTCATGACTTTTTTGAGTGGGGCCTTGAACGTCGATAGCGGGCTGAGCAGGAGGTCGGCCGGGCTCATGACTTGTTTGAGCGGGGCCGCGGACGTCGATGGCGGGCTGGGCAGTGGGTCTGCCGGGCTCATACCTTGTTTGAGTAGGGCCGCGGACGTCGATGGCGGGCTGGGCAGTGGGTCTGCCGGGCTCATACCTTGTTTGAGTAGGGCCGCGGACGTCGATGGCGGGCTGGGCAGCGGGTCTGCCGGGCTCATAACTTGTTTGAGCAGGGCCGCGGACGTCGATGGCGGGCTGGGCAGTGGGTCTGCCGGGCTCATGACTTTTTTAGTGGGGCCTTGAACGTCGATAGCGGGATGAGCAGGAGGTCGGCCGGGCTCATGACTT
Source organism: Lepas anatifera (assembly GCA_034440635.1). Classification (NCBI taxonomy): domain Eukaryota; kingdom Metazoa; phylum Arthropoda; class Thecostraca; family Lepadidae; genus Lepas; species Lepas anatifera. Next base: position 74,654 of record JAOTON010000091.1, read on the forward strand.
GTTTGAGTAGGGCCGCGGACGTCGATGGCGGGCTGGGCAGTGGGTCTGCCGGGCTCATACCTTGTTTGAGTAGGGCCGCGGACGTCGATGGCGGGCTGGGCAGCGGGTCTGCCGGGCTCATAACTTGTTTGAGCAGGGCCGCGGACGTCGATGGCGGGCTGGGCAGTGGGTCTGCCGGGCTCATGACTTTTTTAGTGGGGCCTTGAACGTCGATAGCGGGATGAGCAGGAGGTCGGCCGGGCTCACGACTTGTTTGAGCGGGGCCGCGGACGTCGATGGCGGGCTGGGCAGCGGGTCTGCCGGGCTCATACCTTGTTTGAGCGGGCCCGCGGACGTCGATGGCGGACTGGGCAGTGGGTCTGCTGGGCTCATAACTTGTTTGAGCAGGGCCGCGGACGTCGATGGCGGGCTGGGCAGCGGGTCTGCCCGGCTGATGACTTGTTTGAGCGGGGCCGCGGACGTCGATGGCGGGCTGGGCAGCGGGTCTGCCGGGCTCATGACTTGTTTGAGCGGGCCCGCGGACGTCGATGGCGGACTGGGCAGTGGGTCTGCCCGGCTCATACCTTGTTTGAGCGGGCCCGCGGACGTCGATGGCGGACTGGGCAGTGGGTCTGCTGGGCTCATAACTTGTTTGAGCAGGGCCGCGGACGTCGATGGCGGACTGGGCATCGGGTCTGCCCGGCTCATGACTTGTTTGAGCGGGGCCGCGGACGTCGATGGCGGGCTGGGCAGTGGGTCTGCCGGGCTCATACCTTGTTTGAGCGGGGCCGTGAACGCCGATGGCGGGCTGGGCAGTGGGTCTGCCCGGCTCATGACGTGTTTGAGCAGGGCCGCGGACGTCGATGGCGGGCTGGGCAGTGGGTCTGCCCGGCTCATGACTTGTTTGAGCGAGGCCGTGAACGTCGATAGCGGGCTGGGCAGTGAGTCTGCCGGGCTCGTGACTTGTTTGAGCGAGGCCGTGAACGTCGATGTCGGGCTGGGCAGTGAGTCTGCCGGGCTCATGAATTGTTTGAGCGAGGCCGCGGACGTCGATGGCGGGCTGGGCAGTGGGTCTGCCGGGCTCATACCTTGTTTGAGCGGGGTCGCGGACGTCGATGGCGGGCTGGGCAGTGGGTCTGCCGGGCTCATACCTTGTTTGAGCGGGGCCGCGGACGTCGATAGCGGGCTGGGCAGTGAGTCTGCCGGGCCCATGGACTTGTTTGAGCGAGGCCGTGAACGTTGATGGCGGGCTGGGCAGTGGGTCTACCCGGCTCATACCTTGTTTGTAGTGGTGTGCAATGAAACATCGGAATTTTTGACAGTGTGGCGGGAGGGAATCACTTTAAATTTTTATGGTTCTGCTATATTTGGGTTATCCACGATGGAATGCTGCGTCACTGTCTTCGAAAGAGAAAGCTGTCTGGTTTAAGTAGTATACCGATTATGTGATCCATAAAAAGGAACAATCGAGTCTTAGAATTGTTCCGAAATAGTTTTCCCAGTAGGTAGGCAGCCATTTTTTCCGCTGACATTTCGTGGTGAGTTTAACAAACGTTCAATACTGCTAGATTCAGAATTACCTACCGTTTATCAAAGCAGCCGCTGCAAGATGTCTTGGGCTGTAGGCGACTGTGCCCTTCCACAAGCTTCCCCTCGAGTGATGCATGTATACTGTGGAGTCAGCGGCTACTCCGGTCTTGCTCTTAAGCTGTGACACTGGTACGTAATAGCTTCTTTCCCTTGCTTTTATCGCACCACAAAACGCGAACGTGAAGTCGGGCTCGAATAGTTCGACAGTCTGCACTCTTTATGCGCTGGCGTTTCATGTTAAGTAAGTAAGCGTTACTTATTTCCAACGTTCCAGTTGCAGAAATATGTCCTAAGAATGCAAAAAAGCAAGCCGCCAGGATATCCTAACACAAGATCAAAAGTTAAACTGGCGACGTTTTAAAGGGAGATACGCGAAGAAATGATTGTGGTTTCTTGCTATTTGAAAAATCTTGATTATGAAACTGTCAATTATTTTTGTATTTTCGGCAAAATTTTGGGAGGCCACTCACTTATTATCGAAATAGGTTAACGGTTGCGATAAAATGCTGAAACCTTCACCCATCACTTAATTTTTGAAAACTAGTTAAGTTGAAAAGTAATAATTGTTTTGTAATAAAAATGTCTGTTCTCCTGTATTTGCATTTGAATTAATTTTTACAAAGCTTTTAAAAACTACAAAATGAATTAGTTTGCCCTAGAAATGGAAAAAAACATAATTACTCAAGTCTTCATCGTACCTCGGGTCTTGAGTCGTTTTCTGCTTCAGCCCCAGGATGACGAAACTTTTGCGTCAGAAAGATAACGTGACCCTATGAGGTGGCTGTACCTTCTGATTGGTCAATTGTTATGGCTCTTAAAAGTCCTATATTTTTGTTTTAATAATTTTGGGTGTAATTTTTTAAATAACTTTTTCTTTAATATTTTAAAACCTTTAAGTCACTGCTAAGACAAATGGGACCGATTTTTTTGTAGAGAAATTGATAGCCTTAGCCGGGGGTACGTCATTTAAATCGATAAGAGGTGTACCGGTAAAGTCCTCAAGAAATGTTGACTTTGAGAATGATTTTAAGGCATTTGCCGAGCGAATTCGCAAAAATGAGAATAGGACTCCTGAAACAACTTCTAATGACCTTTTGATCTAGCCAATAAAACTTTTCGCGTATCTCCCTTTAAACCGCCGTCGAAAACGACATCTGATTGGCAAGGACATTGCTAGAGAGGTCTCATTGAGGCGACTGGTGCAAGTGGTGTAATTAATGTCCACGCTTGTTAAAAGGAAAACGGATTGTGGCATAATGATATTTTAACTTTTTCGCCCGCCAACGAATGTATAAATGTGATAGGCGTATGTGTACCTTCACTAATGTTTCCATCACCGTTGTTCACCACTGCCACCCAGCGCGCGCTTTTTCATTAGGATCCGCCATTCCGCGGGATTACAAAGCAAGAAAAGCGCAAGTCCTCACTTGCGCTTTTCTTCCTTGGGATCCTCCGATCTAGCTGATGACATGCGCTTTTCCAAATCACCGGAAATGCACTTGCGCTTTTTTTCCTTTGCACTTTGATGTCCGTTCGGACTTGCGCTCTTTTCAAAATATAAAATCGCCAATTTTGGCATAACTATAACAGAGTTTGACTTTCTGCTTTAGGGCAATGAAAGCCACTCCCCTCATGACTTGGTTTCTGCAAAAACCCAAAATCGTAAAAATGCACTTGCGCTTTTCTTACTTTGCACGGCAGTTCTGCTGCGACGGTTTTCTTTCTGAGGAGGTAAATGGACAGACATGATAATTTACTTCCTGTTAGTTGACTGCGTCTCTCTCTCTCTCT
>JAOTON010000092.1:0-240762 GCA_034440635.1 Lepas anatifera
GGGGATAGGCACAGTTAAGCTCGGATTCGCGTCGGATGATGGACGACTTATAGTAGCTGATATTGAATATAATAAATGCAAAATTAAGCTAATTGCTGCTTATGCACCACACAAAAATCGGAATAATCTGCAAGTAGAATTTTTTCATCAGCTAAAAGAAAAATTCAGATCATGTCCGAGATAGATAAATGTCATATACTCCTTTGTGGGGACTTAAACGTTCACCTAACGTATCGGGACACTTCCAATAAGAACTTTCGCATTACAGCAGCCGCAAAAGCTTTGATTGATTTAATGAAGGAACAAAGCTTAATAGATATTTGGCGAGACAAAAATCCAAACTTGGTGCGGTACACTTGGAGGCGACTCAATCCATTGCAGCAATCTAGAATTGATTATATATTAGCAAGTAAACATTTAACAGACAATCATGTCATGAAAGGTATAAATATTAAGCCGTCAATATTGAGTGACCATTCGTTATTAGAGACAGAGATAGAAATTTTTAACTCTGAGCGTGGGCCGGGGCTCTTCCGTTTCCGCAATGATCTTCTCCGAGATGAGCCGTTTGTCGATTTAGCAATGGCAGAAATGGAAAAAGCATCCACAAGATGCGAAGTTTACTCCGAAATTTGTGATTGGGGGTTAACATTAGAGTTACTTCTAAGTAAAATTAGGGTCATGAGCATTAAAAGATGGAAAGAAATAAACAAACAGAAGCGGTATCAAAATTCAAAGTTTCTGAGGCTTCTAGAGGAATGTGAGGCTAAAATGAACTCGCACACGAGCGTTGAATTATTAGAGGAGTATCAAGAGCTGAAAAGCTTGGTTAATGATATAGAACAAGAAAAGGGCAAACGGGCAATGATTTATTCAGGAGCTAGATGGATTGAAGAGGGCGAAAAGCCTACTGGCTATTTCTTAAACATAAATAAAGTTCGATGTGCCAAAAAGCAAATTAACGTACTACAGTCTAATGAGAACCAGCTTATAACAGGTAACAATGATATCTTAAAGTTTTGCAATAACTACTTCGACCAGCTGTATTCTGGGAGTGCCAAATGTCAAAATGGTAATGATGAATCATTGGTCGAGGAATTTCTGGGCCAAATAGAATGTCCCCGACTCTGTCAAGATGATAGAGACATTTGTGAAGAACCATTCACTAGTGAAGAATGTAAAGTCGCATTGGATTCAATGATGAATAATAAATCCCCATCCGTTTCAGGTTTTTCAAAAGAATTTATACAGTTTTTCTGGCCACATTTGGAAACAATCGTCATGAGTTACCTGAGACAAGTGAAAGAAAATAAACAGTTTTTCGTCACTCAACGAAGAGGGGTGATAACTTTGATTCCGAAACAGGGAGATCAGAAAATGATTAAGAATAAGCGCGCGATATGTTTGCTTGACATTGTGTACAAGATAGCAGCTAAGGTACTGGCAAACAGGATAATGACGGTTATATGTAAGTTAGTTGCACCAGACCAAACAGGTTCTATACGCGGAAGATACATTGGTATGAATATTCGAACAATCGCAGATGTTATCGAGTACTGTGAAACCGATCAATTGAGCGGGATATTGATGGCTCTTGATTTTCAAAACGCCTTTAATACCGTCGAGCATAAATTCATTTATGACGTTTTAGCGAAATTCAATTTTGGACCAAATTTCATTGAATGGGTTAAAATATTGCATACAGATATGGAGTTAACGGTCATTAATAATGGATATACATCCGAATGGTTCAAGCCTTCAAGGGTCTCCAACAAGGGTGTCCGGCCTCAGCATTACTATTTTGTCTAGTGGTTGAAATACTCGCCATTAAAATCCGCAACACACCATCTATTAAGGGAATTGTAATATCTGAGCAAGAGGTTAAGATATCTCAGTATATTGATGACACGACCCTTTTTCAGAAAGATATAAATTCAGGCAACGAAGCACTAAAAGTCATTCAAGATTTCGGCGTAGTTTCTGGTCTGCAACTTAACTTGTCAAAAAGTCATTTTATGTGGTTAGGCAAAGAGAAGAGTTCCCAACAGTTGATTTGCGGACAAGCACCGATTGCACAGGCCAAAATACTTGGGGTAGAGTTTAGTGCTATATATAAGTGTGGAGAGGAAAATATGCGTCGCGTTCATATCAGAATACAAAATACTTTGAACCAATGGTCGCAGAGAGACCTATCTTTGAAGGGTAGAATAACAATCGCAAAATCTTTGCTGATATCCCAGTTGATATATATTATTTCGGCTGTGCGAATTGATAATAAGCACTTAGTGGTAATCCAAAGTAAAATCATGAAGTTCATATGGAGAGGACGCCCACCAAAAGTTGCGAGGACTACTCTCTACCAAACTATCGAAAATGGGGGTTTGAATGTACCCAATGTAGTAAATCTTTACAAAGCTCTGCGCGTATCGTGGATGGGGAAAATCATATCTAACACTGATTCACCTTGTTCTAAAATTTTACAGGTTAGGTTGAAAATTCAGTGTGGGCACATATTGCACATGAACTACGGAGATAAATGGATTAAATCTCAAAATGTGACATTATATTACAAAGAAATGTTGAAATGGCTGAAGGATGTTCTGCCTATTAAAGAGCCACAGAACGGAAAAGACGTGCGAAAACAGTTTCTTTGGAATAATTCAGCAATAAATGTGGGGGGGACAATCTCTATTCTGCCGTAGGGTATATGAAAAAGGTTTGAATTTGATTGACGATTTTTTTGATCACGAAGGGCGGTACATGAGTTTTGAGCGATTTAAAGAGCGCTATCCAGCGGTAAGCGTTGATCCCCTGACCTATTATGCTTGGAATCAAGCGATTCCACTAGAGTGGAGAAGGATGATAACGGGAACTGCAGCGTTGAAACCTGAAGAACGTGAGGTAGGGTATTTGATCAATATAGGAGGGGTAGATGTAAATTTCAATCACATAAAGCCAAAGTTCTTTTCCATTCGATGGCTGGAAGACATAACCCCTAATGCTCAAAGAAAATGGCAAGGTGAAGGAACCAATTTTGGGAAATATTGGCGTAAAATATTTGAAATGCCTTTCAAAATAACCAGTTCAACAAAGCTTCAATCTCTTCAGTTTAGACTAATACATAGATACTTTCCTACCAGACGTTACTTGTGTATTAGAAATGTTGTCCCAGACCCGTTCTGTAGCAACTGTGGCGAAGTTGAGACAACGCAGCATCTTTTCTTGGAATGCAGTGATGCTCGATACTTTTGGGATGCAATGACTTTAAAAATGAATAAAAACCTTTCAGCCCCCCACAAGTTCATTCTCAACGCCAATAATGTAATTTTTGGTTCTCTGTCGACCTTGGATGTCGTTAACTTCATCGTTCTAATTGCTAAACAATATATTGCTAATCAATATTTCAGTGGTGGTCAAATCAGAATCGACGCTTTTATGAAAATCCTTGCCAAAAATTTCAAAATGGAAGATTATAGTGCAACAAAAAATGGGCAGATTGCCAAGTTTAATCGGAGATGGGCACCCTTTCTTGGAGAACAAGGTCAACTTGTGTTATAAATTATTGAGAAAACCCGAACACTGACAAACTGGACTTGTCTGTTTTGTTTGATACGATGTGGAAAGGAAGGGTTCTTGAACGTGCAGGGGAGGTGGGCGGGGGGGGGTGACACATCGATTATCCTGTGCTGACAGAGCGTGTAGTGAATGAAGGACGCAGTAACTTGTTACGACGTGAAGTGATGAGCATCCGCTTTGACGTGTTTTGCTAAATATATGCGAGACTTCGGAAAAAAACCTCTTATTTTGAAAAATTTCCCAATTTGTTTTTGCACCCTCCCGTGATTATAACGTTTTGTGGAGATCATCTCCAAAATATGAGGCTTTTAAGTATTGCTGATTACGCAGCCGAAACGTGGGAAAAATACACTTCATTGTAGGTTAAATCACGACCAAATGAACAATAATTTCCAAATAGAACAAAACTGCAGGAACGTGTACTTCTGCTACACGTAAGAACGTCCAAAATATGTATTCATTGTGGAGGAAAAGTGGACTTCTAGCCTAATTCCAGGCTAGCCTGATTGTCTCCTGGTTGTAGGCCTTCAGGATCTCTGGACTATTGATCCTTCTGTGCCAGTTTGAAAACACCCGCATGACTGACATTAATAACACTACAAGGTCTGTAACTGAACTGCACCCCTACCCTCTATCTCCATGTGCCCATGACGCCTGCTATATGCAGCATCTTCAATCCTCCAACATCCTTCGGCGAGGCCGCAGCCCTGCCGCTCGAGGCGCGTCATCCCTCACAGATACATCGGGGGTTTAGGGTCGCCGCGCGGATAAAAACGTCCGCCGCCGCCGGTTTTACGGCTGGTGATTTATGGCCGTAGTTAAGTGTGGAATTGGGGAGATGAGCCGGGGTTTCAGCGACGGCCCGCAGACAACCAGATCTGATGTATCGCCGCGAATTAAAAACACACCAACCGGTATCGTCCAATCATTCCAATCCAATCGCTCAGAACCGCGCGGCAGTATTCGGGGAGCGCTGAAGATTGTGCGGAGAATGTGGGAAGTGAAATATTGGGGTCGGATCCAGTGCGATGGTCTCGTTTATGATGATTTATGTTTGCTTCACATAGAGGTAGGTTTAGTTTGAATCTGAAACGGGCCAGCAGGTGCTGAAACCGTCGAGGATCTGGATCGAAAACGACTTTCATCTACAAAGCTCTATCCTCTTTGTAACTGCTTCCTTGTTCGAAATGTTGCGAAGGTACAAATAAAAAATGAGGTGTAAAAAACAATTACTCGATTCCGCCACATAACCGCTACATTCTGCGGAGCCGTACTCCATATTTTTCATAGCTGTATCGGATTGATTTTAAGGATCAAAAAGTTTTGATGTAAGGCTTGACATATTTGAAAATACCATTGAACCTCGGTCAACCGTTGCCAAGTTTGGCACGATATTTGGCTTTATTGCACCATATCTGTCGAAAGCCGCACTTTTCTAAACACAACAACAAAACTGAAATAATTCTTGCCTTCCCCTCGACGTGTCTCATTCCCCACTAAGCCATTGGCATCCCGCCTGAGGGAAACCCCACTTAATTGCATCGCGTTGCGTGCAGACAGTCCGGTATATCAGGCTTTTAAACCCCATGTCCGACGCGGCTCTAAACTACAGTAATCGGCAGCAGCCTCCGTCCGCGGTTCAATATGCCCGGGGGGCACGTAGAAACGGCAGGCTGACGTGCACCACCTCGAACACAGACTGGTTGGTATGGACAGCCGAACGATTAGCTAATGCTGTGCTTGACCGACCTCGGCCGAAGCAGACACTGTGAAGTAAGGTTAGACGCATTAGAAACCACTGGCGGAACTGGGAGGGGGTGTGAACAGGGGCGCCGCCACGGAATTTTTACACGGGGGGACAGACCCTGGCTGGTGCTGACCGGGGGGTGACGAAATTTGGGCATACTCGGTACCTGATAGCATTAATGACGATTAACTCAAAAATTTGGGGGACATCCCCCTGGTTGGCCAACCGGGGGACACGTCCCCTACCCCCCCACGCTTTCGGCTCCCACGGAGGTGAGTAGGTAGGTCAATTTAAAATGTCATCTTAAATTAGCGTCAACATCTGACGTAAGCATAAACATATTAAGTTTACATCAAATGTGTGCTTTATGTTGTATTTCATACATTTGTACACCTGCTGATCAAGCTTTCGCATAGGTAAATTGAGTATCAAATCAATAAATAGTTGTCAAAATCATACAAAAATTTGGGGATGAGTGGCTCAGTGGAAAGCATCAAAGTGTCCCTGTGCCCAAAGTCCCGGGTTCAAGTCCCGGCAGAGTCTCTGGATAAGTTGATATGATCCCCAAATCCCTCCCAACAGGGTGAGAGTTGGCCATGCCGTATAATTTTGGCAGTTGGTGCGTCTTTCAACACCAACAATTATTAGATATTATGACATAAAATAATTTGGCCTTCAATTGCCAGCACATTTATTGCAAAGTGGAAGCGTGATTCAGTTACGCCACAAGGAGCGCCTTACGGAGAGGTAAGGCCCGATAAATATATTTCACCATGGAGAAGGCACACTCAGGATAGCCGGAGAAAGATTAGTTGCTTTCTCAATGGCCGATATGAAAAGAACAGAAAGGCACTGTACGAAAATAACATCACGGAGGTAGCTAAACATTTGACAAAAATTCGCCAAACCATTCCACGGGAAGGTAAAAATAACTTCAATCTCTTTTACAAAAGGAACTCAGAACACCAGATTCTTTCTTCGGCGTAGCTGTCTCGACTAAACAAAGTCGTCAAATCACGAACAATGTGATGCGATGCGTGACGTCACATGTGCAACCCGTCATGGTTCTGCACTGTTTCACAAAGACACCGGATATTGTTCCGGGCATAGTTCACTCTCGCCAGAAACGTCGCATTAACTCCGAATTGACATCCGCTCGTGATGTCACAGTGAAGGGAAAACTTCACGTCAGGTGAGCACCGTTACGGCACGAGGTAAGGGAAAACGGTTGCAAAGGTGACGCGCTGAGGCGCAGCGATGTCAAGGTGTTGCGCGACGAAACTAGCAAGGAAATGAACATTCGGAGTGAAATCACGTATAATACAATTAATCATTCGCAGACCTGCAGTGACGTAAGCAGCCACCTGCCCTCATTCCTTATTAGACAAACCTTCTTTTTAATCTTCGCCAGGGTGGGGGTCTTTTTAGACCTCCTGGGGTTTTTCCAAAGTGACCAAACAACGGCAGCGCGCTGCGCCGTCAAACTTAGTCAAGCTGTTCCTTCATCATTTTTACATCTTTCCTGAACATTTTAGCTCAAGGTCATATCAGGTCAGGTCACCATGGAGGTGAAGTGACCTCACCTCAGAAAATGTTTAGCACTGCATAACTAAAAGGAGGAATAATCGATCAAGTTGAAACACATACCACATATTGGGCCCACCAGGAGCTACAACATATGTTCCGGGATTTTTTATATTGGTGACCTAAGGTCATGTGCGGAGCATGACCTCCCACTATGTATGAGCATGACCTCCTTTGTAAATACATGGGGAAAATCACGAAATAAGCTTTTCTCAGTAAGTATGGATGGAATCAACTTCAAACATCGGTTATGACTTGCTCTTAGCCCATTTCACAAGTTGATGCCAACAATTTTGACTTGTGACCTCTGAAAGGTTACCTTAGGTCAAATAAGTCTTTTTGGGTGTTTTACTCTATAAATGTTTAATAAACAAAGATAGAACTTTTATTTTGCAACAAGTGTTTGTATAGTCACTGCAAGTCAAATGATATACGTCATGACTATACCAGGTCAGGTTGGGTCAGCCCGTTGACCTGGGACAGGTCATTTTTTAAAATTTGACCTGGCATAGAAATATTATATATATATATATATATATATATATATATATATATATATATATATATATATATATATATATATATATCTATATATATATATATATTTGTATTGACGAGAGGATTGCAATGGTGCATCAACTATGGCTGTATCTTGTTTGGGTTGAAAGTTATTAGCGAAAAAGGAAACGCCCTTGTGCATGGGTAGCTATAGACATTTTCAAGACCATTCTCAATATTCAGTGAGCTGTAGCTCCCTAGGCTTTGACCTGACCCGAAAATGACTGTCACCGCAAGGAAAGAGCAACTCAAGATCTTTCGAATGGTGTTAAAATATGTTTCCAGCTATCATAGTTTCTGAGATATCTGAGGTTTTCTTAGTACACCTCATATTAGCAATTTTGACCTATTTTGACCTCTGGTGACCTTGATATTGGCCTGACGAGAAAAATGACCGAATTATTTTAGATGTCATTTTTCAAGAACTTTTGATTGCCGTTTCTCGCTTTTTTCTAGCTCTCTTACTTTTGAGATCGTGGGGGCTCTTCTTAGCCCCCCCCACCAAGGCGAAGGTGGTTCATACACGCCACCAGGGCAAGGGTTAAAGTAAGACCTGTTTTTTTAGCTAAATAATAATGGTTGTAAAAAACACTATACATTTATTTACCATGGTATCAGCAATATCATTGTTGCATTTGAAGAGCTTGTTGGGGTGAAACATATCGCACTATTCTGTATTGCACGTGACAATAAAACCAGCGAAATCTAGACATACCTACTGCTGTCACAACATATCAGAAAACGATATATCCAACGAAAAGGATAAAAATAACAAAAATACATATAGTGAATTGCTTTGGACATAAAAATGAAAACATTGCAGCTAAGCACCTATCAATATTTTGCCAAACAAAAACATGCGACTGCAGCTAAAAGTTAGCTAGGTGCCTTATGCTGCTGACAAGGAATAAATGTTAAGAAATGAAATAAAATAAGATACATCGTAATCCGCGTGTGGCAGCGTCCTAGATAACGCGCTTCCCTCCAAAACCGTCTAGCCTCCAGGCAATAACCCTCATCTCATCAGTGAGGGCCTGGCACCAATCGCCCACCTGGACGCGGCACCGCGCCGTTTATGGCGCAAAGGCGCTGGCCTGCGTCAGAATTGTCACTCACGCGGAACGGCGCGTCACAAACGTGCCAGCCGCGCCGGAATCGACGGCAAACACAACAGCTGACGGCAACGGCACCGTTGGCCGCGGAAAGGCGGCTCTTAGTGTGGCGCTTTGGGCGCAGAAGTTTGATGTTGGCCGTTCCATCAGTACAGCGCCAACGCAGCAAGCTCAAACGACCGCCCGCTGCAGGGAAGTTCAAAAGAATGAGGGGCTGGAAAAAGACTGGGCTGAAAGGGATCGGAGCTCGACGCAACGTCGTCTGATGCTGAAACTTAGCGTTGCAACTTGGCTCTGGGTGCTCCACCATGCACTGAGACTCTTCAGGTAACGCTCTGAGGCACCTGCACAACGGATCTGCGGCGGCCGTCTCTGGTCAAAAGCGCTGCACAATGGATCTCAGGCCTACGCCACTCGTCAAAAGGACCGCCCAATGGATCTTAGACTGCCGTCACTAGTCAAAAGCCACCCGGCAGCAGTGGAGCCGTTACGCCAGGATGGTTACATTGATTAAGGTCACGTCGCACCAGGCGCCTGAAGCGTTTCTAAGCGGCTCCGCTTATATGTTGGTGCTAGAGCATGCATGTGACGAGGCGCGACGTTGCCCACGCATACCCGTGCACATAAGCGTCGCCACCGGCAAAGAAGTGGGGGGGGCAGCCAAACTTCAACCTGATGCTGACAAAAAACTTCCAACATCAGTACCAAAAACTGTTCGAATTTGGGCTCCTCGTTGCCTTCCGCAACAGCTGGATATAAGAATGTCCGGCTTTCTCTTATTCTAACTGAGATCAGGAAATTTTTGGCCAAAAAGTGGGGGGCCTGGCCACCCTGGCCCCCCTTTTCCGACGCGTATGCCTGTGCACAAAGCTGAAACGGACTGTGCCCACTCTCCCTGAGCAAAAAGAAATCACATTGAAAGCATGGCAATAGTATTGAATGAATTGAGGGCCTCATAAGACTCCTGGTTATAAGCACAACATAACGAGCACGTCAAGGCTGTTTAAGCAGATAGCTACATAGTGGAATATCAGGACGGGTGGTTTGAGGGGGGAGGGCGACAGCGGATCTAAAAACCGTAAAATCGTAATTTTATTTGGTAAATCCCCCAGACTGTATGTACATATTTGTGAGGGTGAAACGTCTTTCCACCCCCCCTCGGTCCCTGGGTATGCAGCTACGTATAGTCCGCAGTTTCCCAGCTTAACACGCGCATTGACGGGGGTGTGAGCCACCTTCGCATTGACGGGGGGGCGGGTACCCGCCCCTAAGATCTCGAGAACCACGGTAGGTAGCGAAAAACGGTAAACGGCGTTGGGCTGCTCATCCACTTCTCCATCGAAAACATTTGAACCATTTTTTTGTCAGGTACATTTAAGGTCACGAGAGGTCAAACATGCCCGTCATAGGGATAACATGTAAATTCAGTTTTTCGGCCATTAAATCTGAACAGGTAAAGATAGAGCAAAACGACTTGAACTATATGAATCCTCTTAGCAAGCCGAATCGAATGATATAATATCCTGGCTAGGTCAAATCAAGGATTTGACCTGACCTGAGGTCAGGCCAGGGTCAAATTATATAAAATGCTATCATTAGAACCGCAAAGCCCAGGCAAGTCTAATGCAGCTAAAATAAATGCTCTATCACCATCCGTTACTGAGTTATTCCGTAAAAACATTTTTCCCATGTATTTCCAATGGAGAGGTCATGCCTCGTACCTGACCTTAGGTCATCGATATCAAAAATACCGGAACATATTTTAGAGAACTCGGTAGGGCCATTATGTGATATGAGTTTCAATCGGATAAGTTCACTCTGCTCCGACTTATGCTATCTTAAACTTTTTTGAAGTAGGGTCACTTGACCTGTAGTGGTGACCTGACCTGAGATGACCTACCCTTAAAATTTTAACAAAAGTTGTAAAAATGATGAGGAAAGGTATACCAAGTAGGCGGCGCTACGCGCCGCCGTTTTTCTGCTGTTTCCGAAAAACCCGAGGGGCGGGTACCCGCCCCGTCAATGCGCGTGTTAACATTAAGTCATCCGTCGCTGATACAACAGCTACAGCTCCTGGCCGTAACTACATCAAAGGGCTTCCGACTAAGCGGCAGGCTAGAGGTAAAATGAAGATCATGTTGTCATTAGATTTCAACAGGTCTCACAGATCACCCGGAGTTAAATTGCAGGCCTGGATGGCAAATGGGAAGTCGTAAAACTGTTAGTGACGACATAAAACAGAAATAATAAAGACAACGGGAATAACTGTGCTGCAGTTTTTTTGTGAAAGCTGCATTTAAGTATGCTCTAGTTCGTCCACTTGATTTACAAATGATCACTTCTATGGAATGCCTGGAAGTGACGGTAAACATTTGAGCATAGCATCCTGCAAATCATATTCCGGTTGCTTTTCTCCACTCTCGCTTGTACCAAGAGAGAGAGAGAGAGAGAGAGAGAGAGAGAGAGAGAAGAGAAGAGAAGAGAAGAGAGAGTAAAGAGAGAGAGAGAGAGAGAGAGAGAGAGAGGAATTACAAATAAATGAACGCCCAAACCGAGAAAAAACCTTTCCAACCCAGTCACTGCTCAATCTCAGTCGAGCTTAGCTATCCACACCATCCAGAATATCACCAATCACCAATCACCACCTGTCATTTCGACCATAACACTCTCGCCGACGCTGACACTCCCTGTCTCAAGTGGCACCCACTGCACTACCATTTTAACACTTTGCCGAGGTAGCACTTATCCCCGCGTGGGCGGGATTACCTACCCTGCTGTTTCGTCGTCACAGACGCCGTAATTCTGGTGGGCATGTCAGAAAAGCAGCAAGAGCATGCAGACCGGCAAGTTATAACGCCCTCGACACCTTCAACGGCCCTCCTGAGGCTCGCCGCTAGGTACTAAAGCCAGCTAGCGACCAGCGTAAATGTTGTCAGGGTTCGGTGACAAGACAAACGCGGACAACAAAGGGAGCACCAGGGAGCAAGGCTTTCGAGACTCGAAAATACCCGGTATGATTATGTAAACCCTCAGAAGGCCACACCTGGTAAGCTGAGCTTTAAGTGCGTCAAAGAAACCACATGATCCAGCTCTAGAGCTTCTTACCACCATTCGATGCAGGCTGCACTGGCGTTTTTTGTGGAGAGCCACGACCAAGCCCGAGGTCTCTGTGGAAACATCCGTCACAGCCATGTCTATCGGTTCATTGCGGTAAGGCATTGCTAAAAGGCTAGAGCTCGGCTAAAAGCTCGGCTAAAAAGCTCGGCTTGAATCCCCAATGTGAAAGCAAGCTTCCCGAACATACATCTGGCTTCCTGAGAAAAGCGAGGTCGCTGCAGCCAACTGTTTTTTTTCAGAGCGTTCTCGACAGGTCCACAGCCTGTATTGCCTATTCATCTCTCTTGACCATAAATTGCAAGGTAAGGAAAACGGTAACTCGGGGCTGGCGGCTCCCTCCTCCGTCGTCGGGCAGGGAATTCGGCCGCCTCAGCACGCTCTGAACCGAGAGTTACTGGAACGCAAGGAGCAAGGCCGTCCGTGATCTGCCAGCTAATCAGATTATGCAACACCAACGTGACCGGCGGTGAAGAGTTTTCAGCTAGCGAACGAACTTATGCCTTCCTTCCAGGTTATCATATGGGTGCTCTATTTGATTACAATGGCGTGCGTTGGAAGTGCTGAGGGGTCTGAAGACTTCATAACTCCTTTGGCCTTCATTGCAAATATTAAGGAAAGAGCAATGACGGGACATTCAGTTAAGAAAGGTAAGGGCTTTAATGTCTGCTGTGAATTTACAGACAAGTTTAAACACTTTTAATATCAAGCTGATTCAGTCACCTGGGTGTTGCAGGCCAATACCTGCATTAACTAATTTATATCTGCATTTGTCCGACATGTCTGGATACTTTCCGACACCATTGTCCAATCTCGATTCTGCGTATTCTCTCTTGTACCAGCAAATATCAACCTCACTCACTCACTCACTCACTCACTCACTCACTCACTCACTCACTCACTCACTCACTCACTCACTCACTCACTCACTCACTCACTCACTCACTCACTCACTCTCTCTCTCTCTCCCTTTTCTCTCTCTCTCTCTCTCTCCCACATGCCTCCGCCGGTGTAGAATCCATCCTTCACCCTGTTTTCCTACCTGATCCTCGACAGGGCGACAATCCTCCGGCGTCTCACCGCTGTCTCCCGCGACGAAAACACCCGCCTCCCTCCCGACGTCGTGTTGATATGTATAGCCGTCCACCTCCGCACACTAACAACACCTCGTCGACGTCGACGATGTGGAAACATTCGACGAGGCACCCCCTTCCAGCGCGAGCTAGGCGAAGTTCACGGCACACGTTGGTAGCACAGTTGTTTGCTGCTTTTTATGCCGCACGTATGGCGAGGTTTCCAACATGCTTAAGAATACGAAATGCACGAGATCTCGGAGTGTTTTTATCTTAGTGAACGAAGTCTGCGATCTCACGGCACGAACTGGGCCCAGCTCAGCACATAAAACACCATCTGAGCCTTTTTTAGATGATACTTTTATACATAAATAAAGGATAAAACGCGGGATCTAAGGCACTGCAGTGTGAGCGAATTCCGACAAAGCCCTCACTCCACGGCTCAGTCCTCGCATCGGCAGCAGAGGTGTTTCACACAGCCAGCGTCCCGTTAACTCCGCCGTGCAACTGGGCTCTGCTTGTCAATCCAGGTAAAATCCAGCCGTCTTCTCCACCAATCACAACGTCCAACTGTCACTGTGCAGCCCAGTCGTGCACGGGTGCCTAATGACGTCACAAGACGTCAGGCGACACCACTCGCTCACCAACCTCAAACCGCGCCGCCTTCAAATGCTATCTCAGATCGCGATAAAGCGGTCACCTGGCGCACTGCCGCACAAGGAGTAACTGTCGCTCCTTTCTACCTCCTCAGTACATCACTCTATCGCACAAAATTCGTCGCAGCGCTCCGCGCGAGTACCTAGTAAGGCATGACGCAAGCAGCACAGCCTGCTTTGGCCGGAATACTACGACCAGAAAAGCCAGCGCGGGTAGCCACGCAAGGCCCGCTTTGTGCCGGACAGGTGCGCGACAGGCAAAAAGGGCCTATAAGTGGTAGCTTTGCGGGCACTCGTGCCCCTACTGCAGGTGAGACGGCGGCGTGGTGCACCGGTATGGACACAAATGGGGAGGGGAACGCAGTGAGTCGTCTGATTCACCGCGCCCCGCGGGCAAATGCGGGGAGGGGAGGGGAGCAGGGGTGGCAGACGACAGGCGCCTGGGAAGGCAAGCAAGCAACTCGTTGCAAGGGAAACCGGTCTTAAATGCGAGTGCAGACGTGGGGAAAAATCGGCATGTTCCTGACCAAATTGGATAGGTGCTGGAGCACGGATTCCGTCGCTGTCCAATTCATTCACTTTATATTCAAATACATTGTTCAATGAATCGGCTTCGAGGATTGTGGCATCGTTAAATACATCAGAACATATTAATACATATGTAATATCCTATCAAGCACATTTATCATAGACTGCATACTCTGTTCTCGCTATTCTAGACCACTGTTTAAATCCCTAAGAAATAAGGAATGGACAAAATATTCCCCCCGATACCGTCTTGAACGTAAGTCATCGTTTTCGTGTTTAAGAAAAAGAAACTATTTAAATATTCGGCACAACGGGAATGTTGGGAAACTTTCGAGTTTCTTTTTGCTGTTTGGTCAATGCTGCCAATTTTGTCTCTACCGACTATCAAATCTTCAGAATCTTGTCTGTAACATTAATGCGCATTGACCTGTCTGCTGAAGGCATTATTACCTATATTACTGTCATGCTGCCAAATAACAACGAATAAAAACGAGGTAAAACAAATGATACAGCTAATTGTAGTATGTAGACGTTTTTCGCTGGCCTCCTCCCACAAGGATCAAATACAAAGTTGGAAACATTTGGTTTAGCTCTCTCAATAGCAAGAGACAAAGGGAGCCAAAAATTTAGGCCCGGTCCCACAATTTTGGAGGTATAATCTCTCTGGCTCACAACTCGGGGGACACGTTTCCCCGTCACAAAGCTTTCGACGGCCATAGGAACATGTAATTCTCAAATACATGGCTCTCTTTTCATGATTGAAGTGAAAAGGTCACGATCAAAGCTTGCAACAGGTAACACTTCGCGTGCCGTGGTAGGTATGGTATAAGAGCTTTTCGTGTCTATACCCGTGTAATACCACAGCTGCACAGCTGGAGAAGGCTAAACCTAAAGTCGGTAAAATCGTCTGCTAACGAAATTGTAAGCACAGATGATTTCAGCATGTTCTTAGCTATTCGCCCAGCATCTATGAGCGTCATGCATCTGTTCCGATGTCTTACATTCTCCTGCTAGTACATATGAATAATTTAATCCATTTTCATCCATTTTCTGTGCAATGTGTTTTCCAAATAATTTTAAGACACCAGGCTCTTGGCGTTTTTTTACACAATTCTCATCCCTGCCACGCCTCAAAACCCAAATAAGCCCCTGAACATTGGCAGATAAATCGCAGGCGAGGAATATCCCGGACAGTGCGAGGGGGCGCCGAAGCGCATTGCAAAGTGAACAGCTTAAATATGCTAACAAAATTACAGCCAAGTGTTTTAGTACTCGTTAGCGAGCTTTGAGCATCCAAAAATTAACACTTTGCCGTTTATTAAGAATTGGTCGAAGCACCCATCAAACATCGGAAATTCTGTTGGAGCTTTCGAAGGCCGTACGACTATCTTCGTCAGCGATGGAAACGTAGTTGCACAAACTCATCAAGAGAAATAACGCATCAGACCACACAACACGGAGAAAAGAAGTAATAATTACAAAATAGATTAAAAAAACTTCACCACAACCACAACCGACCTAGCATTATAGGACCTAGAGATGCCGATGATATTGTCATGGCTGCTTCTTTCAAATGTGCAATTATTTGCGGGGCTAAATTTCGTAGAAACAACTAGGATTACAGTTTTAGCACGAGAGAAAGGAGACATGTTTTAAAGCTCTGTATCTTTCAAATAAGCGGTGGGTAAGCTCTTCCCCTTATTATCGCGGCCGAAGATAGTCGCATGACCTTCAAAAGCGACGATATATTCGGTATATGACTGGTGTTTCGACAAATACTCCAGAAACTGAACATACCCCAGTCGAAAAAGATTTACCACAACGCATGAAACTATGCTGGATGGGAATAAGACAAGTATTTTTTCACCATACTCTTTCCACATAATGTGAGGAAAATATTTGAACTGTTCAGCAGGGGCAACATAAAAACCACAGACGTCACCACATAATTTTATAAAGAAAGCATATGCCAACAGAAATAGGCACCTAAAGAAAAACTTATCGTTCGTGACAGTGCATTACCAAGATCCTGCTCTCCAGCTGACAGCGCTGACATATATGCCAGATATATCTATGAATATTCACGACCAGACGCGACTATTTTCCATGCAACTTCCCACGTGTCAGATTATGGCGACTCGGCTGCCCGCGGCGATTGTGGGAGCGTGGGAGTATTGGGGACATTTATCCACAGGAGATATGTCTGGGCGTGGGAGGCAACCCCAACGGACAAGCCAAATCCGGCCGGTGATTCGTTTGTGGCTTTGTTGGCCAACGTGCGTAGCTGACGGATCTGGTCGCTTCTGAGAATCAGGGATCAAAAAAGTGTTCAGAGTGTCACCATTGAAAATATCAAACCATAAATGTGTCACCAAACCAGGCTGCAAAATGTGACACGTTTCGCGTTACTAGGATGCCAATGGATAATCCTGGACTATCCTAGTTGTTGAAACACATTGCGAGCTCAAATAACAGGTGCCAATTTCGGCGATTTGTTCCTATATTTGTCTGGAGGACACATGTCGGCTAATTTTTGTCACCTTACCTAGCTTGGGCTGTCACCATCAAGGATTATAAAATGGTAGGTTTTTCGACCCCTGCTGAGAATGCTGCGGATCTTTATGGCATGCTGGGATATCGGAATGTTAAAAGCATGGATGAGATGGGCCAGGATTACTGGACAAGTTTTCGGGTGTTTCTTTTAGATAAGTGTGCTATTTATGCATACTCAAGAACGTTTATGGAGCTTAATGTGCACGTCTGTTTATTTTATATCCCTGTGACATAAGGTGAAATAGATTAGCGACTTACAAAGCAGAAGCCGCGTCGTATTACAGAGTGGATTTCTAGGAACCATATTATAGCATAATGGATAAACTAGTACATTTAATTTCATGAAAAAGCATAAACCCTCAGTCAAAACATCTTCTGATGTCTGAATATTATTCTCGAGCCTCGGACAGCCCCTCTCGCTGATCTCTGCGTAACAAAGACGGGACAATTGATCTTAAAATTCTCACTAAAAACACTGTCCTCTCTAGAACCAAGATCTTGATATTTGAGCTCTTTATCAGCTCCTGCTCATGCTGGTTGCAAAACAGTCTTCACCGTAGCGGAAATCGGGAACTGTTCGGATTACGCTCCGGGGAACAGCCCCCCCCCTACTACTCCGGCGCACATGACCCCTGACGTCCGCCGTATCCCCCGGGACTACGGCGTGACCTTTACTGACCCCGCGAGCCCACCGGATCACCCGCGGCCGTGTTGCCGTAATCGATTTTCTCCCGGCAACAAACATCAGGCGGCGCCGACGGCGTCAAGTGATCAAAGCTGATCCGGCCGTCAGAGGCCAGGGCTGAAACACCTCCGGCTAACCAAGCAGCTTTGGCTTCAACAAAACAGTGTGAGATACGGATAATTTCTGGAGCATACTGAGGCACCAGTTATAGAGGAAATTTTTTATTTATTTATGCGTCGTCAACTCTTTTGCAGGTGGGGGGATTGCTGTGGAATTAAATTGTTCCTTGTTCAGGGAATCCCCTGGGCCTTGAACCTGGGTCGGCCAATTGGAAAGCTACAGCCCTGAGCATCTCAACACCGATATTTTAGGGCGCGCCATCAGCATTTCAGGGGGCGCCGAGGGTCCGTGAGGAGATGGGGGCAAGTGCCCCTCTCTTGCCACCCCTGGATCCACCTTTGAGTCATAGACGCTTGCCCCAGTGAAAATGTCGCAGCTTGAAAGCATAAACAGATAGCAGTATGTTCTCCCGGTTATGTGAGCCTAGGGGTATCAGAACTTCTCCGCCGATATCCAAGGTCATAAAACTAGATTTTGTATTTATTTGGTGAGAATTGCATGGTTAGGTTATATTTATCATGAAGGAAAATGTACACGTAAGTCTGATAAGTTTCATATTCATACACAGTAAATAACGTGAAAAACAACCAACACGCAGATCACTCAAAGTTTGTGTCGAGAAATAAAAGTGAAAATGAGGTGGGTTGCAGCCTTACAGAAACATTTCAGTTTCACAAGCGTTTCCTTCCAGTCCACACTGCTCACCTAAATCCAGTACGGTTTATGAACGCGTCGTAAATTTCGCGAATGCCTTCTCCGTTGGTGTATTCGTCAATATTTGATATTTTCCGCATCAAACCAAACAGTCATCGCTTTCAGGCAAGGAGCAAACATGCCGATTCAATCCAGATCTAACCCGGTCACGTTGACGGCTTTACGCGTGTGTTTTGAAGGTTTTATTCGGCCCACATTTCTCCGTATGATATTCGAAAGCCTTACGGTAAAAATGATCCCTTCACATCAGTTGATTGGCTAAATGTGACTCGGACACCAGGCTAGTGAATTTTTCATCTGCCGATCTTAACATTTGTAAAGATTGAGTAATCCTTTGCTTTGCCAGGTACCATGTTCATGAAAGGTAGAAAGTGAAACTTGTATATGTGCCATATGACCCTGACAGTTGGTGCGTCGAACCTAAACTTGTATATGTATCTGAGACTGCCATCGAGACACACGTCCGTTAATACATTGACAACTTGTAGGTACTAGTCTCCCCAAAATGATGATGGTGTGAATCGAAACTCAGTCAATCTGTTAAGCCATGGCTTCCATTCACGAAGCACCGAAATTTTGAATGATCTTGTCGCATTAATCAGGCTATGGTTACATTTTCTCCTATTTGGTTTTGGATCCTTGCCATTAATTGAATTAGTATACACATATTTTTTTTATCCCATTGATTGAAATTAGTATACTACAATAATTTTGCACGAGCGTGACGCCCTTAATTACAATTGATGGGCACGCCTAAGGCATCTGATCGTATAATATAGGGTTGGGAGCATGGTGTGATTACTTTTATTACTCCAGGCTGTCCTGTAAGCAGTCAAATCTTTCCGCAAGAGTATTTTGAGTTGCGGGAGCTGCATCTGTACAAATTTATTTGTAAACGTAGAACAACTATCACCTGAAATATTTTTCATAACATTCCAGCATCCCAACTACTATGATCATTTTTACGGACGGTTGTGTTGTACGAAGCACGCAACATACGGATAATACTCGGTTTGCAAATTTATCCTCCCTAAATTCCCAGCAATAGTTCCGCCCCTAGTTAAAATATTGTCTCCAAAATTTTAGGGAATCTGCCCAATGTAATTTTAGGAGAAAGCAGACAGCTCCGTATCCCTATCGCGAATTATTTTGAAGAAATCGTGGAAAATATGAGGGGTTGGCAGAATAAACCCTCCTCTTGACAGAAATGGGTTTACAGCGAGCCCATTTCCTTCCTCCGCCTGTGCTTCACACTCCTGGGAATTCGCCGCCCACTGTTATAGACCCGCATTCCTCGGAGCCGGGGTGCCCTTCCAGGACACTCTGGGACGCGCGGTGGCGAGCTGAGCAGCGCCTTTCTCGGCAAAACATGGACAGAGGGTGATGGCTGAATGCGACAGCGTGGCGCGGAGGAATTCAGCGCTGGCGCTGCTGTCCACGCCCACTGGACTACTGCATAAGGCAGCGAGTCTCACCTCAGCTGCCCACTGGCAGACGCAGGGGGAGGGGAAGGGGTAAGAGGCCATGTTCCCCCAAAATGACGAAATTGTGGCCAATTTTCTTAACAGACTCTTATTCTTATGTTTTATGATTTTCCCCCGGTTGGCCATCCCCCCCCAAAGGGTCCTCCTGCGTCCGCCCCTGCAGGTAGCAGCGTGTAATTCCAGAAAATTATGGCCGAATTCTCCGCAACACATATAGGGAAATAAAGTTATGAAACTAAACCTAAATTTACCTAAAGTATAGTTGATATGATCATTTTTAAAGTCACAGCGCCCTTCTAAGAGCGCAAAGCATTCCCAACATGAATCATTTCATCAAACTAAGCATGAGTGTCTCAGGCATTATGGCGGAAAGCAGCATAATGAACTGGCATAACTAATAATAATTGTTGAGTTTAACGACGCACCAGCTGCTAAGGTCATACTGTGTCGCCAACTCTCACCCCGCTGGAAGGGATTTTGGGGATCAGATAAACTTATTCAGAGCCTCCGCCGGGATTTGAACCCGGGACTAGTGGCTTAGAAGACAAGGTTGCTATCCACCAAGCCACCTCTTATCCCAATGCACTGGCATAAAAGGATTCGGAATCCAGAACCAAACTCCACTGATCACAGCCGGATCCAGGGGAGGAAGAGGAACATTTCACCCCCCCCCCCCCCCATCAAACCTCAGCACCCCTGAAATGAAACTGGAGGTGCACCTTCTGCAATATCGCTTCCCATTCCTCAGGATGCCACTTTCGGCGCCCTGTGATATGGTTCAGAGCCCACCAGAAAGGATTTGTTGCCCCCTAGTCCAGATGACGCGCCCTTCTGACCATGCGCCCTCATTTTATGATTCGAAATTCTGGATCCACCTATGCCACTGATCCACAATCAGCTTCAGCACATTAATGCAGATGAGGTGCTCTAAACCTGCGATCCTCCCTCCTCTCCCCCAAACAAATAAGCATACCTTTCCATCTATTACCTACAGATACATCTTTCAAACACAAGGCGTTATAACTCTTCTGATTTGTTCGTGCTTTTGGCCGTTGTCGTCGTCACTAGAGTTTCGCCAGACCTCAGACCCTGGAAGCTGAGGTCAATCCCTGCCCACCAAATACAGAAAAAAACTATCCACCTAATATATTTCCCCCGCCACAAAAGTGTCTTTCTTTTTCCCACTCTGATAAAAATAAAAGTTTTAAGCCACCCTTCCCCGCCTCATGCCTGGTGCCGCCTCTTTCTCTGACGACCGGGACTGACCTAGCTTGTCCTTGTACAGCTTCCTCCGCGCGGCGGCCGGTGATTCGCCGCCACTCTTGGAGGCAGGGCTTGCGGCCGTTTTGGAGGCGGAGTCCCGGCGACCTGGCACGGTCTGGTTGGCCATGCTGTCGATGGAGGTGGAGCGTCGCAGGGGCGATGGGCTGCATTCTGCCGACGAGCTGAAAGCACATGAGAGAAATAATGATGTGATAGATTGCTGTTTTCTTTTTTTCATATCGCCTGTGATGAGATGGGGTAAAAACATCCTAAAATCGGTATAATTATTTTGGAAAACAGTTTATTAGTATATAAAATCTCCATGCCAAATTTCTTACGTAGATGACGGAGTGCGAATTAGAAGACTAGAATCGGTGCAACAGGAGATAAATCAGAGGAATCCGAGGAAAAAGAAAAAGTGTAATTAAGCACTGTAACGAGTGTCGCTTTACTATGTCGCCAGGGGTAATAGGAGTGTCAAGTGACAACCGTTATATGAGTAATGGACGGTTTTCAGCTTTAATTAATTGTTTTAACTGAGGTTGCCGACTTGGACAATTAAAGTTAGGCTTCAAAAATACCAACCGAGCCGCCCCGGTATCTCAGTTCGTAGAGCGTTGGGCTTCGGTCCGCTGCTCAGAAGCCAAGAAGTGACAGTGCAGAAGTGAAATCTTAGGATCGGTTTCCCTCAAGCGCTCCGGCGCTCAACATTTACCCGATGTAGGTCGGCTGGCAACTGACTGGTGAGAGGGTGACCTGGGTGGGGCGGTCGTTCTTGTGATTTGTGGGACGTTAAACATTGTCCTCCAAATTAAAAATTGCGGGAATAGCTCGTTCAGATGGTGAGCTTAGAATTTCCATTGCAAGTCCATTGATGACTTCGATCACAAAATAGGCGAACTCGCAATAACTTGGACAATTTTTTAATGCATGAGGGGAAATTGCAGGGAAATTGCTATAGAAAAGTGAAAAAATTTAGGAGTGATTTCTAACTAACCAATGCAATTTTCACTCGGCAGGGAAGGCAGAGCTGGACGAGGGCAAATATTGCTATAAAGCTGGAAGTGTTTGCGGGTAACCACTAGCCAAATACGTACTCAGTAAGCACACGTCACCTCTCGCTGTGAGCCACGCTAGTGAGTCGCACTCAGATGGGGTTTATCTAAATCTTAAGGGGGCGTTTCTCTGACTTTTAGGGATGCTCGCACAACTCTGCGAGCATACAATTCTACGGGGGTAGTTCCTGGGGATGTTTGTGAAGCAAAAGAGTAGCAAATGTGAAGATTTTGCAGCCGTGCTGAGCCCCTATCTAGGTTCCCAGCTCTCGCCCGGTCTAAAATGCACTGCGGCTTTGATTTCCACTTTGAACAAACAATTCCACGCCCAGTTCCGTCCACCCAATGAGGCCCCTGGGCATTGCCCATCAAGATTAATTCCCCCCCCCCGAGATTGGATGGAAAACCTATCGGATAGAGTGGCTGACATGGACAAGATGGTTTAAAGCAGCTTAGGAAGATGGAGATGTAACGTCCAAACCAGGGGTATGGATGTGTATCTCTTTGGGTATGCCCAGGCAGCCGCAATAAAACGTGTAGTAGTAATAAGGTATCCCTTTTGTTTTTTTATTTTATTTTAATAATTTAAATTGGTTTATGTAGCTAAACAATCATGTGATAAGTGTAAGCCACACTTCATTTTATGTTGTCGGCTGGTTGGTTATTGTCAGCTTTCTTGGTTATTGACACTGTTTCAAAACTGGGCACCACCAATCATTTTCGAAATCCCTTGGTCCAAACCAGGAAAACATTGGTTTGGAAAGAATCTGTCAAGGTATGGAGACCACTTTAAAGTTAAGGCTAAGGAGATAGGTCAACGATCGGACATGAAGCTTTCCAGATTCTGTGTCCGTTTATCATCGATGCAGCCGCCATCCTCAGCTTTCGCCTGGCTGGAAACTGGCGAGCCTTCTCCGAAAATAGCAATACTCCCGAGCAACACGGCCAGTTAATAAGCCAGCCACACAGCAGCGAGCGATTAACTTGTCACTAACTAGGCTGCTTAACACTGCCACCAGCGCCCTGCTCGCCGAGCTGTGCGTGTTGCTAGCCGGAGTATCCAGACGCCAGATCGATTGTATATGACGTTGCCAGGTTCAGACGGGGCTTAATTCATCAGAGCGCAGGGCAGCTGGCAGTTTCTCATACCAACAATGCAGGGCGGGCGCCGCCGTAAATGCACTGGCCGGTAACGGGCTGCTGCTGACAGTGCGTGACAGACAGGTGACAGGTGTGCTGACAGGCGCCGGCCGATGAACTAGGAGAAATGACACTTAACCCACTGACATGAGAATAATGCACTTTGATTAAGTGTATCAAAAAATAACATAATAGGATTGACCAGTTTAGAGTTGGCCTATAGAGAGGTCATGTATGATATCAATACTTTGTTTTGAGGCTGCAGTATATATTTTGTAATCAGGAACATATCCTGGATTTTTTTAGAGGGGGTGGGGGGCTCAAGAGGTAGCAATATGATACCCTGGGACCGTTTTTGGTATTACAGGAGGCATCTCTCAATACAAGTTTTGGATGTTTTTAGGGGACAAGAGGTATTTCAGAAATAGGTATTTTAGGGAAACAGCCATCTTAGTTTTCCAGACGGGAACCCCTATCTGGGGAGGGGCTGAGAAACAGTCAAATGGAGTCAGCAGCACACTGATCATGCCCCAGCACCTTATCATTATATTCTAGGTCAGTGACATATCAAACATGATCTCCACTTTAGTTCATCTACACACTCAGCTGTAACTGGGGCTACCATGTGCGAAGAACGTTGGGGAATGTTTACAGGTTTTATTTTATTCAGGCGATTGAGCGCCGTTTGTTGAGTACGATTTTAGGTTGGAAAAGGCAGGAGTTTGTGTTTAATTTAGCTTGATATTAACTTTGAAAACTGGAAAATAAAACCAAACATATCTAAAGATATTGCTACCGATACCGGCGGTGATAGTTTCACCGTTTGCGATGACTTGCTCGTCCTTTAGAAGAAAACAAACAGTGAGAAAGAACTATACCCCCTTTCAGTTCACTGGTGTGTTGGTTCCCTTCCAAGGTAAGCGGCTCAAGCTCAGACCAAATGTCAATTCTGAAACTAATTCTCCTGTTGGACGAAGTAATCCTCCTGCCGCCAGCCTCCGAGTCCTGTTTAGATTGCGTTTTCTTCACTATTAGCTCCAGTCAGTTTCATTTACTCGTAAAGTCAACATCTTACGCTAACTAAAGCCAACACGTAACTTCAGTTCAGAGCAACTTACGTCATTTGGCCGCTCATATCTGGGGTTCAACAGCCGTTCCTATCTTTACAGATGCGGCCATAAAAAGAAAGAAAAACAAATCAAACGTTCTCTCTCGGCTGTCATCGCGGCCTATTTCAGCTGTCTCGAGCCGTTTATCAGGAGCTTAGACAACTCTTCACACGTTAACCAGTTTATGTTTCGTAGACAACGGAGCACCCAGGTGTGCTTGTTTTGAAATGGAAGCTCTACAAATGAGTCATCATTTATGCATCCTAATACTGCTCCTTCACTTCAGACTGTCAGTTTACTACAATGAAGATGCAGTTCATCAGCGATGACATTGTAGAACATGTGTGAAAATATTCCACTGATATATTTTCAACGATGATACTTAATCAAACAATCATAAAGATGAAAAACCATGAATAAATATCAGCTTTATAAGAGAAGCCTCATGATTACGACTGTGGGAAGAGATGGTGAAGTGTTTCTTTAGCAGAAATTCCAAGAGCCTCAGATAAACGGGAGTGTTGTCCCAACTGAGAGAGTGTCTTCACACGATAACAGGATGAAGCCTCAGCCACGTGGTGAAAACGGAGCAGCTTTGACAGTACAATTAAATTATTTCGGCCCAAAGCTCACACCAACTTTGAGGGTAATCAAGCACCAAAGAGCAGTCAAGAAAAGCTTTAGAATGTTGAAATGTTTATAGCTTTAGAGCTGCCGTTACATCATCTCGCCGACTACACAACACCCTGACATACATTACGTCTAATAGGCGTTACATCTATTAACGAACTGCTGCTCACCAATCCAGTTTTGCTCCAGAAATATCTCAAGGCAATGACAACAAGGAAACAATTAATTCTGAACTCTAAATGCGCTACAAGAGCAGCATTGGGATAGCAGTTCCAACTCCCAAATCTCAGGGGCTATTAAAATCAGGATAGCAGCTCTAGATTCCAACTGTTGTTAACATCTGGACAGCAGCTCCAAATCCCAGCAAATATTAAGTGGAATGTGGCACCTTGGTAGAATCTTGGAACTTAGTGTAATTAGAGGTACTGTTAGCCGAAAATCATGGAAGCGTCCATGATTCCTCTGAAAAATGTACAATAAGCTCAATATTTTGATATTTTTACAGATATTATCTGAGAGGGTGACAGATTACTCTGGCGATTTGGGCAATCAAGTTTACAAATTGGCTATCTCAGTTAAAATCACGTTATAAAGGTGTCACATTCCCTTTAAGTTTCAGTGGTAAGGGAAAGTGGGGGTCATGGACACCGTAACGATGGTTTTCGATGACTTAATGAGCTTGTTTTATTCCTATTTTGGCTGTAGAGATACTCCAGACATTTATCTACCACTGCAAGCAGCTATGTGTCTGTAATTATCATATTAAAATTTGCGTGAAGTTTAGAAAACGTAGCAAAGTCCATTTCGCCTCACCTAGTGAGGTAACATGGTCACCCCATGGAGAAAGATGGACAAGATGAACAAAGTGATCGAACCAGGTCATTGCATCCACCCACTAGGCAACTGTCGTCCGCCACGGGGAGGGGTCATTTTCTTATTTTTTCCGACAAAGGGTCAAGGGGTTATGCCTTCCTGAATTTTGTAATGACGGAGGATTAAGTATCAAGTACTGTCGTGTAACTGTGCATAGGCTGATCCAATCGCCGATCAGACGGTGGGGCACCTTGCCGGGGTGGCGCCATCCAGACCAGGGCAGGCGCGCACCCAGGGGGGGGCAGTGGCTCGGCCCTCCAAACGCTTTGGCTCAAGCGCCGCCCCATCCAGTGGGCGCCGAAGGCGCCATCGAGGAAGGATGAGCCTTCACCTGACTTTTAGAGGCAGCTACACTGACTGCCGCCCCTGCACCCAACATGCCGCCCCCTACATTGGCTTTGCTGTCCCTGCACCCAACACACCACCCCTAAAAAACACTAGGTCTGTGGAGCAAACAATCACCACTCTCACCCCACCCTCACAGGATACGAAAATTGGGCTCCCTTTGGGTGAACAAGGCACCCCTGAGGCGACATGCTGTCCCCGCTCGTCAGCCGGGCCTACCCCAAATAAAAATCCTGGGTGCGCGCCTGCCAGGGCTGCCACTATTGGAACGCAAAACCTATCGGTAGGCGCCAAATCCTCTCGCAGGGCTAAGAAAGCCCCTCCCGCGCTCCTGAGGGAGGGCTGAAGCAACACTTTGGGGCCCATCAATCCCTCAGAGGCACCGTGACCATTTCAGGGGGCGCTGAGGGTCAGGGGTACACCTGCCACTGGATGAATTCCAAATTTAATTATATGTTCTCCAGCATTTCGGGCCCTATGTCCCCACCCCCGCAACCATCAGCCAAATCCGCCTCTGCTCAGGGTATCGCTGAACCCCAAACACTTGATAACTTATTCATTTAGCCTTTTCATAAAATTAATATTCTTTGCGGTACTCACCATATCCATCTTTCCACTTTCTCTTCCCCTTTGCTCTTCCTAACAAACTTGGCTAATCACGCCATATCAGTCAGGACTGCGTGAACAAATGTAACATCTTAGAGCCATATTACGTTATACCATAAGTATCTTGAAACATCCTGCAATGACCTTCAATTCATCGTAAACACGTTGCAGTTTTACTATTATGAAATTTTAAACCTAGAGTTACCACCCAACGTTTCTGCGACCGACTAAGGTTATTTTGCCTTCGTTTCCCATGTCCTTTCCCCTTTTCCCTATCGTTTCGGTATATAAAGTTAATCATATTAACATAACCATAGCTTAATCACATAAAATCTCAGTGTACGAAATGCCGATAATATTTTTAAGCGCATGTTTTTGAAGCAGATATTCAGGGGTAAGTGAGGGGGGGGGTTGAGGGGGCTAGCTGTGATCTGGGGGCGTGATCAGGGGCGTAGCCAGGATTTCGCTCAGGGGGCGGCACCCCCGAAAAGGGCCCCTGTGACAGCGCCAAAAGGGCCCTGATGGGTAAAAGGGCCCTACTTGTTACAGAATAGAGTGCTGAAGAGGGCTTAAGAGGGCCCTGTCTGATGCAAAATGCCAAATTTGGCCACAAAACATAGTGTGGGCGAACCGTGCTTCGCGCGGCTCGTGTCCTCAGGGGGCCCTTCGGGCCCTCAGGGGAGGTGGAGGGAGGCGGCTGTTCCTGCCGCCCCCCTTGGCTACGCCCCTGGACGTGATGACGGAAGTGGTGTAAATTGTACATATGCCACACCATATTTTGCACTAGGGACATACCACTGAGCGGGACAAAAAGCGGCGAAGTTGAAAAGAGCTGCAGCCGACTGATACCGACAATCTCCGACATATTTTGCTCAACTTTGAGACATTTTCTCTGAGAAGGAGGGAAAGAGACAGTCATTCGCTAAATATTCGCAGTTCTGTCCACTCGGGGAGCTGTCTCTAACCATTGAAACCATGGCTGAAAATGCAAATATCTAAATTCAGCAGAGAGTTCTAGGTAGGTAGACACGGGCACGGCAAAACAAAGGGATATTGAAAACCCAGAAAATTTCTGATACCCCAACCCATCCCTATAAATATCCACCCGTACTCTTAGTTCTTCAACTCACACCCTTCCCGCGTCCACTCACTCGTGCAGGCTGCTCCAGGTGAGCTTCTCCGGGCTGAGAAGTCTCGAGAGGGCGCTGAGACGGGAGTCCGTGTTGGGAACCCGCAGCAGGCCCGGCGACGGCGGATCGCGCAAGCTGAGGTTCTTAGCCCCGCCGACAGGTGACGTCGTGTTCGAAATCGACAGTCGCGGACTGGCATCTGAAACATCAGAGATGTCCACCGGTTAGATTTGTGTGGCTGGAACACGCTATCGTGAACCATATGAAAATGGCTGATTTTTTCTCGCTTCGCACCACATGCAATGAAAATAAGTCCATATCTGGATGATAGACCCACGGCTATTTCTCTTCTAATGCGCGACCATTGTAGTCCAGGAAAGTAAGTCCGGGCAGAAGAACGTTCTTATAAACATAAGTGTCGCCACCGGCAAAAAAGTGGGGGGGCATCCAAACTTCAACCTGATGCTGACAGAAAACTTTCACCGTCAGGACCAAAAACAGTTCGAATTTGGGCTCTTTGTTGCCTCCCGCAGCGGCTGGATATAAGAATGTCCGGTTTTCTTTCATTTTGACAGAGATCAGGAAATTTTTGGCCAAAAAGTGGGGGGGGGGGGCCAGGCCGCCCTGGCCCCCTTTTCCGACGCGTATGCTTATAAAGAAATATGGCCCGTTTATACCCGTGTTAAAAAAGGTTTAGAGGTACTTTTTCTAACCAGTCCAAATAATTGCATACATGTGAGAGGGAGTAAAAAACATCAAAATGTCCTTTGCAGCTTTTCCGTATCCCAAATGGCCTGACTATTTGTGTTTGAACAGCAGAGACGGATGAATATGAGCAGCTTTTCGGGTTCTACATGCTCTATTTTTTCATTTTAGTAGGGATATCAGATCCAATATCTGATCTTACTTTGACTCCTGAAGCACTGTTTAAGATTGAAACGGATGGTACTTTATATTTCCCTGTTTATTCTTGGGAAACCATTAAGGTCACACAGGAATATGTATTGTATTATCTTACATTCATCCGTGTCTTAACTAAAAGGCATCAAAGATGCGGGTTATCTTTATCGAAATCTGGATGAAAATAACGAGTGTCCACCACTGCTTTCATCACGCGGGCTCACTGCTCTCTCGTAGTAACAGACACATAAAATCCTATGTAGCGATAGGAAACGAACATCAGGAGCAGGTCAAGTGGGAGATGGATCCAGTCAGTTCCACAAACCACAATATAAAAAGCCACGTTTTTCTGAGCTTGGTCCTAAATTCTCTTCCCCCACAGGCCAGTTTCAATGGATGCGCAATTTCCACAGGTTGTCTATTTGGCGTATAGCAACCATGAACAAGTCTGATCTACAGCCTGAATAACTTCAGGAAAAGACATTCCGGCGCCTAGGTAGGCCTTTCTGAGAAAAAACCAGCAGTGGGCCTTGTTTTTTTCTTTTCAGACGACATGATGGTAACGGAGCGACGAAAGCAACGGCGTTGACAAGAAGAAAGAGCTTACACGACAGACTATTATTCTTGTTGCACTTCACTATTGTTCAGCTGATACCTTTCGGCAAGAAGCACGCGCTTTCTGCTTTGCTCGAAAGTGACAGCTGTCCTATTTCCATGGTTACTCCTGACACTTAAAAATGACACCATGTAGTCAGGGGCGTAGCCAAGGGGGCGGCAGGGACAGCCGCCCCTCCCTGAGGCCCCGAAGGTCCCCCTGAGGACACGTGCCGCGCTTCGCGCAGCTCGCCCGTACTATGCTCTGTGGCCAAATTTGGCATTTTATACCAGACAGGGCCCTCTTAAGCCCTCTTCAGCACTCAATTCTGTAACAAGCAGGGTCCTTTTTACCCATCAGGGCCCTTTTGGCGCTGTCACAGGCGCCCTTTTCGGTGCGCCGCCTCTCCCTGATCGAAATCCTGGCTACGCCCCTGCATGCAGTCATACTGAAGCTCCAGATCGTCCAAGTAATAGTTTACCCTCTCAAATATCTCTCCGAACAAATTGTTGCTGCATCGAAGCTCTATAAGGCTATGACGCTTCCTTTCGTACTTAGTTCTAATGCTGACCTTGGGTCCGGTTTCAACGTTGCTGAAAAGTTCTAGGAGAGCCTTTCGAAGTTTAGGGGCACCCCTAAAAGTTTCACGTAACCCTAAAAGTACACAAAGTTACAGCCCTAGTAAAAGTATAATCCGAGGAATTCGAAGGGACACCAGCAGGCATGCAATTGAATGAATGTTTGAATGACCATCATATCCGACTCGAACTACATAATTGTCTTTTCTAATTCACTTGTTCTACTTTATTATATTCAAATGGTGCCTATACATTTTCTAGATTTTCTCTGCTACTCTTTTCAACCGCTGCGACTCAAAACGTAGATTTTCATCGTATTGCTATGAAAACTTTCTTTGACCTCAAGTGACCTCAAAGGTGAGCTGACAACTCTGGATGATAGCAATCAAGACGGACTATTTAACGCTGCTTCAGCTTTTTCTCACTGCTTAACACAGTTGCTGTGATCCAAGGACGGCGAGGGCAGCGAGGACCCCTGTAGGTGGCTTGGAGCCCCGGTAGGTGGCGTGGAGCCCCTGTAGGTGGCGTGGTCCAGAAGGTGACGTGGAGCCTCGGTAGGTGACGTGGTCCGGTAGGTGGCGAGGAGCCCCTGTAGGTGGCGTGGTCCGGTAGGTGGCGTGGAACCCCTGTAGGTGGCGTGGAACCGCTGTAGGTGGCGAGATCCGGTGGGTGGTGTGGAGCCCCTGTAGGTGGCGTGGTCCGGTAGGTGGCGTGGAACCCCTGTAGGTGGCGTGGTCCAGAAGGTGACGTGGAGCCTCGGTAGGTGACGTGGTCCGGTAGGTGGCGTGGAGCCTCAGTAGGTGGCATGGTCCGGTAGGTGGCGTGGTGGCGTGGTCCGGTAGGTGGCGTGGAGCCCCTGTAGGTGGCGTGGTCCGGTAGGTGACGTGGCCCGGTAGGTGGCGTGGAGCCCCGGTAGGTGGGTGACGTGGTCCGGTAGGTGGCGTGGAGCCCCTGTAGGTGGCGTGGTCAGGAAGGTGGCGTGGAACCGCTGTAGGTGGCGTGAACACACTCCAGTAGAGAGCGCGGAGTCCCGTACCGGAGCATGTTGTGCATTCCGCGTTGGTTTAGCTCGTCCAAACAGAGAATATTCCCTAATATGTAGTCTCTAATTCACGTCAGGGAAATGGGTGGCTCTGGTAAATGAATATCGTATTTTGCGCATTTGTCCGTCAACGTGAAGCTCGCTTTCACAAAATGCATTGGTGATCATCTACCTGCTTCTAACTGATGATTCGAATGGAATCAGGACACCGGGTACCTGGTAGTTGGGCGTTGCAGGAGACTTCATGGACTGCAAAATAGGATATGGATTGGATGGAAAACAATCCTAGAGAGGCATACGTTTGAAGCGCGCTGAATTGTCCATGTATATGTATATGTATTGTTGTTTACATTTATATATATCATTTTTTAAGGTTTATTTATTTATTTTTGATTTATTTCAACGTCACGGAACTTATTTATTACAATGGCTATTAGTGCGCCCAGGTCGGTAGGAGACAACATACAAATTCACTCCGCGACATACAAACATACATACATACATACATATAACATACATACAAACATAAAAAATGCATGCAAATTCACTCTGCGACACATGCATGCACTTATAACACAAAAATACATAAGAAGCCATACATCGGGCCGATGTCAGGTTCCTATATCCCTCGACTGCATACATGCTTCCTCAAAGATCTTTTAAAGCTGAGGAATGAGCCATCTCACTTTTGAGGAGGTTACCCACTTTGAAGGATTTACACTGTTTCGATTCTTGTGATGTGAACTGTTTTTATGATGTTCTGACTTCATCTGTGAGTGGTTTGAATCCGTTGGCGATTATTTTGAATAAATAATAAAACAATAATAGATAAATAATATATGTCGTTGGAAATTACGGGAGAAAGCGGACATTCACTTCCCGTACGAAATATTACTGAAAGTTGGGAAACTACCAGCTTTAACGAGTTTCAAGCCGTATGGCAAATAAATAGGCCCAAGCAAGCCAAAGCCCTGGGCCCGCTCTTGCCCCAAGAACCTGCGTGACCGGCGCGGGGGGAGCCCGAATTGGAGCGCACAGTTCACAATTTCCACCGATTGATTCTCCATTCATATATGCCACGAACATGAATTTTACGAGGTGAGACCAATCATCCCGGGCCATTCATTCCGACCGTAAAAATCACCGACCACCAGCGCGGCCCTACGGCTCGACTCTTGCTCACGAACCAGCCATTAAAGTCCGGCTATTTCAGCCCGGCTAAGCTAAAAACCAGTTCGACCTGATATCACCTTTTGCCTCCCGGCTTGAAATAGCAGCTGGGTCCAATACGGCCGATTTAGACTGACACGCACTCTGGAAATGTGGTATTATGGTCGTGCCATAAATATGGCCATGGTTTTGTAATGCAGTGATGGTGTCACGCGTACAAAGTTGGGCACAGCAGTGCCAATGCACTGCAAAACATCTGAGGTTTATGCGTGTCCATACAGGGGCGAACCAGATACAAATATCCGCGGAGTAACAATGAAATAGGCGTGAACACATAGTTAGACCAATAAAGCCTTCCAGTGTTCACAATACTTAAACAGGCCGATAACAATGCCAGGTTGTGAAGTTCCGCTGCATTTTCATTTAAATGGAATGCGGCACCTTGGTCGAATCCTGGAATTTAGTGTTATTACGCGTACTTTTAGTCAAAAATAATGAAACCACTCACGATTTCTTTGACAAATGTACAATAAGCTCAATATTTGGTTTTTAAAAATACTCCTCTAGAAAAAGAAATAAATATCAGCCTGTGGATGATGTCACGATCTGGCAACCACTACCATACTTGAAACGCTCCAAGGGCTTCGATTGGCTGATGCTCATCGTGACGTCAGCATATTTCGTCACACCAGTAGCTCACAACAATGGCCGCCGGCGACGGGGGGCTGAGGGGGGCTGGTGTCAGGTACGTTTCAGCTTTTTTCTAAGGAAATATCGAGTTCCAAGACAAATGAAATATGGAGTACCGGGTTTTCCGACCTGCTTTACAACTTGGCTATCTCAGTTAAAATCACGTTGTGAAGGTGCCACATTCCCTTTAATGTAGAAGTTAGGCAGCCAGCCTCAACAAATCACAACTAAAATATAATACCCTTGAAAAGTTATACATCAGACAGTTGTCCCTAAAGCTAGCAAGTCTGCCAACTCGCCAGCAACGCTGGTGACAAAAGCAGATCAAGTTAGTGAAAAAAATAGCAAGGATTGTGCACATCTCAACATGAGAAGCTGACACTCAGTCTGTCATCACACTGTTTAAGATTTAAGAGCACTCAGAGGATCTGACAAATAATCCGCTTTTGGCATCAAAATCAGTATGCTGGGTTATACAAGTTTCGTTTGGAATTCGGTTGGTGACACATAAATACTTTTTCCCCACATCTGGTTGTTCCATATAAGCTTTACAGAGCGCAGGAGACTGCGGGACCAACAAGACACTATCCTACATCAACGCTTTTCGACAGACCTGGACCCGTGCAACATCTTCTTCATTAAGTTCCCGCAGGCTTGACGTATCGGTTGCTGATGCAGGCTCCAAAATTTCAGGAATTTTAACTGATAATGTCTTTCCATTGGGGCCAAGCATTCATCCTGCGCATTTCTCTTGCTCATCCAAAGGAAAACATTTGCATGCTGTTCCTCAAAGTATATCACTGATTCAGTAATAGTTTGAGCCGAGACAGAACACAAAATCATAGAAAATACAATAATATTAAACATTTGGCGTACAGCTAACACCACAGTAGGGTTGACAAAATCATTTCTACTGTATAGCCAAACTGGTCAATGCCCGTCCTCCTCAAAATAATCCAGACTGGTCATTGCCCGTCCTTCTGAAAATGATCCAGACTGGTCATTGCCCGTTGTCCTAAGATGATCCAGACTGGTCATTGCCCGTCCGTCTCAAAACCATCCACACCGGTCATTGCCCGTCTTTCTCAAAATGATCCAGACTGATCATTGCCCGTCCTTCTTGACATGATCCAGACTGGCCATTGCCCGCCCTCCTTAAAATAATCCAAACTGGCCATTGCCCGTCCTTCTGAAAATGATCCAGACTGGTCATTGCCCCTTGTCCTCAAAATGGTCCAGCCCGTCTTTCTCAAAATGATCCAGACCGGTCATTGCCCGTCTTTCTCAAAATGATCCAGACTGATCATTGCCTATCCTTCTGAAAATGATCCAGACTGGCCATTGCCCGCCCTCCTTAAAATAATCCAAACTGGCCATTGCCCGTCCTTCTGAAAATGATCCAGAGTGGTCATTGCCCCTTGTCCTCAAAATGGTCCAGCCCGTCTTTCTCAAAATGATCCAGACTGATCATTGCCTGTCTTTCTTAACATGATCCAGACTGGTCATTGCCTATCCTTCTGAAAATGATCCAGACTGGCTATTGCCCGTCCTCCTTAAAATAATCCAAACTGGTCATTGCCGGTCATCCTCAAAATAATCCAGACGGGCCAGTCCTCAACCTGACTCGGCACTGCGGTGGGGACACTAAAACCTCCGGCACCAGTCTCGGTTGTTTTAGATGATGGAAACGTTATTGAATTTGCCCGTCCAGTCAGCTTTTTAGAAACTTGTTTGATTCGCTAGAAAAGGATTTTTATTGTTTGTCTTCGGCGAAATTACAAACTTTAGAAAGCTAAGTTCCTTTGTGTCAGCTATTTCTCGCTTTCTGCGTTAACAAGGTCGAGAAGTTTACGACAGGCTTTAAAAGACAATATAGCTGGCCGGTGGCCGATTCAAAGGGAGTCAGGTGGGCTCAACCCCCCTCCCCTCCCGGAATGTCAGAGTGCCTATAGTAACTGCATACTAGGAACCTGCTCTGAGGCAATGGCGGGGAGGCTCGAGCCCCTAGCCCCCTCCCAAATAAAGTCCTGGATCCGCCTCTTTAACTGATCTTGTCTTACAGCACTAAAAGCTCAATTATATTTTGCTATGATCGAGCCGAAAAACCAAGTTTAATAATATAATACTGAGACAAATTGGATAGATTTAGCTTGAATTGATGATTTTGCCTGCTTTACATCCATTTAACAAAGGTAATTGAAAATTGGTGGTCTGTTCAGATCATACCCCTATGATAATGACCGACAAATACAAGCAATAATGTCAAGCATGGTATAAAATTCAACAAAAGAGGTATCCGCATGACCTATTACATCAATGGTTTTCGAAAATGAGATTATCCCCCCAAACTGATGGGTCACAAGGGGACTGTCCAAGTCGACATGGGTCACAGGACTCAGCAGACTGACTAAAAAAGGCAGGTATGGGTGTCAATGCTGAAGTCACTAGAACGTGCATCATGAAGTTGTGCTACCCTCGTCATCAAGTCACAGAATGTCGTCCACGTCATGCTGCGGTAGTTGAACACCCCTATGTCGGGGGATACCATAAGGAGGAGACATGATTCTACCGTCACAAAAAATAAGACAATCGCCCAAAGAAGTTAATGTGTCTTAGTTAAGGCAAGAACAGGCTCGATGAGAGTGTAGTAACGTAACCTCTCAATACTTTCATCATTCGACTGCACACTGTAAGTTTAACCTTTCTATAGAATGTGAAATCCCATAGGATTTCATCTAGATTCCATTTTTTAAGAATACCTCGAATAGGAGGGTGATAAAATATATCCTGTAGTGTAAGCTACATTTATAACGACCATGATCTGACCTAAGTCTGACCTGGAAAACCGAAATATGTTCCCTCCTACATTCATAAAATATATCTTTCCAGGAAAATGCAGTATTAACCCGCGCCCCACCGGGGGTCCGGCGCCACCTTCGCCCCACCGGGGGCCATCGACGGCCCCCTCCAACTCCGAAAATATGGGGGTTAGCAAAAATCTGCAAAGTGCATTAGAAAGCTCGCGTAAATCCAGTAAGAAATCACTTCGCATGTTTAAGCGCTCACGTCAATGGTTTGACCTCCAGACGTCAAGAAAGGTGACGATAGGCTATTTTCACTCAAATATGCAATGCTGAAGAAAACTGGGCATAACTCCTATGCCATTAGAGCTATTGAGATCTGGTTCAAAACATTTGATAGGAAATTGCCAGACCTTTTTCCACTATGCTATGGGAACGTAAAGACCTCCCACCAGTTGTTTGACCTCTAGAGGTCACCTCGTGACCTAATATGACCTGAAGTCACGAAAGATCAGAAAGTGACCTTGCTGTATAGCAAATGAAAGCCAGTGACGAGATAAACAGGATGGTGTTTGTTTCAGCGCTCTAGCTTGATTAGGTCAAAAGGTATTGTCAAAATACTGTTTTTAACCCTGGTGACCTTGGATGACTTTGGAAAATTCAAAGGGCAAATATGACCCTTGGGATCCGTAAAAGGGTGTCAAAAAATGCCGTTCTGAGCAGTCTGAGAATTTGAAATCATTTTTGTGGCTTTTAGATCATGAGACAGCTTTTTCCCATGTTTTTCCAATGGGAGAGGTCGCCTCGTGACCTGACCTCAGGTCACGAAATCTAAAAATTCCGGATATACACGTTGTAGACCCTGGAAGGGTCGTGAAGTGTAGCAAGTTTCGAATCGATCGACTAAGAAATGTAGCTCTTATAGAGCTTCAAATTTGAAGTGAGGTGACATTGGTTGACCTCGCCTGGTGACCTGACCTTGGGTGACTCAGGGTAAACATTTTCAGGGATGGTGGGAAAATAATGAGGTGAGAGAGAGAGCCCTCAACCGCGGTGCTGCGTTTCGTCGTTTTTCTGCTATCTCGAAAAAACCTTAGGGGCAACGATGGCCCCGGTGGGGCGAGGCTTAACGATTTCACGATTGAGCTCAGATCTTTTGCTTGACGAACAACAAGAACCGAACAGGGAGCAATCGTTTTGTTAGCAGGACTCTACAAATATCAGCTTCTCCATGCTTCCATTATCCGACCGCATTCTGTAGGTTTCACCATTCTACGATTTCACGTTCTAGATTCCCGTCTTTCATAAGAACAGCTATTGACCATTTCGAGGAGCGCAATTTACGAGAGGCTGATAGTTAGCGAAAGTGCACCCGTTATCCATGGCAGGTCAATGCCCGCTCAGCCATCCAATATAAAGCCTGATCAATGCGAGACGAATTCTCAGTCAGGGACGGAGTCAGGCTGTAGTGTCAGGGGGAAAACGTGACCGCAGATAGGGAAAAGGGCAGGGCCAGAAGAGCAATCACCCTTACCTACGTGCGCTATCTTATGAAGATATTGGTATAAGGGCCTGTAGCTCCAAAAATAAAGTTAGGGGTAATAAAAGGCAGAATAATAAAATTCACAACTTCTATCCTTCAGTCATCCTTACATGCTGCACATCATTTAAGTTCTGAGCCATGGGAGCAAATGAAAATGCCCAAGACAAACCAGCCCAAAAAGGCAAGAAAGAACATCCTAATCGGACAAATACTCAGATAAAAGACATAAACTAAGACATACCAATTTTAAAAACGAGGTTTGAATTTCAAGCCGTCACCAAACAGGATATTTACATAGTTTTGATTGGGGTTTAACGATGCACCAATTTCTAAGGCAGGCGCACCCTATTAATTATTATCTATATTATCCCTATAAGGTGAAATCGCACCCTATTGGAAGGGGTTTCAGGGACTATATCGTCTTGTTCAAAGAACCAGCTGGGGCTTGAACTCGGGACCTGTGGCTCAGGAATCCGACGCCCCTTCACAGCAAAATGCGTCATCGAAGATGGATCACACCTCACCCTAATAGAGGATGGCGGAAACAAGCCCTGATGCATGATAATTTCTAGGTATGTTAACGGGGCTTTATATAAAGAAAATCATTGCTAATCACTTATATACCTATTTTTTCCTTGCATAACACGATTTCCCTTGATCATGAACAAGGTATTTTGAAGTTTCTATCTAGCCTTACCATGTCTTCCTTTACTAGACAGTAACTGTATCTTAAGGTGTTCAGTCATTCTCAGGATAGTCTTGTGTCGCCGGTCTCCAGCAGGCCTTACAATGACTTGTCATCTCTGTCGCGGCATTGATTACATCAGTGAAGTCTCAACCAAATTCCCACAGTCTCCGCCTCTGGTAACTTAATCAAGTCGCACCGACGCACATATTTGGGTCACATGACACCGTTGGCTGTGACTGATTCTCATAGAATAGGCTAACAATACACGCACAGCTCCAAATGCAATTGCTGCGACTATGCACTCGTAACATTATTGATGTCTATGTCCAACACTGGTGACCCAAATGAAGTCACGCTACACACAACTTAGCAGTGTGGGCGCTGTCCTACATTGGTCGTTATCGCATAATTACGACACGTTTTTATGTAGATTATTCACAGAGAGAAGCACGACAGCTTACAACGAAATAATGGCGAGATAATTATTATGACGTGGAGCATGATAACTAAGATATTCTACGTAAGTGGTCGCCTGGCCATTGGATTTGGAAAAGATAGAAAGTCCTTGAATAAGCACCCAACATTTTCATACTACCAAACAATCCTATCTGCGTATATTGTGTTGTTCTTGTCTTATTACATGTTAAATAACTGTATACATCATGCTATGGTAAAAATAGAAGTTCTTAACACGCGCATTGACGGGGGTCTGAGCCACCTTCGCATTGACGGGGGGCGGGTACCCGCCTCCCCCTAAGATCTCGAGAACCACGGTAGGTAGCGAAAAACGGTAAACGGCGTTGGGCTGCCCATCCACTTCTCCATCGAAAATATTTGAACCATTTTTTGTCAGGTCACATTTAAGGTCACGAGAGGTCAAAACATGCCCGTCATAGGGATAACATGTAAAATTCAGTTTTTCGGGCATTACATCTGAACAAGCAAAGATAGAGCAAAACGACTTGAACTATATGAATCCTCTTAGCAAGCCGAATCGAATGACATATAATTTGACCTTGCTAGGTCAAAAAAAGGATTTGACCTGACCTGAGGTCAGGCCAGGGTCAAATTATATAAAATGCATATCATTAGAACCGCAAAGCCCAGGCGAGTCTAATGCAGCTAAAATAAATGCTCTATCACCATCCGTTACTGAGTTATTCCGTAAAAACCATTTTTCCCATGTATTTCCAATGGAGAGGTCATGCGTCGTACCTGACCTTAGGTCATCGATATCAAAAATACCGGAACATATTTTAGAGAACTCGGTGGGGCCATTATATGATATGAGTTTCAATCGGATAAGTTCACCCTGCTCCGACTTATGCTATCTTAAACTTTTTTTGAGGTCGGGTCACTTGACCTGTACTGGTGGCCTGACCTGAGATGACCTAACCTTAAAATTTTCACAGAAGTTGTAAAAATGATGAGGGAAAAGGTATACCAAGTACGGCGGCGCTACGCGCTGCCGTTTTTCTACTATCTCCGAAAAACCCGAGGGGGGCGGGTACCCGCCCCCCGTCAATGCGCGTGTTAAGACCAT
The DNA here is from genome assembly GCA_034440635.1 of Lepas anatifera. Classification (NCBI taxonomy): domain Eukaryota; kingdom Metazoa; phylum Arthropoda; class Thecostraca; family Lepadidae; genus Lepas; species Lepas anatifera. Next base: position 39,206 of record JAOTON010000092.1, read on the forward strand.
TTTTACCCTCAGAATCTTCTGTCTTTGAAGTACAACTCGAGGTGCGCTGTATCACGCTTAAGTTACTCTTTCTGCTGACATGGCTACTCTTTTGTTGCTGTGTCTAATATCAATTAATGCACCAAAATCGCTTCAAATATCCGATAGTTTAGATCATGGGGTGGAGGAAAGCCCTTTTCCACATACACCTCGAGCTCAGCTCAACTTTACCAAGCCCTGAGCTTTGTTGATCTGATTGCCCCAATAGTCCATCTTTCTTTAAACTGCCCGCGTGGGAAGAATTTAAGTCACACGCCTATGAGTCTGTTTTGCCGCATGAATGCAAGTAGATCAATACCATACTGCGATAAAAGTCACACCATTTTTCCCCAATCTTGAATCATACGAACATTTAATCTTTCTTACGGACCCCCACCGCAAATAAGCCCGACTACAGGGATATCTCATTCACCACCACGGTAAAAAGTCCCCTCGCCTGGCCCTGTTCCTGGTATTCGTGTTCCAGAAGCAGGCACCTGGGGAGTGTTTAGCATCTGCCAATTAGGAGGCTCCAGCAAAGACGCCTCCGGGAGATGGTTACCATAGAAACCAACACAGAGGGTGGCAGAAGTTGGGCCTTGAATATTTATGTACAGCAAGTACACCCACACACAGTGGAAAAAGTGTCTATCAAGTCTCTTCAAGATATGAACTTCACCGTAAATCGAGCTCACGGAGGTGCTTTCTGGCACCTGTAAAGCCTGATGAAGCAACCATTTCACACCAGCTGAGCAAAGTTTTACGCAGCAAATCTCCCACGTGAAATCCCTGATGCATTTATCAGGCAGGCAGTAAAGTGACGGTGCGCATTCAGAATTCATCAAATCTCCCAACGGAGGCTAATCAACCGCGTGCGTCCAATTGACACGGATGGTATATAGGTGAGCCAGGTAAGGGGAAAAAGAAAACTTGTCAAAATGAGGGGAACTGAACTTAAACTGGTGATTACTGAATAAAATGCAGAACTAAGAAGTTTGAGGCAGGCTAAGCCCGTGTTTTTACTCTTACAAAGTTTTTAAACATACTTTGCTTAACCACAAAACTTTTTGACGGTGGATGATTGCTAAAATTGAGTGGAATTTGATTTTTGAAGGATCTGAGTATGCTTTGTCGTTATATTTGTAGAGTATTGTGAAAATTAAATTTCAGAGACTACAAGCCAGGAGTGTGGATTTGTGACCATCATTGGGGATGCCCAAAGTTGAGGAAGGAAAATTTTAATGACCACCATGTGAAAGGAGATAGCATAATATTGTCTTCGTTTTAGCCATCACACAGTCTTTTTGAACCTTGAAAATGATAAATAATAAAGCTTAAACTGCATTTTAATACTAACTCGATATTTCATCTCGGCTGCCCGGACAGCCAAAAAGGGATATAAGTTTACAGCCCTGCATGGTTCCGCTCATTAAAATCCACGCAACAACCCACTACTGCTTTATTTAGAGACCGTTCAGTTACCGTTTGCACTGACATGTGCAGTGCTATAAAGATTTCACAAAGCGATTTAAACATTTGAAGATACTAAAAAACCAGCCGTTAAAAAACTGTCGCCGCCCAAAAGAATTTAATTAAGTTTGCATGGTGTTTCATTATTGTCCTCTCCCATCCCCGTATGAAAATTTTTGTACGCTGTATTGTTTCGGTGAGTGCGAAAACTTTTGCCTGAAAAATCAACATATACCGACAAAAGAATTTATTTTGCTAGGATCCGCCTTTTCAATGTTTGAAACAACCTAAGCCACTGCCTCAATTCCACCAAATTAGGTACAATGCGAATGCTGGTTCACCGCAGTTTAAGCGCAGCTCAAGGAAATGTTACCAAATATTTTAAATTAGTGATGGTGGCTTGTTCGGGAATGCGTTTTGGCTTGTTTTAGGCGTTGTTTGGTTTTTATTTTTAGTGTACTTTATCGGTCTCGTTTTGATAACTTTTCGTTTTAAAACTGTTAGCTCCTCAACACGGCGATTTTATGAGTGATGGTGCGCGTGTCTGTCGAATTTGACCTGTTTGTTTACTTTTAATAACTGACGTGAATGGGTGAAAACCATGCGTGTGGACCCTTTAGAATAAATTTTCTGTCTGTATCAACGTCTTGATCTAACAACGGTACATAACTTTTCACAAATAATGATGATAATAAACAATAACTAACCAGGAACAGCGATGTCACCCGGGAGATTAATAGTGGAGTATTATAGTACATAAACCAATTTTTATAGGTCTAAAGATAGAAGGTCGGACAATCACGGTTAGGCGGCCGTACACAGTGACCTCTGGCTGTCTGGAGGCCGAGTGGCGGCGACATCGAAAGGATTTGGTAAGTGGTAGGAGAATGGCGTATGATAAGGGAATACAGTGATGTTCCTGCCATCAAAATATACATACTTATCACTTAATTCCTTGGGGCATCTTGTGCTTCGCCTTAGACCCTCCTTGCTTACATGATCAGAACTTCCTATCTCTCCGCCTCAAATTATCATTTTAGCATTTTAAACTTCTAAAGTTGCATATGCATGAAATGTCAGATAGGCGGGTATGTCACATACACCGTGTGTGCTGTATAACTAATGTGTGTGTCAATTTTAAAAAGTCGTGAAAAGCTGCATCATCCACCCTGACAACGAAAACTACTATGGACTCGAAATTGGTGCCTGCAACTTTGTCCACCGAGCATACTCATATACCAAACTAATTTCATGAACCCGCACTCATGTTTATCCAGTGATATCGGCACTGCACATTGCACAAACACCTAACCCATATATCTACACGCGTGCACAGAATGTCTCCTACACCGGTCCCCTTCCCTCAGTCTGACACCAGGCACAACGACCACCATTTTCAACACCACGCATGAAGGCATTACAATCCACCCACGACCTCTCCCCACCGAGGCTTGAACTTGGCGTCAGCGGTGGCCAGCGTGACCTTTGCCACCTCTGTGCCCGCAGGCAATCGCAGCTGCCGGTGGATGGTGGCCGCTGATTGGTGGAGGCGCGTTCACTTGTATCGCGAGAAATTCAGCGGAAATTTCTACATAAAAATGATAAAACTTTGAGCCATGAACCAGAAAATGTATTTAAATTATGTTTTCAAACATTTCTAGCCATACCTTACCCTCTATTGGCTTTATTATTGGCCACACCATCCGAGGCTGATCTTCAGTACAGGCGAGACGGAGGTTGTCAGCACAGGCTAGCCGGCGGCCGAGTTCGCTCAAGTCGGGAGTGTCGCGATGGGGTTTCTGCTGAGTGGAGAGGATTGGGGCCCGGTCCAAAGGTATTCGAAACGTCCTGGATGTTTATTGTTCATTATATCTGAGACTTTTCGTTGTTTGATGAAATATTAAACTGTAGGTCAGATGCAGAATGCCACTATAGCGCTGTGGAATGAGCATTTGTTGATAATTTCCTATATTTACGCACTTTACAAGGACTTTGCTTCACCTTATGGTGGGGGTGCGTAAATCACCATTGGGGGTGGCCAGCACATCATTGGGGGTGCCGAGGCACCCCCAAAGCTATAGAAATCCACATCCCTGCTATAAGTTGTTCAATATCCCTCTGCCCAGGCAGCCAGCTACGCCAAGCCAGGCCCGCAAAAAAACAGGAGGGCTAAGTACTCTAATCGTCAAAGAAAAGTCATACATGTATGTTCTTTCAAGAGCAAAAGGTCCCTTAATCGAAGAAAACAGATACCGCAGGGGCTGCTCACACGAGTCAGGCAATGCACAATGATGAAGGCGCTAATGTTGATTTTTTTATAATATTAAATTTTGTCCAAAAGGTTGCAGATCCGTTTATTGGAGTCAGAGCATCACTTAAGTCATCAAAGGACTTATCACGGAGACTCCGAACCCACCATTCGAACGAGCAACTCCCGCGAAGAATGGTCAATTTAGAAGGCAAAGTTCAACGACTCCGCACTCCGCAGACATTATCTCTTATCATTTTGCAGCTTTTCCAAACATTTCAAGGTTGGGTCACTACAGGTCAGGTCACCAGTGCAGGTCAAATGACCACACCTCCTAAAAAAGTTCAAGATAGCATAAGTAAAAGTATCATGAATCTATCTATATGAAACTCATAAAATAGTTGACCCACGAGGTACTATAAAGCTTATTCCTGGATCTTTTATATTGATGACCTAGGGTCAGGTATGGATTACAGCCACTCCATTGGAAATGCAATGGGGAAAACGAGAATTGGCCGAAAATGGGTAATTTGTCTTTCTAGATACGGCTTGGAATACCTTCCTATTAACAAAATCATTAGGCCCCTCTGCAGGGCCATGCTACAAGTTTGGGCCTGTGACTTCTGACTTCTAAGAAGTCATCTGGTACTGCTTAAGCAGGTTTTTAGACTGAGGTAAATAACTTCGCCAAAACTGATGACAGAGCTTCCATTCTGATGTCATTCTGCTTGGATTATCATTACGAGTCGATTGATATGTATATTATTTGTGTTAGGTCAGATGGGGGTCATGACCTGACCTAGGGTCGTATCATTTTCATAATTTGACCTAGTATGGTCGTATTATACATTATTTGATTCTTTGTAACAATAGGAAGCGAATGGCTCCTAAAAATTGACACAAACTCAACTCTGTCAGGGATGCTAGAGCCCAGAAACCTTTCGCCAGCCTGTCACCTATTTTCGTCTGTCATGGTCTCAATACTGACTTGAGTCAAAAAGTGATTAAGTTTTCTCATCAACTCTTATGAGCTATCCACTAGTGTTCACGTTTTTTCACTATCCCGCACAGGAGCCGAGATCGAGGGAGTGGTTGAGACCCCACCCCCACTGGGGTGGAGGTTGCTCGGAGGCCCATTGGAGCGAGTGTTAAACACCATTTCTATCATGACGCATTTTATATGTGATTTATGTGTATCAACAAATATGCTTCCGTCGTTACTCTTCAAGGAACACCAATGCTCTAAGGCTAGGGCTAAGATATAAGGTGGCAAAGTGTGTTGAAATTGTTTTACCTCTTAGTTGCTCTGTTTTATAGCACTTGACTTTGTCCATAGATGGGCAGTTCCGAAAAAAATGAGCAAATGCATGAAAAAACAAAAAACAAGAAACATACCAAAATTATTTTAGGCCCCCTAAACAAACTATGCTTCATGCGCGATAGGGGCAAAACCAAGTGAAATTAAGTGAAAGCAGGTTGTAGTGAAACACAGTGAAACAAAACTACACTCACGGCAAGAACATTAAGTATTAGCAAAGAAAATAAACAAAGCAGCTCAGTAGGTACAGTGTTGGGCTCCAGCCCACTCAGAAAACCGAGCAGTGGCATTGCAGCGGTGAAGGTGATCGATTCTCCTGAGACGCTCCGGCGCTCAATATCTACACGACGTAATACTTCTGTTCTAATTCAAAATCAGTAATGATATCATACTGGTGAAGGAAACATTCTTTTGGCTACATTATGTGCTAATTTTCATTCATGTCGACCGTCTCTGGCGCAAGCTAGAAGAAGATAAAGATAAGAAGTAAATCATCATTTTTGTATACTATCGTCTTTTTGTCGCTTATCTTTCTCCTTTATTTTAGTTGCGTTCCATGTGTTTTTGTGTGAGCTCCTCCTTCAATAAAAAAGTTTCTACGGCGGGAACATTGAAATATTTCAGGATGGCTAATTTTAGAGAAGAAAAAAAAGCTTTGTGAAAAGAGAACATAAGCACTGGAGATTAAAGAAAGAAAAGAAAAACTCAACAATTGAACAGCAGTGAAGCATGGAGGTCAACGCTGTCACATGAAAGATGGAGCACAAACAACGAAATGTATAAGATCGAAGACAGAATGATTACGAAGCCGAAGAATGAAACATTTTCACCCTCATATCATTTTAGTTTAAATGTTCGAAGTGTGTGTGTGCAATTGTGTCTGTGTGCGTGAGTGTGTTTTTATTTTTTAACCGGTACCTAATCCTTGTCCTTACCTTTACTCTACCTGGAGGCTGTGAGCGCATGCGCCTGTGGCTGCAGCGACCCCTCCAGGTAGAATCCCATCCTCTTTATTCTCACCTTTCCTCATCCTTACCATCTCCTTCCATAGTTTATAATCACTTCATACTCATCGCGACAATACTTTAAAAGCCTCCTCATTAGTTGAAGAGCCATTTGACAGAACGATAAAGGTAAAGGTACACACTGGCAAATTTGATATTAAATATATTGAAAATCAAACACACGGACGCGTTTCGTTACTTCTTCAGCCTATGTTTGAAGAAGACTTCGTCAAACATACGCGGAAGAAGTAACGAAACGCGTCCGTGTCTTTGATTTTTAATATATTTAATATCCAATTTGCCAGTGTGTACCTTTTACCTTTATCACCTCATTAGTGTGAAGTAATAAGTGTGAGAGTAATACATGACGTAGGTCAGCTGGCAACTGAATGGTGAGAGAGTGACCTGAGTGCGGTGGTCGATCCTGAGATTTTTGGAAAGGCTCTGGAATACCAGGTGAGTTCATGTCCTAGAGGCTTTTAAAACTTTTGAAGGCAATAAGCTAACGGAAGTTTCAAATAGAAGGTTTTAAAGACTTTCCACTTTCAATGAAATTGATTCACTAGTGTTCTTTCCATGCCCGCTTAAAAATACTCACTCCCCATAGGCTTAAGGTGTAAAACTTCTGCAGCGTTGTAATTTCGACATCAATGTTTCATGTTGCCAGGAAACGTGAAACGGAAACTTTTTGTTGAATGTGAAATGTTGGCTTTCAAATTAACTTGTCATTGTGGGAATTTCTCGTTCAGATTGTGGGTGGGGTCTCCAAGGCGAGTTCAGTGATGTCTTTATAGAGACTCCGATCTAAAAATATCAAACTTGCAAAAACTTGGACCAAACGAAAACTTTCCCAAAGTTTCGGAGGGATTTTAATGCATTTGTCGTCATGGTGGCATGCATTTGTCTCATAAACTTCTATTTTCCACATTGAATAGCTGAACACTTCTCCTAAGCACGACAACTCCGAACAGAACCGCTTGGGAGCAAGTTCATTCGGACTCATGAACCCCTAACTCCAAATTAACCCCACTGTTCTTGTGACTACGCTCTGCTGCCGAGAGACACCACTCGAGTTTTCTGAGCCACGTGACCGAGTCTGTGACTATGAGGAAAGAGGATCTAGCGCTGCGCAGAAACCTGATCACACCTGAGATTGGAAACTACCGAGCCGGCCGTCACCATTTGTTGCCAAATCTCGTGACCTGTCGCTGTAAAACACAGCAACGATGTCGGATCCACAGAGGTCAAAAGGTCATCGAGGTAAAAAAACCTGCGCTTGCTATAACAGAAAATGGATGGTGGTTTGTAAACCTTAAACAAACCAGAACAGACATTTTGTCTCGTCTTCTCATCAACAGGGATGCGACGCGTGAATGCAGCAGCGTTGCACACTTGCAATGATAATGAAGACCCCTGATATCTTACACTTGGATGATTATTAGCGGAATGACAAAGCATTGGTCGCATAATATTAGTTTCGTTGTTCGAGACTTCCCTCCACTGGAGCAAGTCAATGGTTTATCAGCTTTCAAGCTGTATTTCAGGCCTTCATCAGACGACTGATGAAGGCCTGAAATACATGTTGAAAGCTTCTACACCTTTCACATAATCTTGTATAGAAAATGCATCATAACAATGAAGTAGATAATAATTCTAGGACGATTTCCGTAAATAATCTAGCATCGATGGGAGAACAAAAACGAGTAGGGCACCTGTTTGCGACACCTATTTAATGAGGATCGTGACTATAGGTTAGACCCAAGAAAATCATTGCCCATTGCGCCCCCAAGAAGACATATTTTCTCATAGCAATGCAACTGACTGGGGTCGTATAAAATGGTAGTAACAGAGCGGGCAAGCTCTATGGCTTATATATATATATATATATATATATATATATATATATATATATATATATATATTCTATGGCGCCATAACATTTCCGATGGACCCCTGTCCCTTACTTTCCTAAAAGCACCCCGACGCACCGAAAATGAACCACGTTACGGGGCAGCATGAGCGTCATCAGCGGGGCCAAAAGCGTGCCCCCGCCCGCCCCCCTACACTTTTTAGCCACGAAATTGTCTATCTCAGCCAATAACTGACAAAGGAATTATAACATAAAGCAATGGAAGTGTGCTAGGGCCCAAATCTGAAGATATTCAAACATAGCAGTGCAGGCGGCTCCGCTCCACGAGTGGTAAAAGTTTCACGGACAGCACCCCCCCTTCATCACATTTTTTGCCCGTGGATATAATCTTATCAGCAGTCACAGCAGTGTAACTTCAGCCTTTTAGACAACGATAACAGTCAAGTATGAAGTGATCGACCCACGTTTTGGTATTTTAACGCTTGCAGTATCTAAAAATGGCAGGATAGGACTGGAGATAGTTACTTTTCGGACAATGTGCGTCATCTGTGCTTCACCGAAATCCCACCAAGTTTTAGCTGCCAGGAATAGACGGTTTTCCAGAGTGTTTAAAAGCGCCCTGAGAAGTTTAACTCGATTTGTTTGAGTGCAAACAGTAGCGCTGCTGACGTCATCAACTGGCAACCGCTGCCTGGTAACTCTCAGCTGATAGTCGGCTGCTCTTTAGAGGGACGGCGACCAAACGCATGGCGCATGGTAAGGAAATGGACGCTTCGACTTCAATCGCCGTCACGGCCACAAACTGCAAGTAATCGGATAGTGTTTCACATGGTTGCTGTGTCGAGACGAAACCAATGGCGTGGCAACCGCGAGGGTCACTGATGCCTTTCCGGGATTTCAAGGCTCAGACTATTTCAAGATCAAGTGTTGATACTGAGACTGTGCCAGATCGGATATATTTTCCCAACATGCATGTTCTTCTCGATATCTGCTTCTCTAAGTCGTACAAAATTTCAGCGCCGTTCGGGAGCTCATTTGTGAAATAATCGCTTAGGTATAGGTTCAGCATTTGTGAATAAGATCATAGATACGATCAGCAGGGGGTAAATCAATTAATGCCCCCATAGATGCAATTAGATCCTTGCTTTTTCACAGATCCTCGTCACACAAAAACACAGTCGAGGCTAGAGATCTCTTCTCGATTCAGGGAGGAGGGTGACCCATAAGCAGGAACACTCAGGAAGCAGTGGCGGATACATGACTTCATTTCAGGGGGGGGCTGCGGGGCTTGAGCCTCCCCAGTTATTCCCTCGGATCAGCCTCCACTTATGCATTTACTACGGGCACTCTGACATTTCAAGAAGTTGGTGGCTTGTTCCCCCCCCCAGCCCTCCCTGCATCCGCCAATGCATTCAAACCACATGAGTTAGCCAATCACAACTATTACAAGACGCGTTATAGCCATTCCCTGCGAAGTTATGAAACTTGAACCAATTTCCACGTCCGTCTGCAAAGGTCAGGGTTATCACCTGACTCCAGGTCTTCTATTCACAAATCCCGTTACCAAAAAATGTTTTACTTAGTGACCTTACTATCTGATGTGAATCTCAGATAGGCAGTAATTCTGTTTTTACTGCGGCACCTCTAAACATTGTTTTCGCGCCTGGGTCACTTGACCTGAACTGATCATGTGACCTGAATGACATAAGTCTTAAACAAACCGAACCCTTACCCCGAACCCCTGGGGATGAGGTGGCTTAGTGGATAGCACCCTTGTCCTCTAAGCCACCGGTCCCGGGTTCAAGTCCCGGCGGAGCCTCTGAATAAGTCGATCTGATCCCCAAAATCCCTTCCAACAGGGTGAGAGTTGGTGACGCCGTATGACCCTGGCAGTTGGTGTGTTGTTAAACCCCAAAAATTATTTTTACCCCGAACCCCGTACCTCCGCACGCTAAATCAGGTTAATCCACACTCGATAGCGTATGTAAGTACACAACTCCACAATTTTCAGCTAAACGAGCTAACGTACCGCTGTAACGCGTATGAAGACTGTATAAAGTATATTTCGCCCATTTCTTTTTTAGAAATTACCTTATCTAGTGCGTAAATTTCACCCTCTTGCATGAACGCAACCCCAGTTTCTTTTCTAGCATTACATCACATGCAGTCAGCGACCGCCCGATGTCATTCCGCTAATCTGGCGGAAACAGCGAGTGGTCCTAGTGACGTCAGAGGAACTTGTGACGTCACGCCCGTGTCCAGAGCCGGGCAATCAGTCAGTACATGTTGGGCGGGGCCACGCGGGCCAGCCCACACTTAGCGATGGCTACACCATCGCCGCATTAACCATGAGGTCGGCCCGCTGTACAAGGCAAGCGGTGATAGGTAGAATATTGTCAGCCAAATTGGATAGATTGCAGTGAGGTGGATACAAGGTGGATCAGAATGCATTCAGAGCAAGGATCAGAGTAAAAAAACTCGTCGCTCCTGCGACATTCTTTTTCTGAAAATACAACATTGTGAAACTGTCAACTAACGAGCCTGAAATTGACCGATAAAAGCACGTTCACTGTTCCCCACTGAGCACATATTCCTGCTCATGCCGGTGCAAAATCCCGAAGAGAAAGGAGCCGCACACACCAGGAATGCATTAAGCATGCTCCATCGAAGTACATTTACGGCCGGCGCCGCCAATGGGCTATGTATAGCGGGCTTAAGGCATTATCTGGAGTGGTCATGAACTTAGATTGGCGCATAATTGCCACTATGCTGCCCTACACGCACATGTAATTAAAGCACATGGACTATCACTGCCACAGAGCGTGCCGCCTGCTTGCTACCACAGGTGAATACAGGACTGCTGACCCAGAGGGGGACATAGTCAGAGGGAGGGGGGCGCCAACCGGACCAGGGCTGCCACTTTTGAAAGGAAAATTGATCAGGTGGGCACAAATCTAACGTAGAGGTGCCGATACTCTCACCCTAGGGGAGTGCGGGGGAGGGAAGCGTGATCCAATCGTTACAGAAGCAGCATTTCAAGAGGGAGGGCATTCACATTTATGGGAGCGTCGTGATCATTTCAGGGGGCGCAGAGGGTTGATCGGAGAAGGAGCAGGCACCCCCCCACTTAACTCCCCTGGATCCAGCTATGTTTGACGCTCTCTTCGCTGTTGGGAGGGCAAGAGACCCGGCAACAGAGACGGTTCCAGGAGAGAGGAAGGGATGGTCACTCTCTTCCGTTTCCGTCAGTGGAGGCGCCCCCTCCTCCCCCGTGTGGACGTCAGACGCAGATTGCTCTACATGGAGACGTAAATATATCAGGTATACCATACATTTTACTGGCCAAAATAAGAAAAAAATGTTGTAAAGACACCTGGGCGTGCTTTGAAAGGTGACCGAAGCAGAGATGCCCCATTTTGCGACGTCCTTCTCTGCGGTTTCTGTCATCTCCGCTGCGGACCTTGTTCGAGTAGCTGATCACCCCCTCTCCAAAGACAGGCGCCCACTGGTAAAATTACACTCCAGGTCTTGGACAAATAAATTTTTGACTGCGACAAGAGGCGTTTCTTCTTGGTCGGGGGATTTCGAGTTTTCCGCCCGCCGCTCCACTCTGAGAAAGATAGGACACGCTTTGACAGTCGCCAATTGCAGGAAACCTAAACTAATTATTGCCGCTTGTCTCCACTGGCGCCACAATGCAACTCAGACCAGGCATACACCAGCATCAACTCACGAAAAGTATACATAACTTTGAATATAGACCACAAACATAACCATCATAACATTTCCTGTATGTTCCTTCGACAAACTGTCATTTTTGCAGCATGTGTCTTGAAAAGTGTCTTTAAATTTACTGCATAGGGTAAACCAGCAAGTCAATACCCGAAATGCACCAAGGCCAGTCTCTTGAATAATCGTTTAAGGAGAGCATTAAAAACATCGCGATATTAAAACCGACTTAACGGCGCCAGCCATCAAAGCAGGGCCATTACAGGTCATAAAGGCTTGATTGCCAGTATCCTGTTCGAGGTCAACGATTGCAGTCTAGTTTGGGTAAAAGCCACAGAACCTATGAGTCCTGCAGTTTAAATCTGGTTTATGCTTGTAGCTTATCAGTCAGGTAAGCTCCTCTCCTCCTATCGTGTACTCGAATGTCACAGGTAAACAAGGACACCATCTGGTTAGTAAACTACCACACTGGATGTTAGCTTGGGATGGTCCGAACGCGCATTGAAAGGGAACACGTGCCGTTGTCCACCAGAATACAAATGCTTGTATTGGACAAATTTCACAGAAAATTACACTCTTAAATTCACAAGCGAGACTGTAAACTAGAAAGATTGATGAAGAAGCCATTGCAACCTTCTGTCAGCGCTTCTTATCAACTATGTCACCTTGTCTCATCAAGACCTTCTGACCTAGGTCAAAGAAAATACCCCTATAGAATCCGGAGAAAACATGACGTCGTATAATATTTTGTACCGGTAGAAAAATTTACAGGAAACACTATTGTCTGATAGCTAGAGTAGAAGGTGAAGCAATTCTTTTCCCACAATGAAAGGCCCAGTGTGTCTGAGCGACTGGCCACCCAATACCTCACGTGCGGCTGGTCTTTAAGCTGCAAGCCCGTCTTAAAACCAGCAAAGCGTGGGGCTAGATTAAATATTTGATCTGTGTTGAACACAGGAAGCTAAGTTAATATTGTTTTAGAGTCGTGGAGCAGCAGCAACCTAACGTTAAAACAGTGGAAAGTTCTCTGAGTTGTTCATTCTCTCTGGACATTATTTTTGTCACAGTGATTCGTCTCTTGGCGGGATCCTCAGCGCTCATTTCAATGGAAATGTGCTTGAATATTCATTTCTGGAGCAAAACCATCTTTACACAAATGCGGACAATTACATCCACAGCTGAAGTAGCTAAATTTCGTCGGATCGTCCACAGGACCTTAAGCAAATATTGTCAGCATTAACTCAAATGAAATTTGGGTATATTTTTTGGTGGTGGAATAATCGCCCACTACCAATTAATCTCGTTTCGATGGAAAAATGACACTCAGCGAGAAACACAAACATACAACATACCTGCATAAAAACAGCACACATACATATGTGTGTATGCATGCATGTATGTGTGCATGTATGTACGTATGCACGTACGTATGTATGTAAGTATATGGGCTACAAATAGCCCACATACAAACACATATAAACATACAAACATACATACGACATACAAATAAATACAAACATACATACAAATAAATACAAACATACATACAAATAAATACAAACATACATACAAACAGATAAGGTTTCCTGGTGATCCGATGACTCTACATTTGGTTACCATAAATAGGTGGTAATGGCGGTAATTAATAAATTCAGGGGCCAGAATATTTGAAGTTTTTCTATTATAAATGGTGACAGCTTGAGGTCAAATGGGTGACAAAAAAACCAGTTGATCCATAAAATTGTCACCTTCAATTTCAGCTCTAGAAGGCTGTCAACAGTTAAATTGGCCAAAATTTTCCCGTTTATGTTAAAAGAATACAGATTTTATTCTAACTGAACACAAATGACATCCCTTTCGAAAAGTCAAAACTTCATATTTTTTGGAAACTCCACTTGGCTTACCGTATTTCACTCATAGGTGAACACAAGTGGGCACGGGGGCATTGCCCCTCCCCCTCTGATCGACCCTCGACGGCCCCTAAAATGGACACGGTACCCCCCCTAAAAGGTTTATGGCGCTCCCTGAAATGTCGCTTAAATGTGGGTAGTACGCAGGATACACCAGTATCCAGAGGATACACCTTTGATTCGGTGAATAGAGCACATAATTCACCACAGGTAAAACCACCGGGTCTCAACGTCGCCAATCACTCAACATTGACCGGTGACCAGAATGATGAAAAATTGCCAAGATTACCAAGGCCCCCAGCGATACCACCAATCCTATTCACTTGTCCTTCTCTAGAACACCTCACAGCAGGGTCAAACGATTTGAATAGCTCGTGCCACGCGCGCCGCCTCGTGCCCTGTTTTTTTAAGGCAGCAGAGTAGAACAACGCTGGTTGAAAAGTGGCTGTGGTTTAGTAATCCTCCTGAAAGGTTTAAATGCATAAATACTCGATGTGGTCCATTTTGCAAAGATTTTCACCCCGATTTTAAAGGTTGGAAATGGATATCAGAACCTTTAGCTGGTATGTGTATTGAGAGCAGACACATAAAAGGATAAGAAGTGGTTCAATAGCTCCAACAAACAAGAGTTTTTACCACATTCTTACATTTCACGACAAATTTGTGACGTGAAATTGCAATTGGTGACACGCTGCAAACTTTCTCTACCCCTGCAAACATTGCTTAGCATAGTCTAACAACATTACGTGATGCATATATGATCATTCCCGAGGGCTTAGGACACTGCAACTACGATGGCCATTTTACACACATCAGTGATGCAGGTCATGGACTATAAGCAGATACAGGAATTCGGATAAGGGGGAGTTGGGGTGCATGGTCAGAAGGGAGCGCCATCCGGACTGGGGAAAGGGGGGGAGGTAGCACCAAAGGCCTATCAGGCTGGCGCTAGATGCTATATGACGGGGCACATATACGTCCTGGGGGGATGGACAGCGACATTTCAGGGGGAGGGTGACATCAACCTTTCAGGGGGTGCTGGAGGGTCGATCGAGGTGAGAGGTAAAAATGTCCTTACTTGCTCCCTGGATCCGCCTATGGTGCAGGTATGTTCATTCACACAATGGAAAATGTGTTTAATAGAAGGCCCCTATCGATTCCTACAGCCACAAAGGCTTGGGCGATGGCGACTCTGTAGCCAGTACATCAGGGCTGAACAAGCTCCAGCACGTGTTTTCAGCGAACTGTTCGGTCTGGAAGTACCACGTGGGTCGAGTTTACAGTCACCATAGACTTCAAAAGCAACACCAATAAGGCTAGGGGATAAAAGGGCATTTCATTCTTTGACATATCATTATGGTCTCATTCAGCCAGAGACTGAGTACTGAAGCCTCACAGCCGTGCTCCGATATATAGAGAAACTGTTTCAGTAATGATGCCTTTAGGCGTATATTTTTCTAAGGATATATCACAGTTCAAAGAATCTAGCGAGGCCAAAGCGATACCATACAACAGCATCAATACAATGCATTGATTAGACATTATATTATGGCTTTGATTTCTAAGGAGTGTGTGACGTGTGACTAGTTCCCATTTTTAACATGGGTGTTAATGGGTTGGCAGTGGGGTTAACAATGGTTTAATATAGGGTTAACATGGGGTGGTAGTTGTCTGTACGTACGTACGCCGGTGATATACCTTATATTAGTAAGTATCGGTCAAATGGCTGCATCTAAGTGCACGAAAATTCCTCCGCTCGTGACCTAAGGTTATCCCATCATGTATCACTATTCCTGTATTGCATCAATCTGGGGTTGACCCGGTGACGTTTTTGATTTCTTTACGTGGCAAGATGGAACAGTGTCGCCCCAAATTTTGGTTTCCCAGTCCACAAAATTACATAGTGATTGAGTGGAGAGTGCGCCGAAACCGGGGGTCTCCGATTTTAAATGCTGGCTTTTCCGCAAAGCTAGAAATGCTGTACGACAGATCTTCTAAAAATGTATATCATGTCACGCGTGGATTATCTGATATAAATCCATGTTTGTGATAATGCAAGCATCGTTGAATAGTACTAAACCCGAGATATGAATGACGCTTCAAATCGATTACTGTTGCATTATAAAACGGATACATACAGTCGAAAACACGAGATAAGGACTGATTTCATATTTTCGTTGCATGTGGTACAGGCGGCATGGAAGGTGACTGAAGTGTTCGTTTCATTCATCAACTTTTTGAATGCCTATTATCATTATAATTAGGAACAAATCTCACTTGGAAGTCTGGGGTGATGGGAAGTTATATTCGTGAATCTCTGAAATATATCATGTAGTATATTGTAATGACAAAGCCCATGTTCAGTGTCAAATGAAAAAAAATCTTACCTAAGGACATTGATTTTCAAAAACTAGTCGGAATCTCTCCAAAAAAAAACAAGAGACGCCCTTTTAGTTTCTGGAGGACGTAGGCATGTTTCATAAAATCACATTTTCTTCAGCATTATATTCGTATACCAATTTACCTCCTTCCACGGGTTTAAACATATTTCTGTCCCCGATTTCATGCATCAATTCCTTTTGGATATCAGATGGTACTTCTCTACTTACATTCATCTGGAAATAGATCAAAGTCCCAGCTTTCTCTACGTTACAATGTGTAAATATACTGGAAAACATGAAACACTTTTCGTGGCCGAACAAAAAAACCCAGACATATAGGCACATCAGAACAGGATCAATACCACGGACACCGTGACACCGCCTGATAGTCTAGTTGGTCGGCTAAAACTGCGCAGTACGCGCTCGGGATGATTTCCAGGCGCCTGCAACTTGCCCTGGCCCGCTTCAAAACGGAGACCAACGGTAAAACCCCAATACTGAGTGGGCATCGTCAGCATGGCTCCATTAGCTGAAAACAAACCGGGGATTAGGAGCCGCTTTAAAGGGAAGGTGGCACCTTCATAACGTGCTTTTAACTGAGATAGCCAAGTTGTAAAGCAAGTCGGAAAACCCGGTACTCAATATATCATTTGTCTTGGAACTCGAGATCTCCGTAGAAAAAAAGCTAAAACCTACCTACAATGTACCCATCATGTACCCCTAGCAGCAGGCCACAGTTGTCATGGCTGTTGGTGTGACGACATATGCTGACGTCACGATGAGCATCAGCTAATCGAAGCCCTTGAAGCTTTTCGAGTATTGTAGTGGTTGCCAGATCATGACATCATCCACAGGCAGATATTTATTTACTTTCATAGAGGAGTATTTTAGAAATCAAAATATTGAGCTTATTGTACATTTTTCAGAGAAATCATGAGTGGTTTCATTATTTTCGGCTAAAAGTAGGCCTAATTACACTAAATTCCAGGATTCGAACAAGGTGCCACATTCTCTTAGACGTTTCCAATTTTGTCTGAGTCAGCTCAGTCACCCAAGCAGGGCAAATGAAGAAGTGCTAACTTCGTGTATATAGACGGCGCGGTAGCAAATACAGCACCTCCATTGAATATAAAATATTATGTCATGGAATGAGAGGACTTGCACTCAGATGTTGGTTTGGGGCCACGGATAAAACAGTTTGGGTTTCAATTGCGGGACATGTTCTAAAGTTTTGTTATTTTGTCTATAGCTTGCACCAGCTCCTAGAAGCTCCCTCTGGACAAACCAATTATGTCAAAGCGACCGATGGATGGCGGGTGATGTTAAAAAATTCAGAAGGCTTATGCGGAAGTCCCTTCTGGCGGAGTCCCTTCTCGATTTCAACGCATGATATACAGTTACGTCGACTCCAATTTCCAGATCCTGTTCGGGCCATATCTCGCCTCACAGGGATGGTAATTTGAACCAAGATCGATGACCCTTCCCTCGCGTGCGGACGGGTAACAGAAATTTCACCGGCCCGGGACACGTAAAGTCAACCTGAAATTGATCTTATAATGGCCTTCAATAATGGAACAACGCCGGCTGACTTCATGTATGCTTCAGAAGAGGCTGAAATCACACGGTGTCCAAGGAAACAAACCACTTATCCTAGTAGCTGTAGCTAAATATCCAAACGGATGTTAAGTAGATCCCCTGTTTGCTACCCGTTCTGCACTCAGTCCTTTCTTTACAATTTAAATGAGGATACTGTTTTATGAGAAGGTAACCAGAAGTCTAAAGGCCTCAAAGATTATCAAGGAAACCTCAGTTGACTCAAAATTTAAACATAAAGAATGGCCACCCACTAAAAGCAGCACGTCAATATATATATGAAAAACAGCTCATCCAGAAACATATCCATCCTGGTGTGTTCTCTCTAAGAGTTGAGTCTCTTCATACACTTCCTTCGTGAGTTCAAAGGTATTCACGACGCAATTTCAAAACCAGCTGGGAGAGACAGTTAATCACGATCAAGGGCACCATGCCTTTAAAACTCAAGCCACGAATGCCTTGCACGTAGATATCTTGATAGCATTTTCAAAAGAAAATCAGTCGGGCATCGTTCTGGCAGTGATGAGCGAACTATTCCCATTCTGTGTTGAAAGCCAGCAATTCACCGCCCATTCGACTGAAAAGGATGCACCACGCGGAAGCCAATGCATTTCAATGAAATCAGGCTTGAAATTAGCTGCATCCACTTCTGAAGAGCCAGACCGTTGCCACTGTTGCGTGCATCTGAGTGAAATGGCTAGTTGCGTGAGCGCTATCGACGGTTTACCATGGGTGTTGCATCGTTGCCCAGCAACAAGCTTTGATTGTTTCTTCAAGACATTCTCTGGAAGCGCACCTCACTGTTATCTAAGAAGCTTTGGTTCATTCTCACGGGCGGATCCACGACTGAGGTTCTGGGGAGCGACTGAGTCAGAGTTTTGATGAACGAGGAATGGGAGGAGGTGGCTTCGTGGCCAGGGGCGGACGCAGACCCGAGTTTTGGGGGACCAAACCCATGTCTGCCTCTCCTCCTGGGGGGGGGGGGGAGCGAATATTTTTTTGCTCTACAGATCTAGTGTAAACACCTTTTTCAGTGCCCGACAGACCTAGTATAAGCTACCTCTCCAAGTACATGATTACTCTCCGGGGGTGGGAGCGAACATTTTTTTGCTCTACAGACCTAGTATAAACACCTTTTATTCAAAAATGTCTCCGGCGTTTAAGGGGGAGGCAAAAGATAGTTTGGCCCCCATCCAGCGCTTTGGGGGGCATGGCCGGAATGCCCCCCCTGCGTCCGCAAATGTTCGTGGCTAGCACCCTAGTCTTCTAAGCCACTGGTTCCGGGTTCAAGTCCCGGCGGAGCCTCTGAATCAGTCGATCTGGTCCACCAAAGTCCCTTCCATCACGGTAAGAGTTGGCGACGCCCTATGACCCTGGCAGCTGATGCGTCGTTAAACTCCAACAATCATTGATGAACGAGGAAGGGCGTACGCAGCCGTCTCATGTCAACAGTGGTGTCACCACGGAATTTGTGGCTGAAGGGGGATCCTAAAGAAGCGGTGACCGAGGAGGGATTGGTTTGGGGAGGGACGGAAAGTGGGAAGGGGTGGGAGTGAAGTTTGAATATATTGAGTGTCTTAAAATGCCACGAATGCACTTAACCAACCCTGGAATTAGAAGCATTGAGGTAGGCTCATGTCTATGATAGGTATGAAATTCAAAAATACAAGTCGAGCCTAAGCTTCTTTGGGGGAACACCCCTCCTGATCCACCCCCTCCAGCCTCTCCATTTGTGAGGTCCATGCCTGCCAACCTACTGGTAACACGGAGAGGAGAGGAGAACGCAAAATGCAGTGGCAGACTTTGCTACTCTCCTGACTCCAAAGGAAGGGGTGGAATAACCAATTTAGATTCTTGGAGAGCCAGCGCTGCTTCAGCCCTTTCAATCCGCAGCGCTTACCAGTGCTTCACTGTTAATGCAAATACTTATCATGTCGCCGCGTAGTAAGTGCATTTAGAGGGTGTGAACAGTGTTAGAAAGTTCAATATGAATCAAAACAAACAGCGTGAAAACGTTTGCGAATGATCCACGGAGTAAGTTTTCTCCCTTACAGTGAATGTTAATATGTGGATCTACGGCATGTATCCGGATCTAAGCGTATCTTCATGAAGTCATCCAAGTCAAATAGAAACACATAATTTTTCGTCTTGTTGTTTTTTTTACTTAAAATCACAGAGCTTAAAACAAACTCGAGCCCATTGCTCGTGTCAGCAAGAAACAATCTTCACTAGGCTTCACAGCGACAGGGCCCGCCGCCTTCGTAGGAGCGGTGCCCTGAGGCAGCTTTCCTCTCCCCGCCTGTCCAATTACAGTCATACCATATTTCCCTGGCTATCTTTCGCAATATATGTCGTAACCGGATATGCACCAAAGAACTGCAATGGACACATGTGCAGCGCTTCTGCTCCAAAACTAAATTCTGCGAGTCGCCGGAATGCCTCTGTAGATCTATTTGCATCTTGAGACGTACTTTTCCAGTACAACTAATATAGTTCCAAAGGATCTTCTGAGGCTGTCAACTTTGAAACTACCACATAAGGTCACGCCAGAACAGTGCCTTTATCACAAAGTATGCCAGGACAGATGAAAGGATCACGTGACTAGCTACATGAACAAAGAAACCAGGTCACGTGTGGAATGATAACGTCAATCTGATGGGACGCAGCACTCGCTATATTTAGAGAAGCATGCCGCCAATAAAACAGCTGACTACAAGAGGTGAATGGAATATTGACAGTTCAGCGTTCATCTACTATCCTTTTACTAATATATAGCTATTTATATGCATAAACTCTTCCGAGTTTTCGAGGCAAGATAAGAATGTTTTGCAAGATACTCACGAAATAGTGAAATTCTCATCGGTCCGAAAAAATTCAGCATATTTTTATATTTACTTTATTGGTTTATCTGGTTCACACCATGACTAAACCCAATATAGTATTCACGCTAGTCTTTTTTCAAGTTTTTTTCTTCCAAAATAAGTTCACTTCTCATATTGGGAATCATGATAAGGGTTACACTGAACGTGGATCCGTCTGAGCTTGGGAAAATGACAAATTAACGAGCCTAATCAAACGACTTGCACTTATCTTGGCAACCGATAGGATGTAAAGATAAAACGCATGCAGCTCAGGGATAGAAAATACAAAATTTTAATATAAAGATAAGAAAAGCAACCACGATTCAGCCGTTACCAAAGTGAAACCACGGGCGCCGAAAACGGCGGGAGGGACGCGTAAATATCGTCATCAATGCTGTCAGGTACCAAATACGCTCAAAATTTGCTTCCCGCCGGTCAGCACACGCCCAGGTCCGTCCCCCTGTAAAAATTCCGTGGCGGCGCCCCTGAGTGAAACTGGTATGATTATTTAACGAAGAGGGATACATTCCTGTTCATCCCCATCGAATACAAATTTAAAGGAGCAGAGTAGCCATCGTGATTTTTGGCGAAAATTTCTTTAGAGGGAAGAAAAGTGTTTTCAAAACATATTTAGCGAAAACCTGGTGCTAGTACAACAGTAAGCAAAGTTCAAGTACAAACATTCGCTGGAACCTCGCAGTATAAAATGGCCTTTCCCTCCAGCACCCAAGCAAAGGTTGAATCACATCAATATGTTAATCAATCAGAGTCGGCTAACCTTTGTCTATCAAATTAAGCTAAATGCAGTGCCATTGGATCGCTTTCGACGGCGAAACTACAGACCACTGATGATTTAACGATGCCTACACGTCAACAATGAAGTAAAGTCCCAATTTCGCATCCGCTGCCGACGTGTACAAAGCATTTATGTGTCCATTGCATTCAAATAAGGTACTAGCTCAACGCGAGGCTTTTTAAAAACATAATTCATTGCAACCCCAGCCACATATCAACTTAAATACGGTTTGTGTTTCAAAAACACATCTTTGTTAGGTACAGACCGGATGATTGTATCATTCAACAACTTTAACATCGAACTGTCCGACATTTTATTGCGGCCTAATCAGTTCAACTATCCTGCGCAAGGCATGCTCATTACACTAATATTTTCATCTAAATGTGATGATCTTCCTACCGTACATACATGCTCTCATACACGAAATCAAAGTCAGGATATCTGGACATACCAGCCATAGTTTCTACACGCTCTGCGGTCGACGTGTAAATTTTTTTCTGCAGCACGTGCACCAATCAAACAACTCGATGAGCGCTGTGCTACGAGGTAAAATACACCATGGATTGGATGTATTGATGTCCAATCCAATCCGTTCCGTAGATTGGATCGGATTGGATTGACTAGGTTATTCGGATACTTGCGGATTCAGATATAGATTTGGAACAAATTCTTGTCTATTCAGCAATATTATTTTAATTTGGATATAATTTGCATTGATAATAATTTTAGCATCCAAACACATTTCCCTGGATTTGTTATGGAAACTCTGGGTATGGAAGGAACTGGATCTAACTTGTCAGAGCCATGGCGTAGACTGCTACGAGCCAAGACTTCTATTGAATATCCCCGGAACATGGGTAATTTGGCATCGATTGCGCTCATACAAAAGTCAACGCGCCCGGACAATACACGCGTTGATGTCAGCCGCAAGTACAGTCAAACCTAATCCTGGCACAGACCGTTACATACATCTGTAATACATCGCATGATCGTGAGTAAGGAACAAAAAAGTTTGCAGAAACCAAAGTATCCACCGAGCATTTCCTAGAAATACTTTCTGCATGTCTGGGGCCTATTTTCTAGAATATATCAAAGGTGTAATTAAATGCACACAAGTCGCTCATCAAGTGTTTATCCAACATTTATGCCACTTTTTCGATAAGCGTTTTGTAATGGGCTGTTAGCAACAGGTAAGAGATCCATCACGCAACCGCAAAACAACAGACTATTTGGAAAAAGAGTGCCTCATTGGTCATGAAAATATCCAATACTGGAGCAATCACAACTCTAATAGCACCAATTTTCCATCCATAAATACATTTTAAGGTAATTAACCCTATTCCTGTCAGGTGGGATTTTGCGTTCTTCGTGCAACAAAGCCGTCCGTAACAATATGAAAATTAGTTAAGATGTTGGAATGTTAACAACAATAATAATTGTTGGGGTTTAACGACGCTCCAACTGACAGGGTCATACGGCGTCGCCAACTCTCGCCCTGTTGGAAGGGATTTGGGGGATCAGATCGACTTATTCAGAGGCTCCGCCGGGACTTGAACCCGGGACCGGTGGCTCAGACATTTACATATAACTTTCTAGCTGAGGCGGTTCCAGAAACTAAAATAATCCTCTGCAAGACGAGTTTCCCATCAGAAATACAAGCGAAAACGAGCCAGACGTGCCTCCAGACTCACCAAAAAACAGCGACACTAGCCTTAACAAACACCTTACATTACCTTACCAAACTTGAACTAGTGTTACCACAAAGGCAGCCCCTTAGGATGACATATAATTGAAATTATCATTACCTCAACCCAAGGTCCCTAAAAACCAATCCCCACCAGACAACCACCCACTATCAGTGGTAGATACAAAGGGTGGGGGGGGTGGCAATTGTGGCTCACGCCCCCCTCCCCAAAAAAATTATGAGTGCCCATAGTGATCACATAGCAAGAGGTTTTCCGAGGTAAATATGGGATAAGGTTGATCCCTCTACCACGCCCCCCCGCCACCCCTCCCAGAAAAGCGTCTGGGACCACCGCTGATAGTCGACAACGTGTGACTCAGGGTATACCAGTGGATTATAAAGGAAGGGAACGTCATTATCAGTCTCTGCAGTAAGTGAGTGGGGCGGGGACCCCCAGCACTGCCAACATTGACAAAGTCAGCACCGTGCACTTTGCAAACTTCCATTAAAGGATTAGCTACCAGCAGGGCATAATCGTTGGCTGGTGAATAATGGACACGGCAGGGCGAGCACGATTCTATTGAACTAACTTGCCGTGTAGAGATACGAACAAAAGTATTGATTAGCTGCATGCGCGTAAAAAAGTGTGAGAGAATATCGTACTGGACATAAGCTGAAACCGAACAGCCTAGCAACTGACTTGTCAGACTTTAGAACCTCTTGTGATCTCGAAAATGAGCTGGACAAAGTTCAGCCTCCTGGCTTTATGACCGAGTTCGAGGACCACTTTTGTCCTAAAAGGCAATGGACCGTGTTTGAGGCCGAACTTTTCATTGTGTGACATTTCACACTGAAACCAGGATCTCCATAACTAAAGATTTCTAAGCCAACCGCCCTGCTGAAAGCCCGCATGAATTGATGCAGTGTTCATACCTTGGCAGTTCAAGCAGTCTACTTCCAAACTGAAAGTATACTTCAAAACTCCTCCAAGTTAAGGTAAAAGGTAATCTCAGAAAGGTTGCGGTAGATTCAGGCAAAGCTTAGTCCCAGCAGACATTATGTCCAGTCAAGCTACATGCATGGATGTCAATCTTAGTATACAATGTATACTAAGAATAGTGTATATTATAGTGTATAGCAGTGTATAGCAGGGTGTATAGCAGTGTATAGTAGAGCAGTAGTATAGCGGTATGTATACTATACATACCACTGGGCCCCATATACGTCCATCCAATCCAGTCCGTGCTCACAAAATATTTACATTAATTGAACCCGTCCCATGCCATTTTACCATTGATTTTTTTCAGCATACATACTCTTGTTTCACCTTGTCCCACTCCAAACAAATTCTAGTACACTTCGCCCCGCCCATTCCTCTTCCATAATTATTATTCTTCCCTCGTCCCATACAAGCTTCAAACCCACACTTTCCCGCATCGCCGCATCTTCCCACACGGTGGGTTTTCGTATTCTGCCAGGCTCTCCGTAGGTGGTTAGCTCCAAAAACCCCGCTGACGTCATTTTCTACGGCACAGTCATCGACAGGCCCAAGACCTAACCAAAGACAGGTCCAAGACATAACCAAGCTCGCAGACCTCCATAACGCACCACGACGCTACATTTACACAGGGCTGTGTTTTGCGATGGCTTCTCTGTCCTTTGACTACAGAAGGCCCCCACCCTGTATTGGCAAAGTGTGATGACTCTATCTTGCTCCGACCGAGTGACATTTCCTTGACCTTTTCACCTCGCCTAGTATCGCGCGTGAGTGTTTCACTAGCGCGCCAATGTTGACGGCGCTCGCGACGTGCGTCGTAAACGCTTCGTCGCTGTCGACGCTGGCGATGATGCGGTTGGCTGTCGTTGCCTTCGCTCCAAAATTGTTGCGGAGAAGCAGGAGAGCAAATGTGCACGAGCTTATTGTTGTTTGCAGAACTATTTTACGGGTAGCTCTTGAGAAAGGATGATCTGTTTCGTTGATTAGACCAGCGAATCTAGTTGTTATCCTCATCTATAATTGTTGCTTGAAATGAAGGATCATTTTCAAATTCATGATTTTTTCAAAGCGAAGTGCGTATCTCACATATGCCAAAATATGCATCGCTCAGTTTTCATATCACGGACAATAATTCACAAAATAACAATGTGAAAACGTGTCAATATGCTATATTTACAACAAATTGCCGCTTCAGGGCATCTTAGGTTTAAGTCTGAAACAAACTCAAAATAAAAATGCAATATTTAAGACTCAGTGTAGCTTCTGTCAAGTCACAAATGACGCCTGCAATGCGTCATTGCGGGAAAGGTGAAATAACAAACGCCACGCAAAACCAGGACTCTGTATATACAGGTATTTCCGAGCCCAGGTTCCAGGTACCAACGTGTTCAATGACGTCGCTAACACGGATGCGAAGTGTTTGGGGCGTATGCTGCTCGGAAACGGCTCGTAAAATGCGGACAGGTCGCCGTCTCGGAATTGTTTCGTTTGAACTGGGACTGGTCGCAACTGACGAGATTTGTCCAAGAACTGCGCAGGGCAGAGTGCTGCCAGGTATGTGCATCCTATTCATGTCAGTTATGCGCTATATTTTTGTCATTAATTTTATAGTATGAGTATTTTTACTACGTAGAACTTGAAAATAGTTTACATAATACTCAGAGGCGAGTGCTCATTTAAGATCCAACTAATTCGTTTCTGTAAAATAACACCTCACGCGCGGGGCTTCTTTATTCGCAGTTACAATGCCCGGATTACATGGCGAACTGCCTAAAATTATAGCGCATGTGTCATTAAGGTCAAACACAACTGTAATACTGGTCTGCCGCGCCTGTGAAAATTACGTCCACACCGTACAGCTTCTGTCGCGAAACATGCATTAGCGAACTTGACGCTATCTTATTGAACGAGCCATGCTATTTTCAGCTCACGTTCACAAAGCGAGCTATTTCTGAACATAGTGCCCGGCACGAAATTCCCACTGTAATACTGTTTGCGCCAACACTAGCTGGGTCAGTATGCCTGTTTTCAGAAGCCATGATGGTTCTATATATATGCTGCTACCTTGATTACATTGTCCTAACTATGCTTTGTATCTGCTGTGCTGTCATGTCCATACAAATGAACCAAGCACTTCCCAAAATGATAGTCGTTGGTGGTAAGGCTGTGAAGTCAACGAAGAGCACCACACAACTCTGGGCAAAAACATGGGAAAATGATAACCTCAAAGTTTAATTTGGCGCTGAGAGGAGCCGCTTAGTATTAACAACGTGAAATCCTGGCAGAGTTTGGGGCTCTAGTTAGAAGGGCGCTAAAAATGTATCATCAGCCATTCACTGACTCATTCTGTTGACATAATCTGGGCCACAGACGAAAGAAAGCTACCAACTTGATAGCAATGGCGGAGGTAAATTTAGTAGAGCAAACATCAAGGCTATCATTCAGTATCCTTCAACCAGTTTTAATGAATGATTATATTTGAAAGGGGGAGTGGTGGTGCATTGGTTATCATGCTTGCCTTCCACGTGGCCGACCCGGGTTCAAGGCCCGGCGGATTCCTTGAACAAGGAGCAATCTGGCTCCAGAGAAACCCCTCTAACGGGGAAAGAGTTGGCGACGCCATATAACCTTGGCAGTTGGTGCGTCGATAATCCTCAGCAACTATGATGCATTTGACAATGCAAAACCTTGTTAATTATTTACATCGGTGCCCTTGTGCTTTTTATGCCATTCGTCTTATGGTATAATTCGCTTAGCTCTATTTCATTCGTGGACGGGTTTCCTTTCGGATAAATTTGAGAAGCACTATTATGTATTGAATCTCCATAAAATCAATACTTGATGCACGTCATGCATAAGCCGTATCGTAGCTTTTCACACAAAAAAGACGGAGAAAAACTTCATCAGATTCGACCCATTTACCAGCACGTTGTTCATAGCGTTCTATTTCTATGGGCCGAGACACATTTCCGGAACTAGAAATGTGCAATATTTGCCACTCATTGTCCATCTTGGCCAACTGTTTGCTCCCCATACGATTCCAACACAGCACTCCCCGAGAGAGAGAACAAGCTAAAGCTCTCTAACCTGCACATATACCTACCTACGCTCTGTTCTTGGCGTGCCAAATGCGACCCGAACACGAGACTGCCATTTGCTCAGGGTCGCACGTTGTAAAATGACACGGGCTATAGATAGAAGCTAATTTGCGCCCAACGCCCAAGCAGGAAGCCTCTAATGAGAGATGTTCTATTCGCTGTATCTAATGAACTGTCGGCTACGAAATCTCTGCTGAGCACGTTGGTTTCTGTGTCCTACCACGCAGGGATGGGAAGGGAATAGGGGATCACAGTGACATATCCAGGGGAAGAGGGAGGATAAAAATGTAACATTCCCTAAAAATCTCCGATATTTGCCAATCTTATCAACAATTAACGATTTTAGGCAAACGTTACCCCCCCTCCACCCCACCCCTCCAAAGCACCGGCGCAGACCTGGCGCTACTATCACAAGCAAATGAGTAACCGGCGTATGACGACGACGAAGAAACCGTAGCATTCTCAGAAACGTTAAAATTAAGCTTGTCTTCGTGCATAACGTACATATTAGCTTTAAACAATGTTTTGTTAGCACATACATTGTTTTCCCAGAGTGCAAAACATGCGATGTTGGAACACTTCAAAATTCAACCAGCGTTTTTGTCGAAGCGCATGCAGTCCTTAGATACACTTATCTTAGATATCAATTCGTTCGATTGTTTATCTTGTTAAATGAACATATTGGGTGATTATCAATGCCCTAACAGCCAGGGTCATATGACGTCGCAAACCCTTTCCTGATTAGAAAGGGCTTCACGGGAGACAGCGTGCTCTTTGTTTAGGGGAGTGCGCCGGGCCTTGAACCCAGGTCTGCCGCGTGTAAAGCGAGCGCACTGACCATTACACCACTGCGCCCTTATTTCTTATTCAGAAATTTAGTCCGTGCGAAGCTAATTTCAGTGCCAGTTCCTTGGTAACATAATAACTAAATATAGGCATCATCAGCCAAGATCCAGCAGAAATTAAGACGAATCACTGGCTGAAATGGAGCTTGATTAATATCAGGTTTTATGAATGTGAATGCATATTTTGACTGCAGACAGCAACGGGGGTTGATTTCAGAGCTGGTTCACTAGTGAAATGTTGAATTATAAATAGAGTTATGGCTCATGAGCCAAGATCCTGTAGGAATGAAAACAAGATACATTGACGGAAATGGGGCTTGAATTTTGTCCAACCGTGATGAATGTGAAGATATCTTGACTGTAAAGAACAGCGTTATTTGTATCGTGACAAAGAGAACAATACTTACATAGATCTGCAAGTCAGCTGTTATCTACTGGCCAGCAATCCCAAATATACATGGTGCCAATGGGCGACACGGTTTATTGTGCTAATAGGATGCAGGCTAGGTTTGGTGCTAAAAACGACAACCAGTCAAGCGATTGCTTATATTTTAAGCGTATAGCTAAAATAATTTTGGGAAACACACCCTGCTCAACCCAAATAAGAATGTAAACAGGAACACGTGGTTAAAAAGTTAAAAGCAGTACCAAAAGCACGGATAGCAACAATTGAAATAGCAGCTTTCTCAGTTCTGTGCATAAGCCCTCGTGCTAACACTGCATTGCCAGCAGGTATTTTTCGCTCCTTAGAGGCAAGACGATAAGGGCATTGCGAAGAGCAGCCGACACAAAAACCTTTATCCTATCTATTACCAGTGCAGCATCAGCTGTGTCTAAAAGCACCTCCGACTTCTGGGCGCCGATCTCGTTTCGTTCTGTCTCAGCTACTTCAGCTTCAGCTGGCTAAAAATCCCGCAGGTTCACGTCTGAAGTGGTCTGAAGCAAGGCTGGAGATCTCGTCTCATCCCACGGGGATACTGGATGGGTTGACGCTGGCACGGCACTGCAAGCCCTATAAAAAAGCCAATGGGAAACCACAAATTCAGAGGGTCCTGGTCTCCCAACCCCTCGGGGTCTCCACCCACTGTCAGAGGTATGTATACATCTACAAAACGTGAGCTACAGAGGAAGTGACCAGAAAGTCACAAGCGATTATTTTTAGAACTAGCCGGCTTAGGGGGTGGGGAGATTGATCCATTTTACCCTAAAATAAATCATCCACTGACGACGGTGTAACTGGCGAGGTGGACGGATCTTCTCACCTTAGTCGTGCTCTTAACAATATTAGAGTGTGAGAGAACATCAGGACCCTCCCTCGGTGGCGACAGTTAACAAAATGCAATGGTAGGTGATCAATGCTGTCTGAAAATTGTTCAGGAAGGTTTACTTAAACTTCAGTGCATCCTGCAGATCTTATTTGTCCCCTGCATTGCTGGTTTGCTGGTGGGGGTGGGGGGGGGTGAAATGGAGCTGTAGTTGGGGTGGCGATCTAGCGTCGTTTGGAGGGCAAGTCGGCAAACAAACGTCGCGCAACGCAAAATTGCGTAAATATGACTTCCGGTACGGGTGTTTGAGGCAAGAGAAAAAAACGTCACGGGCTGAAAATGACCTAGATCCTTTTCCTATCAAGGCCCGATATTTTCACTGAACTTAACTGGTTCCGTTGAAGTTGAGAGTTAAGCACAAATGTTGCCTATAACTTAAATGAGTGGGAGGAGGTCCATCGTAAACATTTTGCCCCAGTTCCGTTTGGGGCAAGCCTTTCCCCTACCATGGTTAGTGGTTCAGCTCTCCACGCGGCTGGACCGGGTTTAAAGCTCAGCGGATACCTTACGCAAGGAGCAATGTTTAATCCCTGGAAAGCATTACAACGAGAAAAAATGAGAAGTGCTGATAACATTGGGAAATGGTGCTCCGATAAGCCCCGAAAAATTATTGTCAGCTGCATCCTCTCTTCAAAACGTCAATCCGATTGCTACCAACCGCTCGTTCTGATTAAATGATTGACAGTGACTGTAAAGAGCATTGACTATATCGATGGTATATATGAAAAACCGTTGGTTATTTTCGACGCCTGGCTGACACGTTTGCGCCCACGAAAATACAATCAACGATTAACGCATCGGAAACGTGGCCAGGCCGACAAACAAGTTTTTAAACAGATATTCAATTTCTCGCCCAGATTAATTGTGGCGTGCGGTGTGTGGCTGCAAGGTTCCCCAATCAGTCTCCATTAAAGCTGGTGGACCCCTGGCGGCGTGCCACCATCCCAATCACATTAACCGCACTATTGAGAGGCGCCGGCCCACTGGGTACGTGCCTCAGAGGTAACGGCGCACTCAGCGCTCCATCTGAGTGGGGAAATTCGACCATTCCTAATGGCGGCTAATTCGGGCCTTTGCTTTAAGAGAGTTGGAAGGCTTCGGGCTGATTTTGACCATTCGATACTCCACTCATGCATATTCACTATTTGTTGTGCCTTTTCGAGCGTGAGCAGGAGTAGAGAGGTCGTGACCTTTAACAAGGTTAGGGATATACCGCTGCTCTCTGGGGTGGCATGCGAAGCAGAAGTGGACGCCATCAAATACGGCCCACGTGGCTCTTCTGTAGAGTGTTGTTACAACTAAGGACAAGAGCTCACTTTAGTCTAGGTTTAGAGCAGTACGAATTGGGAATGTGATTTTCTGAGCTGCATTAGCGATATCAGCATGCATGTGGTTTGAGTACCACTCGGTCCTGGTGTACAACTATATTCGTACCAGGATCGATGGCCTCCTGAAAAATGTGTAGATGATAATTTTCTTGAGGCGGGGATTACCTGCCGAGGTAATTAAGAAAATGGTGTAGAGATTTGCTTGTTTTACATGCGGTTATTTGCAAATGATATCCTGTGATGAAACACTGACCAAAGAAGACGTTAAACTTCAACTGCGAACTTGGGTGATTGGAGGTTGACGCAAGCAGACCGGGTGATTAGAAGGCGAACTATTCTAATATAATTTTCTAAGTTGTCCAAGAATTTCAAAGAAAATCCAATGAGGCCAAACTTTTCCAAGGTCCGGGTTACAGCGTTATACAACAAGATCACCGATCATATTACTATTTAATAACATGCCAAATCACGTCCTGCAAGCTGAACTGCTTCCAAACAAAAAAGTGGCTTGAACAAACCTGGTATCTTCAGCAATAACGATGTTCTGCCACATTTATAGCGGAGGGACAATACCATGACACAAATGAGATATTGACATTAAAACAAATATTTTGGTCGGACAAAACGCTAGGGAGGCCTCAACATAGTTCCAGTACTAGAAATATCACAGCATATGTTATGAAACAATTACGTATTGGTTCCTTGAATCAGAGCTGCAAACTAGACCAAAGCCTCGAATCGACTACGGCGCAAAATGTGTTGACACCAATATGTTTTAAGATGAGTTCAGTGCTGAAAAGAACTA
Organism: Lepas anatifera; assembly: GCA_034440635.1. NCBI lineage: Eukaryota > Metazoa > Arthropoda > Thecostraca > Lepadidae > Lepas > Lepas anatifera. The sequence goes on from JAOTON010000092.1 coordinate 70,486, forward strand.
TACAATTTCGTAAAATGGGAATATTAGGAGCATTATAACACCTAAAAAGAGATATTCTGCAAAACAATAAACCAAAGTATCCGATAAAGAAAACGGGAGAACCCTTTCGAATACTAAAATATTCATCTTTGAGCGCCCTTTCCATCCCTTTGTCACCACTACAAATTTGAGAAAATGCACCCATTGGAACTCACACCATTTGTCAGATGACCGTTCATACCGCGTGTATTGATCCGATCTGCACATATCCCACGTGCATTGAACAGTAGGCATCCTTCACCCACCTTTGTGCGCGTCGCTGGCGTCGGGTGTGCCGTCGCCGCCGGGAACGACGATGGCCGGAAGTGTTCGGGAACGCACGAGCTGAGGTCGCGACCCCCCGCCCGGCAGGCCGGTCTCGTTCACTTGACTGGAAAAGAGAGGATGTGGGTGTTAAGATACGCAGCAGATGCCTGAACAGCAGGGGCTGTCGGCGAATGAGGGTAGTTTCACCCCAAAGCCGACGGTTTATTTTTAAGACGGTTGTTTTTTGCCATGTAGGCAGATTTGCCATTTACCCACGCGAGAGCTCAGTTTCCGTCGGCGAGCTCAAATGTAGAGTATTTTACCCATACAGTTGCATCCATGGACTCGAGTAAACAGAGCAAGGTAGGCATTGTTCAACCGCTCTATACAGAGCTGGTAGGTCAGTGAAGTCTACCAGCAGATGAAGAGAACTCTGTCGTCTATTTATTTCACGAATTTATGTCATGGACTCACTTTTATCTTTAGTTTATGATCAATTTCATTAGTATTATAATATCATCATATTATCAGTATGCATATTTGCTTTATATGTATTTATTGATGGCAAACGATCATTGGAAATAGCCCTTCCAGTTGGTTTGGGCTTCCAGGTGAAAATATGAATCATGCGGTCTTTTGTTATTTTTGTTCCGGGAAAGGAACGAAAATAAATGCAGTTCGTACATTCTTCCAAAGACAAGCACAATAACTTTACAGCTCCAATCGGCTAAAAATATCACACTCCATCCTGCATTAAATTCCTGAACATCAAGTGTAATCTTAAAAGCACGGGACTTCACGCCTCATCAGACTTGAATGGTAGACACAACTTGTTTACGTGCTCCGGGTGAATGTATAGAGCTCCAATGAGTTAAAGATCACTAATCCATTTAAAGTTTTCGCTCGCATAATGGTATCATTCACGAGACTTTGGAAGAAGAACAGCAATGTGAAAGATGTTGGACATTCAAGACACTGCCGTACCAAAAGGCTAGTTTGAGTTATAGTATAGTCAAATATGGAAAGAAAAAGTTCAACCATGTTTGCCTCCCCTTCAACCAGGCTTATCTTTAATAAAGACCATAATATCAATATGAATAAATGTAGCCTGCAGCCATAAATGTTCCTGTGACTAATTGTTATGCACCCAAAAAACAGCTCTTGTCATCCAAACATCTAGCATTAAATCGAATAGTTCGGTAGTCCGGCCAGAAAGGAGTGATAATTGCAGTCACTGAGTAGATACTAAATCATCATTGGGCGATATACCACGTTCGTAACAGCCATGAACTTCTGATACCTGCAACTTAGGAAATATGTTCTTGTTAAATCGTTCATCCTTTTCACTTACCAGAAAAGTACAGCGGGCGGGAGAGGAGACCAAGTTAGTGCAAATAAGAGCAATTGAAATGACACTCATTGTCACACTCTAGAGTTAGTGAGCTTTCCATATGCAAACATACATCTAATACGGAGCCACACTTTCGTGCCAGCGTGTGTTCATTCCCGTGTTTAAAAGGTACTCCTTCCTTTGGTGGTCTTGAGCTGACAGCTCATTATCTAGTCTACAGACTTAGAGAATGAATACCTGAAAATCACCTTTATGTAATACTTCCTAGAATTCTCCAGGTATATTTCCCAGAAATTTCCAGCGAGCAGGGCGGCAATTACTGCGACATTGCTCACTGGGACGCTTCAACTGCATGCTAATAGAACACAGCTACCAAGCAGCGAACTGCTTTCATAAGCCCACTAAACTGGACCAAATTCATGTGCCTGTTCATTACAGAAGCATGCATTTCAGTGTTCACTGCAAGTATATGCCACCGCCGTGAAATCCAGCAGTAAATTGTTCACGGGAAATATATGAGCCCAGCCGCTTACTACACCTTCCTACCACCGGCGACTTCATTTGCATTCTACTGAAATCCTTACAAATTTTACTCAAAGACTTATTAATATTTTAAAGGTGGAGTACTATTTTCTTTCACAACTTTCTCGGCACTTCTTCAAAGTGTTGATCAAAGCTAACTGCTCATTTGGTAACCAATTAGGTGGTTCCTGTGCGCGATTGCCGAAAACTTCCGAGAGCCTCATTAGAAATCTAGACTTAACTACTCAAGGGCTTGCTCGAATTTCGGGGAATGCCAAGACTAGTTCGAAAACTGTTGGAGAGGAACAGATATATCGCAGAAGGCTTAATGGTCTGTCAATAGCTATTTTTCAGGGCTTATCGATGCACCAACTGCCAAGGTTATATGGTGCGCGAACACTCTGTTGAACAGGATTACGGAGGATCAGATTAGCCATTGTGTAAAGAATCTACAGGGTCCATAGGCCAGGTCAACCACTTGTAAAGCTGGCACGCTAACTTCTACACCATCGCAACTCCTCTCAACCTTCTGCTAAAGTCAGACCATCGTGTGGCCATTTCGGTGATACTATCGACCTTGCGAAATATCGCCTAAGTCAAGCCTAAAGGGTTGATAAGCATGATCTAATTTTACCAAAACATGCACCACAACCAGAATGATGGCAGAAGGTTCCATTTCACGATCAGATATGTCATGCAGCGCCGCTGATAAAGCAGAATGCGATAACTCCTAGACCTGTGGGAACAAAACAGGAAGAAGGAGAACACACCCTCACCGACAGCCCGACCGACATCAAAACTATATCGACGTTGCGATAAGATAGTAGGGTGAATGAAAAATACAATAAATAATAAACATTTAGACGTTACAGATCTGTACAATGAACTACTCATTTCCAAGGTTATAAGGCGTAGCCAGCTCTCATTCGGTACAGCGGGATATTGAAGATCATTATTATATCTATTCAGAGGACTCGACGGGATTTGAACCCGGGACTCGTCACTTAGCATCACCAAACCAGGCATTGCTGAACAACGCTTTAATCCGATGTTCAGTGTTTCTAGTGTCTGTAAATGTCTTCTAGTAGGTTTTGACCCTCCGTTTAAGAAGCTTTACCGGTTTCATATGTAAATAAAATATCACGAGACACTTTTGAAAGCAAAGCATTGCTTCGCTGCAAACTTTTTGTCGATACAGCTCAAATCTTTCGTTGAAGCTGTTGTATATGGCCTTCTTGTTTCGTCGAAGATATAGCTTTGCTCAAAATAGAGTAAACCCAACGTCTCAGTGATACCAAACTATCGTCGCCTTGCGCAGTGTTGCAAAAACAGACAGCTTTGAACACGGTACCAGTCACTACACCGTATACTAGAATGAGCACCGAAGTCAATACCAGGACTCTCTGCAATCCGTGCAAGAGCCCCAGGTCCACAGCGGAAACAACTGACTACCCTTCCGAGGGATGATCATTCGGACATCTCCTGGTCACGTTTCTCCTGGGGTTACTCAGGCAAGACGAGAGCAGAAAACTGGCGGAGATGATCTCGTTTATCAGCGTGCTAATTCAGCGGATTTCTATCGGAGGACAGAATTTCAGTGTTTAGCAGAAACCAGAAAATCCGACAAAGAATCTACTATGATGAGGCAGAACTTGGATTTCTTGAGGCGCGAGCCTGTGGACGCAGAAGAAGATAGAGATAGAGGCAAGCACAAACACGGCAGCGCGAATACTCGCCATACCTTGGACACCTCAACCTTGATCAATTCTGCAACTTATTCCTAGATGTTAAGGTCGCGTCATCTCAGGTCTGGTCATCAGGTGAAGATCATGTGATCTCACCTTTAAAACAATTTGAGATAGCTTAAGTAAAAAACAGGGTTAATCTATCGAATTTCACTGCATTTTTATTAAAAATAAGCGTTCTGAACAATTTTGAAACTCATTTTTCGGTAACGAGTACACAGAAGGAATCTTGCAAGAAGTTTTAAGTCATATATAATCAAAAGTATGCTGCTGCAAATACTCTTCGGCAATATTGATTGATTTGATCGATTATAGACAGCACTGAGAGTAGCCCCAAGGCGTGGATTACAATAGAAGCTTTCAGCATAACTAAACAATATAAGAGAATATCCGTTCTGCAAATAACAGAAGCCAAAGGCCGTGGCCACGGGACTGTCTAAGACTCCTTGTGGCCCTTGAATCTTCCCTCACGAGACCTTCGATACATGGGACAAGTTCACTCCAATGAGGCTGAATATGTTTTGTCTCTAATGCCTGCGTATGAAAAGCCAAATACCATGAAAACACCCCAAGCACTAATGCTGCCTTCATTATTCCCAAGTTGAGTCAATGATTCCTCCACAGCAGGGGCGGAAAAATATTTATATCCATTATACTCGACAATACCAGTCGGCCACAAAAAATCGTCCAACTATAGATATCTTCAAATATATGTGAACACTTACTTAATACTAAAATGCTGTGCGAATATTCCGTTCCACACTATTAAAATGCCAGGCATGTTTTGCAAGGCAGGGGACGAAAAACCTACCATTTTGAATTCTAAATGGTGACAGCCCAGGTTGGAAGGTGACAAAACTTAGCCGACACGTGTCCTCCACACCAATAAGGGATCAAATCGCCGAAATTGGCACTTGCAATTGAACTCGCAATACTTTCAGAACTAGAAATGTCCAGAGTATCCATTGGTATCCTACTAACGCAAAACGTGCCACTCTTGGCCGCCTGAGTTTGGTGAGCCATTTATGGTTTGAAATGTTCAATGGTGACATACTGAACGCTTATTTGCCCCTGTTGCAAGGTAACAGCAAAGGTCCCCCATTCCCATGATATGAATCTCATATATCCAAAGTGACTCTTTTAACTTCACAGACGGCAAACAAATATGCAGCACCAAAACTATTAGACATCCACCGCAAAAATCCACCTGACAACAATCTTCACTGGGCCGCCCTGTCCAGATCACACCAGAGAGCCTTGCTGCCTTTTGATGAATGACGCGTCCACGCAGGGAAAGGTCATGGTGGGGCGCGGCGGCGGGGTCCCTGCCCTCTCCATCATGTCCATTGATGCTGGCATGAGCGAGTGGCGAGTCTTCGGCGGCAGCTGACGGCAGTCCATTCTGCGTTCTGCGCAGTCTTTATAGACACCCGGCTGAATAAAGCTGGGACGCATATCCAAGGAAGAACACGCTGCACAGTGTACAGTCAAACACTGTACTTGTGTACACTGTAATGTATGTATGTACTTATATACGGTGTTTGACTACAAGCGCTGTACGTTTGTATGGTGTTTAACAAGTTCAGCGGCGAGTGTGGTAGAGAGATGATTGAGAGGTAAACATTGAGGAGGCTTTATGAAGGAAACAAGGCTTAGAGAAATATCATGGTGATTCCAAAACATAAGTTCTACAAATTAAGACAGATTCAAAATCTACTTTGGAGCATGGTTATTGCCAGCTCGAGTAGCACTTGCTGAAAAATAAATTCAGAATTTACTCCGTGTACTACATGGACCACTGTGTACGGTCCAGAAGTCAGGCAATAACATTCCCGAAGCCTAGGATTCAAAGCTGACATTCTTAGCCAAAGCTTTCAGCTCTTACTGGTTATCAACAACAATCTACCAGAAGCAATTTAACTTGCATTGGAAGCATAGGCCAAGGACTGATGAGCCAGACAAAGACAGCTCAAATATTCAGGTACCGAGAGCCCCTAACCGCGCCAAATTTAGACAGGCAGACAAGTGAACCTGAAACCGTAAACTATTGCACCCTCCCTCAAGTACCTTCCCAAGCCCTTCCCAAAGTCAGCACATCCACATTTAAATGATTTACATCATTAATCATTGGTATATAAACATATACAAGTTCTTCAAGCACGAGAATAATTCACCACGCACAATGGAGGAAGGCTCAGAGGCCCCACACCAGATTTCCGAGGTGCCCAGAAGAAGGAAGGAAGACGCTTCTTGCTAACATTCGGCAGAACTAATGACTATGTCGAATGGTGAAGTAATTTTGAAAATTGGTCGGTATTTTTTGCTTTACAGGGTTTCAAAATTTATGTCTTTCAATCTCCCCACGTTGTGAGCTGGTTGATACTAGAGCTGCTGATACCTTCCTCCACACAACACATTCGTTCTCAAACTTTACTGATGGCGGAGAAAACATCCCCGGCAGACATTCTGCGAACAAGAACGTGAAAAACGACTTGCACCACGGCGTCGATGCTAAGAAAAAAGTGGCCCTCTGTCATCGAAGCAATTTCGCCACTCCCATAACCATTCACCGCCTGGGGTCCGATCGGACCACACCTCCCCGCCTCGAGTTTGTCTACAGAATAAACCATGCTGATCAAAATGAGAGACCGCCTCGCTTTGCATATATCTTGGATTATTAATTTCACAGCTTATGACCAAAATTAGTATCACGTCAGGTCAATGGATTATACCGGCATTGCTAAACCCATGTACAAGGGCACAAGGGAATTCCTAAATGGGTCTAAATATGGCTAGGGGAAGTCCGTGCAAGAGTCACACTTAACTTTCTAAAGGCTTTCACTCTTCTCTTTTAAGTCTAACAGCTAAAATTTTTATGTGGTTGTTTAGCCTGAAGAATTGTCTATGTATGGTCCATGTTTCAACTCGATGTCTCTGAAAGGAACTCGCCACGACCCCATCAAAAAGTAAAAGTCACGTGCGTACTCTTGCCGGAGTGGGTCGGTAAGAGTACGCACAAGAGGGGGCTGGAGTACGCACTGATGCCCCGCTGTGCTTTAGGTGCATAAGCCATGTCGCGAAGTTTTTTTGTCGCCAAAATAGGCGATTGTATGATTTTATACCATTCTGAATACATAAGAACTATGGTGAAACGTTTGGTTTTGCAAATATGAATTACGGACTCTGTCCCGAGCGAAAATTAAATTTTCCTATCTCTTAAGCACACGCACTCTTGCCCAACGGCCTACTGCGTACTCTTGCCGGACATGCTCTTTTGGGAAGCAATTCTTCATAAACATGTTGACAGGCCTTTTAGCGTGAGCTCCGGTTCTGGACACATTCCTAGCTCAGGTTTCTTACTGATAACAGACCGCAATACAATACTTTTAATAATAGAAGCATGATCTACAAGTTTACCCAGTTAAGAAATATTACTGCAAGGGGTGTCCAGAAACTTATTTTGCTCTGTACTCCCGCGGAAATAACAAGACCACGTTGAGTTTTGGTGTGCAGCCTAGGCACTAACCTTGCTTTTTTATACTAGGGTATCCACCATCTCAGTGGTTGCTAAGTAACCAAAACAGCTGCTGCGTACTCTTATCTCCTGCGTACTCTTACCCGCCCTTACCCTATATTTACCCACTGTGACATCAAGGGTAAAAAAGAAAATGTTTTAAACTCGTCTCCAGCAGGTTTCTTAGTAACCAACATAAATTCCCCGGTAGATATCCAAGAATGATCGCTTTATTCTTGGATCACTTCATGCTCCAAATGGAATGTTATTTTCCATTTTCATAATGCCCAAGGCTCAGCTTGTTATTCCCGGTGGATCGTCTTCTTCAGAGACAGCTGTTTGGCGCGGAGTTGTAAATACAATTTGCCTAAAATAAACACGACGAGCACCAACCACCAACACTGGACATGTGAGTACCAAAGCAAGAACTACGACAGCATTTGTCCACCTGGCCACAATAAGCGGTCATATCGCAACCGACATGCAAAGTAAATAAGCAATTCAAAACAGAATACTTGAGGTCCCACACCGCGTGGCAAACCGGGAATTGGAACGGAGCTTTAACCCGGCACCACCTGGGTTCTTTTCGTACACACGACCTCGGGGGGGAGGCGATCGGCTCCCCAGGCGGTGATAGGTTAGGAGCGCAACAAGGTATCAGTATGTGAAATAGGCTACCAAAATCAAGGAAAACAAAGCGATTAGACTACAAGACTGGAACAACAGGTGGATCACATCTTTATAAGCAATCGCAGACAATCTTAAGACCGTCCCATGAACCAAATAGCCTTCTTTCTCCTTCAGTTGTCGTTCGACATCGAATAGTTTTATCATTTGTTCTTTAATCTATCACGCTTAAAGAGAATGTGGTGCCTTGGTGCAGTTATATACTATTGTAGTTTTAGGGGAAATATTCATTGGAAATAATGGAGTTGGCCCTATTTCTAATGAAATGGCTAACAAACCTAGTATTTCGTAGCACTTAGTTTTCCTCTATTAGAGGCAAAAAGTATCCAAGTTAGGGTGACGTCGAATTGGCCACGATCTGGTAATGCTTTGCTCCGGATGAAACCACTTTATTTTGCGCCGCAAATGACTACAGATACAAATTGACATTTTTAGCTAAAAGAGGGTATTACCAGAAACCAAAGGGACGCTTATAAATCTTCGTTTGTTTTGATGATATATAAAAATATTGCATGTTTCCAAATGGTTCGTGAATAAATTTGTACGCAATCGTAGTCACCAATACCAAAAAGAGCGCTTAGCACAAGGGTTCTAAAGAGACCCAACCAAAACATAATTGTCCATACAGAAAGGTTTAAGAAATACGTCACGTTTCCAAGTTCACCTCATACCACGTGACCATCGGGGGAGGGGTCGAAAGTCAGTAAATTTCTACCTTATTCCTCCGCGAGTGGAAGGTTCAACGATAAAAGAAACATAGAGCAAGTGGTTTCTCGGCATTCACCGCCTCCTTCATAGGAGGTGAATCTTACCCTTTTCCTCCGCCTACGCCTATTTTTGGAACACATGAAATATGAGTTATGAAATATTGAAGCAATAAAAATCAATGAAATATGGATCCAGTGGTTTCTCGACCAGCGATTTCTCAGCATTCGCCATCTTCTTCATAGGCCGTGAATCTTCATCCTTTTTCACCGCGAACGCATAGCTTTGGAACAACGGAAATATCGATCAAGTGGTTTCTTGGCATGCTCGATTAAATGACTATCGCCGTTCAAAACCCATTATGAAGGTGCGACATTCACTTTAAGGCAACCCAACTGCGCTTTAATAGATAGTATATATATATATATATATATATATATATATAATATATATATACAACCATAGGTTAAATAAGAACAGAGGCATTACGTGGCCACTGCAGAAGTGATCATATGCCTGGTGGTTAGTCGATGTCCTCACCTGTGTTTCTCCTTATTCCGACGACGTTTGAAAACCTTGCGCATACGCTCCAGTCTCAGTAACAAGAACGCAGCTGCATGAAACGAGAGTTTGGGCTCGGCGCGATTCATATCTACAGCTATGACACTGCCCAGCATTGGGGCGCGATTGCTTTAAACGCGATCCTTCACAGAGTACTAGAGTCCTGAGGGAGGTGGTTTATCATCTTGTATTTCTTCGCACACAAAAGATCGGTTTCATACGGACACTGGAATTATAACAGCTTACACGTTGATCTATTGAGTCTACTTGCATACGCCCACCAGGGAAAGACAGGGAAGATGTGAAAATAGGCTTGCTGATGCTTTCAAATGCTCTCTCACAGACAGGAATTCTACCTTGGAAACACCCGGATTGAGGGAATTCCTTAAAACGCGAATGTCCTTTCCAACAGCGGAGAACCTTCTCGAAAGGGAAAATTTCTACTTCATTGATGATGTAACTGCATAAGGTGAGAAATAAGCGAATTGGTTGCTGTGCTACCTTTTGTAATTCCGAAAACTTTTCTTGGACTGCCGTTTTGGTTCTTCTTTCTCTATTCACAGCACAAAGAGATGAAAATGAACCAAAAGTCAAGGAGAAAACTCTATCAAAAAACTTTTTTCAGATAACGCTACCGCTGATGACTGTTTCGAGCGACTTAAGTTTGTATCACACTTCCATTTCCGCTCAAAATAGTGTATCTGTGTTTCACACTTGTGTTCACAGCATCAATTACGTATCAAGTTTTCTGAACCACAGTCAAAAGTACTGTCCACGTTTCCCCAAAACACATCACCCGTCTTGGTGACGTTTCGGCACTGCTAGTCTCTCCTCAGCCGAAACAGTTTATCAACTCCGGCGACAGATTTCGCTCGTCCGTAACAAAAGCCTCGCGACTTTCGACGCGGCACACCTCTGCGTCGGCAGCGACGCCGCACTGTCAACGCTGGCGACCGCTGGACTGCCGGCCGGCGCCACTGTGACCCCGTCGGCAGCGACGGGCACCGACAACGACGACGCGCGCCGAGGCGGCACGTGCGTCAAGGCGGGATAAAAAATTCAGCATGGAAAAATGACTTAACCCTATTTCCGTCATGCTCCCGGCTACCCTATTTCCGGCAAGGGGGGCAATATCGGCCCCCAAGATCTCGTTATCTATCCGGGCGATTTTGAAAATTCAAGTGCTATAGATTCCCTGACGCTAAACTTCATTTTGAAAAAAGAAAATTTCAAAATTTTGATTTTTAAGGGGAAGGTCGTGCAAAATATAATTTTTGTGTATTTTTAGTTTTCGTAACCCTTGTCTCTGTTATACGATTTCACAAAACTAGTTCGATTTACAATAATTGACTCAAATTGTCATATACTCGGTTACGCAAAATTCGAAATTCAATGGCAGTTCCGGACCAGGACTATGAGTGGAAATATATACAACCTAAAAATTTGTTACGCGGATTAGAGCCATCATATACTACTTGGCATCTTTGGCATAAATAAATGAAAAACGAAAACTCATCAGGGGTGGATGGTAAGGTAAAATAGTGGGGCAAAATACTACCAACAATATGGAGTGGTTGCATGGTATATTAGTCCTCGTGTTGAAATTTATTTCTGATAATTTTACCCTCCATGGCGCTCTGGGAGGGGGTGCATAGGCGGATCAGGACTCTCGTCGTGGGGGTGGGGGTGATTGAAACCCATTTTCAATATACGACGATATTGAGTGGCGGTGATACTGGCTGGGAATATATTTTTGAAATGTAATGTTACCTCTAATACTGACTTTTCCGCCATTGGTAACATTCCGTATGCTGTTGTTCGTGATCTGCCTATGGGCGAATATTTCTTGTCGTTCCTGAAACTAAATACATACGGCATGCTAGTCTGCAAGCTCTAGTGAACAAACATATGTTTTATATTTGTGATTTACTCTACAATATAGTGACTGGACACGCCTCTGATAATCTAAAATCGGGTTTACTATTTTGAATTTTCTTCCCATTGTATTCGCCTGGCGGCTGTAGCGTCTTCCCTAACACGTTTGTCTTCTTGTAACATTCCCCATTTTGAACTGCTGTAACCGCCCCTGATGAATAAAAATAGTGACAATTGTGATGCATTATTTCTCCATAAAAATGTATAATAAAACCATATAATTGGTATCGGATAAGCGGACGGCTTCCTTTACAAGAACCCACCGCATACGATATACTTGGTTTGTGGATGAAGCTCCCAAAACCCGTCTGCTCCGCCCTGGTAATATATATCTTGAAATTTAGATTGCCTGTACTGTTTTGGAGTGGGTTTGTTCTGAGCCGTTTTGGGATATTCTTGAAAACCTGAGGGGGAATTAAATAGGGTTAAGTGTAATGACGCTTCTAGTGAAATTCTGAACTACCATATTATGACTATGACGCCGTATTGGGGGGCATAGAGGAAGGGAGGTGAGTGTTTGTAGGGTTTACAGCTTAGTTCATTTTTTCGAGTTCTAGATGATGTTTGTGTAGGTGCATTATTAACTGCAAATATACGTGTACCGTTTCCAATGCTAGCGTTCCTTTCGATTATGGTATTCACTAGATTGTAAGAATTCCAAATTAGCTATAAATTGGTGTAAAAGTGTAAAAATTAGCGTCAGTGGTTCCATTCTGTTACATTGTTTAGAATACTAAACGGGTTGAAAAAATCGGTCAAAATCCCGAATCCAGAGCGTAGAATGTCACGTAAAGCCTCAATAAAGTATCAGCCTCAATAATAATTTTCAAAATCTATGGAGCAAGAAGAGAACCCACTGATAAAAGCCGTTTACGGTTCCTCCGTATATGTATACGAGGGCTACATGAAAGCATAGAGAAACAGCCAATGTTTGGTACCCAGTCCAAAAATAGGTGGCCTCCTGCCGTTATCCGTGATCCAAATCTGGAGTTTCACAATCTCGGAATATATATTTGACTTTGAATTCTAACTACATGAGCGAAGCGCTGCATGACCTCATGGGTTGGTGCGCCTCTAAACTCAAATCATCAATCCAATCAATCCACGATCGGTAGATTGGTAATTGCCGGCAACGTTTTTCTACCAAGAAACAAAGCATTAGGTCACTATATCCCATAAAGTAATAACACGTAAGGTTTAACCCTGAATCGTATCAACAATTGCCCTATTAAGTATAAACTCAGCAAACAAAAACAATGTGCTGTTTTTTATTCTGTTCCAGTTTTGGAATTTCGTATCGTGGGCATAACTTGCGGCATAAAAACACGCATGCGATCGCAGTCGCAGAATTAGCTCTCATTTCATTACAAATCCACGATCGATTTTTGAAGGTCTACAATCGGAGAATCGCAGACTATAACCCCACGACGCCCAGAGCTGTAAACGGTCGTTAGGATAGTATATTTGTGATCGGATAAAGTTCATTCGGACTTATTCCACGGTGTTTTTCGGGTTGGAGCCTTAGATCTGCATTACTGAACTTCCCGGGTCTGTTCTTAAGACGTGTGTTTTCATGTGTTTGGCATTTACCGGTGGAACTGTCGAAGAAATGAGCATTTGGTATATCTATGCATGCCAGATATAGTATGTGTGGTTTTGAGAGGGAGTGGGGCGGTGGGCGCGCATTGCTGGTGGTATACTTGTAGGAACTTAAAATCTAGTCTTTGCTAGTGTAAACCTACTTGAGATGTCTTCTTTCGTTTTTTTCTTATTGCCTTAATCATTATACAGGATATTGTTAGGCTGTTCCCGGAATCTACTGTTCATCACTGCCACGTGACTTTGCCGAACTTCACATTCTGCCGTGACTCTTGGTAATCAGCCCATTTGATAAGATTGAACCATGCTGACGAAGTTATGTTATGCAATCGAAAGCTACGACTCGAAAAAAATTGTGGAGTGAATCAAAACTACTTTGCCTGAACATCTGAAATTTAAAACATTTATTTTCATGCAGGGCCTTTGTGAGCCAAACTATTTTTCACATTGAATTTGAGGATAATTATCTTTCCTTGTTGGATGCGGAGGAGATGTGAATAGACGTGAACCCTAATATTCAACATTCTCTATCAGTGCAATGTAACTTTCCTCGACTTGCCACCAAACTTAGTCGACCAAAGTAATTGTTGTAAGCTGCATGAAGTCGATCAGTTTTTAACATGATTAATCGGTTTTAGGGTTCACCCAGAGGGGTTTAGAGGCCAGTTCTTGTCTTGCGTAATCATGAAATCTACGCCGACCGGTAGACACACTGTTAGCGCAAGCATATCACAATTATTTATAAAGCCCTGGTCACAGTGATCTAAAGCAGATGGATGTTGGCTTATTTCTACAGGCAGTTTACACAAAATGCCACTACACTAAAGAAACGCATATAATCTTAAGACATTCTTCACACACAACACATGCATAAACTTTCCCTACTGATCGTTAAAAGAAACCACAACCAGCTGATATAAGGAGTGCCGGTTGTCCTTGTATTCCATATCTCACTGCATACCTTTCATCATCAATTAACAGTCAATTAATGTTTCATCAGTCCGTAATTGGCTGTTTAAAACTAGGTTTACTCAAAGATATCGCCCCTGCGCTTGAGTTTCATTCAGTCTGGCTTTGATGTTACAACATTCATAAAAATGCAGTGAATTGCCTCAACAATTATTTCGAAAAAAGATCCACACAGAATGAGAAGATATTCTTGCTTATGACGCCATTCTATCTGCAAACCACTTCATACCACCCAGTCAGGGAAGTCACTACAAATTTTTACTGAACGAAGGGGGGGGCAGAAGGATCTTGGACTGGCCATAGGGGGTAGGAGAGCTGGGAATCACAACTGAACATATTCGCCTTATTTCAAAGCGCTAATCATGCACTTCACCAAAAATAGTATTGGAACATTTAAGAAGGTTCTGAACACATTCATATTTTTGTAAACTTCTTTATAAGAGAATGAAAGTACTAAGTAGAAAATCAAAAGGGTACGTGGAGTCCCAACACGTTTTGAGAAAGATCTCCTCTTGGTCCAACAGTTTGGGGATGCTTTCCCCGTGCCCTCATCCCCTGGTCAATTTTGATGCCCATGCACCTAGCAGATAATGCCCGAAGGCTTGACCAGCGCGCTGGTGGTTAGCAAATAAATTGTGAAAACGTACGTCGGTGATCTGAGCTAGATGTAAAAGGCAAGCAACAATAAAAGCTATATAATGATCTAAACTGCATGGGAATAAAACACACACCCTCAAAGAAAATACAGGTTGTATCCTTTAGCACCAGTTTGAGGCAAGCTTAAATTTGAACCCAGAATGCACTGGTAACAAGGATAGGAGAAACCACATGATGCCACGCCACATACAGCACGTGTCTCACGAGAATAGCTCATGTGACGTCATAAACTGTGCATTCCTCTGAAGACGGCGTCTAATGAGCCCCAATAAACCCAGCCACACTCAGACTTAGTTGTGTTATCTCCGGATACAGCTGCGTTTATACCAGCATACCTCATGGAGCGCAGGACTCAAATGAGCCATTCTAGACAAGTGGATTGTCCTGTCCGTTGGAGGGTGGTTGATGATTGCCCGAATATAAAAGTACACCTGTCCAGGGTGCCAAACAGTGGAGGTTCTCGACTGGATTGGCTCATCTTGGATGACAGGAGAAGTACAGGTTGTCTATTTGTTTGTTTGTTGTGTTCCATGACCAACGGAAGTGCACCAATGACAAGCCAAGTCATCAGTGGAAAAGAATCAAAATATGTTTGGCAAAACGATTATGGGTCAGGAAAAGGTACGAAATTCGCTGGCTTGGAAACTCTGTAAAATATTTCACAAATTTGCTCTGTCTGCTGAGGTCATGATGATAAACACGGGCGTGAAAAGTGACTAGTGGGAGGTGAAGATGGAGCGAGTTCATCTCCTTTCTGGTTGGGAAGCCAATGAAAAAGAACGCGAAGAAGAATCGGGAAAAATTAAGCACAAAAGCTGGTCCAAGCAAACGGTAAGAGCCCACAGCACCACACCAAGGCAAGGGTAAAACCAGAGCAAATAGAAACACAAATACGAAACATGACAAGAAAAGTCCTCTGCACCGTTATCAATTTCTTAGCATCTCCAGGCACCGAGTGCAATAAATTCGGTCCTGGTGTTTTGGCACCGGACCTGGTGTTGGTCCCGGTCGAAGCTCTGTGGAGAACACCGGGGACTAAATATAATTTTGAAAGTTGATTCCTCAGGGCTACCGACATCAAAATTGAAACCTATCACAATTTAACGAGACTCAATTATCTCATATTTCGAGCTCCCTGATCTTAACACGCGCACTAGAAGGGGTTCTCAGAGGGGCCTACACCTATTTGTCCAAGGTAGCCGGAGAAGACCTCGTAGTAAAAAAGGATACTATGTAAAATTTAAACAAATGTAACGCCGTATAGATTGGTGCAAACATTTTGAAAGTCGGTCGACAATTTTCTTTTTAATCATAGGGTTTCAAAATCAGACCTACAATACGTGATCGCGACAATTGCGCGGTCAAGCCAGTTCGTTTGCATTGGAGATTGAGTGCTGACGTCATAACGCCATATACATGGTGTTACCCAGTTTGACGTATATTGTGATACGACGTCATAGGAAAGGTAACTCAATGTAGAGGTCAAGGTCATAGGTCAAAGCTCATGGGTAAAATTAAATCATCATTGCCTGCCAAACGGCTGCTATAGTCAGTGACGGATCTAGGATTTCGTTAAGGGGGGGCCCAGGCTCGGAGGGCGCCGAGCCTGGGGGCGCCGAACCTGAGGGGCGCCAATTTCAGTGGCGGATCCAGCCGGTCGGTTTGGGAGGGGCAAACCAAAGTTGAAAAGCAAAAAAAACGTCACGCAGTAAACAGCTGAGCTACCAATATCACTTGCCGGTAGAATTTTGGGTATTTGAGGCGAAAAGCTAAAAAAACGTCACAGGGTGAAAAAATATGGGCTCGAGATACTTCTTCCTATCCAAGGCTGGCTATACTAGACTGGCTACACTATAACTGAGAATTATTGATATCTACTCCATGATTCTGATGAAGGGCTGTGCCCAGTGGCGGATCCAGGGGGGGCAAAAAGGCAATTGCCCCCAAACGGAAAAAGTTCGGGGCAAAACTATGTTTTTGCCCCCCAAAGCGATCGACCTCCTTTTTCCCCCGACTCCTTTTTAGCTTGTAAGCAAGATTTTGGTGCTTCAACTCTCAACTTCAAACAGAATTAGTGAAGTTCAGTGAAAATATTGGGGCTTGGATAGGAAAAAAAGTATCTGGAGCCCATATTTTTCACCCCGTGGCGTTTTTTTGTTTTTGCTTTTCGTCTCCAGTTCGCAAAATCCTACCGAAAAGGTATATTGTAACCCAACTTTTCACTGCGTGCCGTTTTTTTTGCTTTTCGACTTTGGTTTGCCCCTCCCAAACCAACCGGCTAGATCCGCCACTGGCTGTGCCCGAATATATAATCTTCAGTGTTTTTTTACATTTCCGGATTCGAGGGGACAGGCCAGGGAACATCTTATCAACTTATGTTCTGTTTGAAGTTGAGAGTTGAAACACCAAACTCTTGCTAAAAACTAAAAAGGAGTAGGGGAAAAAAGGAGGTCGATCGCTTTGGGGGTCAAAAACATAGTGTTGCCCCGAGCTTTTCCGTTTGGGGGGATGCCTTTTTTGCCCCCCTTGGATCCGCCACTGGCCAATTTACCACCCAAAAGGCGGCCAGTGTCAATGTAAAACGCGTTTAAAAAGGATTTGTAAATGCTTATTTTCATGAAAGCTTCCTCTTAGTGAGGACATGTTCACGTTTACCATCAAGCATATTTCGGGCCAGCTAACGACTGGCACCTTGGTAGAAAATGCTGAAAGCACCCACTGACACTAACTGAAGCACGATGAGCAAATAATACAGTTATATTCGGTCATGGTAAAAACTGAGGTGTCGTATCCACCACCTCCACTTATCACAGTTGTCCTGGCTAACAGCTCAATACTGAAATAGCCGATTGACGCTAACCTGAGCCTCATAGGCCGCAGAACCTCTGCGGGCCTGGGCCCCTGAGTTTTTGGTGACTTCCCTGTGTCTATATCGAGTCCCCTCAGCTAATCTGGGACCGCTTTAGTTAACCAGGCCCTCACACTGAACTTGAAACCTATGTGTCGCCGCTGAAGCCTATTAAGCTTTTCGGGGCCCTTTTATTGATATAGGGCCCTCTCAACAGGTCCTGGGCCCTCTGAGCTAAAAGTTGGAGCTCTGAGCTCTGAGCCCCAAGCTGGATTAGTGTCCCTTAAGCTGGTCAGGGTCCCCTGGGTTGGTACCGTTTTCGTTTAACTGATATAGATCCCTTCAGCTTGTTTGGGGCCCGTTGTGCATATCTGGGCACTAGTTCGTCGAGGCACCCAGCTAGTCTGGCCCTATTAGTTTTATGGGCCTTCTGAGCTGCTGCAGGGTCCCCTCAGAGTGTCTGGGCCCCATGAGTTTAAAATTGGATCCCTGGGTTAATTTTGAGTCCCTGAGCTTATTTAGAAACCGTTTAAATAGGTAGGCACCCCACGCTGGTCTTGAGAATCCTGTGTTGGCACTGAGGTCAAATAAGCTCGTTGGGGGCCCTTATCTGGGCCCCCTTAACTGGCACGGGCCCCTCAGCTGATTTTGGAGACCCAAAATCCCTCCTACCGGATTCCACCCACGCCAGACTGACTCCCTGAGGGCCCCTGGGGGCCATTGGGGATTTTTCCCGCGATCAGCGCTGGGGTCCCTCCCCCGAGACAAAGCTTACAACATATCTCTGTCTCTATACTCTAGCGTCTGCCAGAGTTGAGCTAGAATCATTTTAGGCACAATTCGCTTCCTCTCGTTACGGCGAATCATCAAATAATGTATAATATGACAATACTAGGTTAGAACATAAAAATGACCTGACCTAAGGTTAGGTCAAGGCCACCATCTAGCCTAGCATAGTCAGTATGCATATCAGTCAACTCACATATAACAATAAAAATGGTATTAAAATACGGGTTTTATCAATATTTCTTGCAAAGCAATTGACCCAAGTCTGCTGCTTAGGAAGACCCAGATGAACTCTCAGAGGTAACATGTCCAAACTTGCAACATGAACCGATAAAGAGGCCTAGGATACTATGATTTGGGGAATCCGAAGGTATTTCAAGCGGCGTCTGCAGACATAGAGCAATTTTTCGGCAATTTTCCGTTTTACCCCATGCATTTTCAAAGGAGAGGTCATGATTCGTACCTGTCCCTAGGTCATCGATGGGAAAAAACCCGGAAGAAATTTATCAGTACTTTTTGGGCCCTTTATATGGTACAAGTTTGAATTCGATAGATTCACCCTTTTCTTACTTACGCCAACTTAAACATTTTTTGGGGTGAGGTCACTTGACCTGCACTGGTGACCTGACCTGAGATGACGCAACCTTAAATTTTGAGGGAAAAATGCGGAATTGATCAATGATAAGGTGTGACAAGTACGGTGTCGCTTCGCGCCGACGTTTTTTCGTGCCACTGGGAGACCTCGAAAGGGTGTTCAAGCACCCCCCAACGGGCCGGAACGGGGCGCGAATACTCTAGAACAGGGCTGAGGCCAAAAGAGAAGGCTCTAAACAATGTCTGCAATTTTTGGGGTCAAGGTCCTTCAAGGTCATTGACCTATTACGGCACAACCCAACATATTATGCCTAATTTACGCTATAACTAGCGCTGTGCCCAAGCTTACCAATGATCTTTGATCAAGCCTTGATCATCAAGGCCAGTGACCTTTAAAATTGACCTGTAACCTTGATCTAAACACTGAATAACCTTTACTTTGATATAATAGCATACGTCATAATAGGAATCGTAACATTATGCAACGTCATTTAGGGGCTGTCCAGGAGTACCTGTACTCATCAGGGACACCTATGCCCTCTGGGGGGGCCTTTGCTTCGATGAGGCACCTGTGCCACCCAGGGGCGCCTTCGCTCCCCCAATGGACGCAACCTAGCTATCCAGGGGCATCTTTGCTGTTCCGGGGGTGCCTTTGATACCCAGTGCCCAAGGGGAGCTTTTTCTTATCCAGGTTCACCTTGGTATTGAGGGGCGTATTTTTATTCAAGGTAACCTATACTACCCAGTGGCGCCTACCCTATGCAAGGGGCGCTTAGGCTATCCAGGGGGCGGCAATTTGCTATACATAGGGCGCCCTTATGCTCTCCATGGGCACCTCATTCAGACGGTGCCTCTGATATTCAGGGGCGCTTTTCCTATCAGCAGGGTACCTGTGCCATCTTGGGTCTATTCTTATCAAGGGACGCTGCTGTTATTCAGGAATACCTACACCACTGTCGAGGGTCGCCTTTGCTACCCAGAGGCGCCTTTACTTCTTAGGAAGTCTGGCGCCCATGCTTTAAGGAGTGCTTTGGCATCGATTGATTTCTCTATTATTGGGCTTAGGTGCGCGTGAACCTTGAGCTCATGTAGCGCCCATATTGTTGCTAAGTAACGCTTATGCTATCAAAGGGCGCCTTTACTATCCAGGGCCGCTGTTTTATTCAAGGCAGTCTGCTCTATCCACGGGCATCTGATATTTCGGGGGCGGTGCCTAGGTTATTCAGGAGGCGGTTTTTTCTCCACAGGGGTGCACTATTGCTTTCCAGGGGCGCCGTTACTGCCCGGGGTGTCTTTCTATCCAGGGGCGCATATGCTGTCTGGATGTATTTTTCAATCACAGACATGATTGAAATACATGCCCCTACGTTATCTTGGGTGCTTTTTGTCTCCGGTGAGGCGCTATTTTTCTCTTTCGGCACCAGTTTATTAAAGGGCACCTATGCTGTCCAGAGAACCTTTGTTATCTGGGGCTGCCTTCGCTACCCAAAGGGAACATTTTACTTTAATGGAGTGCCTATTTCCATCTAAGCGGCGCATATGCTGTCTTGGAGCGCCTTTGCAAACATGGGGCGCACTTTTCTATCCAGGGGCGCCTTTGCACTTGAGGTGGCGCCTCTGCAATCCAGGAGGAGCCAAAAATAGATGGAGAATAAACATTCTGAAATAAGGCGCTCGAACACTGAAATAAAGTGCCTAATTATCAGAAAGAGGCGCTCATCTGCTGAACGTGGAAGACTGCTGGTTGGTGAGGGCAACGTTCTCGGAAGTGAGGCGCACATACTGAAAAAGGCACCCGGTTGCAGCGATGGAGCACTAAGCCTTCAGTTATAGGTTAATGAAATGTGGTTAAAGGCAGTCCATGCTCAAATTGAGCGCTCGAGCCCTGTAACAGAGCGCGCGACTGTCGGACAGGTGTGCCAAACCATAGACAGTAGGGCAGCTGAAGATGGAAAGGGACACCTGTGATATCCTGGGGGCGCCTGTACTCTCAGGTGAGGCGCTTGTTTTCTTTCCCAGGCGCCTAGTTTATCCATGGCCGCCTATGCTGTCCAGATGATCTATTTCAAGAAGGGTTAACTTTGCTGTCCAGGGGCGCCTTTGCTATCCAAGGGCGCATATGCTATCTGCAGGGCGCTTTATGCAAAGGGCGCCTAGGCTGTCCAAGGGCGCCTAGGCTGTCCAAGGGCGCCGTCCTAACCAAAGGCCGCCTTTCACTTTCCCTGAAGTGCCTATTTCTGTGTGAGGGGTGCATATATTATCTAGGAGTGCCCTTGATATACGGAGACGCCTTTTTGTCCAGCGGCGCCTTTGCTCTTGAGGGGCGCTGCTCCAATCCAGGGTAGCTGAAGATGGATAAGGGACATCTATGTTATACAGGGGGAGCCTGTACTTTCCAATGGGGCGCTCATTTTCCTTCTCAGGCACCTAGTTTATCTAGGGGGCGCCTACGCTATCCAAAGGCTCCTTTACTACCGAAGGGGTGCCTTCCTAGGGGCGCCTTTGCTACCCAGGGGCACCTTTGCTGTCCACAGCACTTGTGTTATCCAGGGTTGTCTTTGCTGTCCAGGGGCGCCTTTGCTATCCAAGGGTGCATATGACATCCGTAGGGCGCTTTTTCCAGTGGGCGCCTAGGCCATCAAAGGGCGCCTTTTTCTACCCAAGGTGAGCATTTTATTTTCCTAAAGCGCCTACTTCTATCTACGGGGCGCTTATGCTGTCCGGGGTACATATGTTACCAAGATTTGCCTTTGCTGCCCAGGGGCACCTTTCCTAGCCAAGGGCGCATATGATATCCGTAGGGCGCTTCATCCAGGGGGCGCCTAGGCTATCCAAAGGCGGCTTTTCTATCGAAGGGGTGCCTTCCTAGGGGCGCCTTTGCTACCCAGGGGCGCCTTTGCTGTCCACAGCACTTGTGTTATCCAGGGTTGTCTTTGCTGTCCAGGGGCGCCTTTGCTGTCCAAGGGTGCATATGACATCCGTAGGGCACTTTTTCCAGTGGACGCCTAGGCTATCAAAGGGCGCCTTTTTCTACCCAAGGTGAGCATTTTATTTTTCTAAAGCGCCTATTTCTATCTAAGGGGCGCTTATATGCTGTCCAGGGCACCTATGTTACCAAGATTT
Organism: Lepas anatifera; assembly: GCA_034440635.1. NCBI lineage: Eukaryota > Metazoa > Arthropoda > Thecostraca > Lepadidae > Lepas > Lepas anatifera. The sequence goes on from JAOTON010000092.1 coordinate 92,367, forward strand.
GCCTTTGCTGCCTAGGGGCGCCTTTCCTAGCCAAGGGCGCATATGATATCCGCAGGGCGCTTCATCCAGGGGGCGCCTAGTCTATCCAAAGGCGGCTTTTCTATCGAAGGGGTGCCTTCCTAGGGGCGCCTTTGCTGTCCACAGCACTTGTGTTATCCAGGGTTGTCTTTGCTGTCCAGGGGCGCCTTTGCTATCCAAGGGTGCATATGACATCCGTAGGGCACTTTTTCAGTGGGCGCCTAGGCTATCAAAGGGCGCCTTTTTCTACCCAAGGTGAGCATTTTATTTTCCTATAGCGCCTATTTTTATCTAAGGAGCGCTTATGCTGTCCAGGGCACCTATGTTACCAAGATTTGCCTTTGCTGCCCAGGGGCGCCTTTCCTAGCCAAGGGCGCATATGATATCCGTAGGGCGCTTCATCCAGGGGGCGCCTAGGCTACCCAGGGGCGCTTCATCCAGGGGGCGCCTAGGCTACTCAGGGGTGCATTAGTTCCACATGGCGCAATCCTGTTATCTAGTGGCTTCTTTTTCTTTGCCGGGGCGCTTTTGTTAGCTTTCTAAATTTCATCTTCAACATTTTACTGGGGCGCAAAAGACCAGTAAAGGCGTCTAGTGTTTGGGCAGGGGCGCTTTGCCATGGTTTTAAGGACTATGTGTTAATTCAAGTGGAATAAATGGTATCTACCGCCTTGGCGCACGAAATTGGTACAGGCGCGCAGCTCATATCCGGGCGCCGAAGGCGCCCGATATGAGCTAAGCTATGCTGAGGCGCTTCGGAGCTAAGGGGGGGCCCGGGCCCCTGGGCCCCCCTTGGATCCGTCACTGGCTATAGTGCTAGATATAGAGTACATTAAAATAGTATAACATATTGTGACATCATAAGCCAATGCCCTTGAATGATATTGACCCCCAAAAAATATATATTCCTGACTCTAGTCCTTTCATGGCACATTCATGCAATCACGGTTTTCCAAAAGGGCCCAATCGTGGCCAAGATCTGACCTTTATGACCTCGTTTAACCTTGAATATATTTACCTAAGTAAAAAAGAACAATGAGGCACATCACTACAGCTCCAACCCACCCATCAACTTGTGTTTTCTATGCCTCTTAGCTTTTTAAATTAAATCTTTTAGTTTTTGTTAGATCTTAGGGGGCCTACTAGGCCCCCTCGAGTGAGTGTTAGTGCCAGACCCCTCCCCAGTGAGCGTTAGTGCCAGACCCTTCCTCGGTAAGCGTTAGTGCCAGACCCCTCTCCAGTGCGTGTTAGTGCCAGACCCCTCCCCAGTGCGGGTTAGTGTCAGATCCCTTTCCAGTGAGCGTTAGTGCCAGACCCCTTTCCAGTGCACATTAGTGCCAGACCCCTCCCAGTGCGCTTCTGTGCCAGACCCCTCTCCAGCGCGCGTTAGTGCCTGACCCCTCCCCAGTGAGCGTTAGTGCCAGACCACTCTCCAGTGCGCGTTAGTGCCAGACCCCTCTCCAGTGTGCGTTAGTGCCAGACCCCTCCCCAGTGAGCGTTAGTTCCAGACCTCTCTCCAGTGCGCGTTAATGCCAGACCCCTCTCCAGTGTGCGTTAGTGCCAGACCCCTCTCCAGTGCGCGTTAGTGCCAGACCCCTCTCCAGTGTGCGTGAGTGCCAGACCCCTCCCCAGCGCGCGTTAGTGCTAGAACCCTCCCCAGTGCGCGTTAGTGCCAGACCCCTCCCCAGTGCACATTAGTGCCAGACCCCTCTCCAGTGCGCGTTAGTGCCAGACCCCTCTCCAGTGCGCGTTAGTGCCAGACCCCTCTCCAGTGGGGGCGCTGACCTGCGTTCGAAAGTGTTGTTATGTTTGTCCACGTAGAACTACAAACATAATATATTATATTATGTAAGAAATAATAAAAAACTTATATAAGAAACTACAAAATAACTGGACCATCAGCGTTTGGTCAGACGTAAGTCTTACCTCGGAATAGATTGTATATAGAAGGTCACGCAGTACACCCGAATCGGATCACAAGAGGGAGGAGATTCGAATTGGATGATTTCAGGTGAAAATGTCACCCTGTCGCTAGGGACTACATGCGATGATGCTGCCTAAGAATAGAGCCAGACTGTGATCAGTCTAGTTCTAAAAATTGGCACAGAGTTCCTCGTATCGAGAAGACAGGCACTGTGGGAGTGAAATCGCAACGTGTCTTGTTGTAAAATAATTTTTACACAATCCGTTACAGTGATTAAAAACTTAACGTGCGCGTATCCAAGGGGAATGGGGGCATGTTTCGCCACCACTAATCGGGTGTCAGTACCCACTTTAATGAGTTTGATGCTCCCAGTCGTGTGATATTCCGTTTATTTTACTTTTTACCCTTTTATTGTGCCCCAACATTTACCGTGTTTTTCTGACGTGTCAGTGTGAAAAACACCAACATGTGTGGATCGCTGCCTAAATACACCTGATACCTGATACCTGATACCTTCCTGAAACGTCCTTGGTGGCCTCTGAAATACTTGCTTTAATTGATAGATAATTGTTACTTCCCCCTTCCACCCTCTCTATCACTGATGCATCGGTGGCCGGACGATAAGATTTGACACCCCTGATACGTTGCGTCACCTGAAAGTCTAGCACACAAAATATACTCTTTTCTGCACTTCACTATCCCCATGCACCGACACGTACACAACTAGGAGGACTAAGGGATTCAAGACCCGAAAAAGGGACCTCCCCGAAATTTCCCGGTACGAGTATCCATAGTAATAGCAAGGTAAGAGGTTATTCCAGTTGAAGGCGGGTGAAGGTTGAGTCCCCCAGTCCCCCACCGCCCCGAAATGGAAGCCTGGATCCTCCTCGGCTGACACGTTTCGCATTTTCGTCCAGAATATCGATGTAGGAAAAACAACTCCAGATGGGAGCCGACAGAAGTGAGACGCGGCACAGTACACCACGCAGTATTGCCGCCTGCTGCAGTCTAGCGGCAGATATCCGAACTATCAGTTAGCACGATGCCTGTACTCAGCAAGCGTGAGAGAAACCAAGCGGCATGGGCGCCACCACGGCAAGGGTGGGGGTACGGTAAAAATGTCCCCTGATATGACACATTTTAACACTAACTATATGAAATTGACTGAAAAATGATTGAAACGTCCATCCACCTCCCTCTAATCCTGACGTCCCACCGCCACTGCGAGTGGGAGCCGATGAGGCTCACAACAAGGGCAGACACTAGCATTCCTACAATGGGTCCCGGTGTCAGATGACACCGCCCTGGTGCCCCTCACTTAAAATTCAATGTCCCATCTCCCCCAGCATGCAGGCTTTTTGGCTTGCCAGCATTCGAACGTCAAAACTGGGTTTTCTGCCCCCGCCCCCTGATGAGTCACCTATAGAGGAAGATATGAGTAGAAGACAAGGAAACCAGTAGAGGTTGAAAAATGTCCCATTCTGCCTACGATGCTAGTGTACAAATTCATTTTAGTAAGTTGAAGTAGGATTGAAAAACATTCAAAATGTACAACAAATAGGGGAAAGTGGGGGTCACGGACACCGTGGGTAAGACGGACACCCCCTGTTTGGGACGAACTGACAGCGCCGCGACCGAGAAAAGCGTGTAATACGCTTCCTTTTAGCGCGTGTCACCCGCAGAGCAACGTTGGGTCCGGTAAGCTCTCTAGGTTTTGTGCTATTTTCATAATAGTAAAAACTGCAACTCGTGTTTTTTCACAATGGAATTTGTAAGGTCATTGCATGGATGTTTCTATAGATACTTTATTGGTATTACGTAATATGGCTCTTAACGATGTTAAATTTTGTTCACCGCAGTCGCTCACTGTGTAATTGCAATAACGTCTGATTCATGTCCAAGTTTGTTTAGGAAGAGCAAAGTGGGGTAAGACGGACACCACGTCTGGGGCAAGATGGACATGGTGTTCATGTTACCCGGCACAAGAGTATATTTCATTTTATAAAATATAAGTTTAAATAAATAAAGGCAGATGGTCGGGGGGATGGGGTGGAGACAGAGCCCACAATGCTGGAGAACGTATAAATAAATTTAGGGGTCATCCAGGAGCAGGTGTACCCCTGGACCCTCAGCGCCCCCTGAAATGGTCGCGGTGCCCCCTGAGAGATTGATGAGCCCTCTAAAGTGTCGCTTCCAACACCTCCCCTCAGGAGCGGGGGAAGGGCGATCTTAGCCCTGCGAGAGGATTTGGCACCCACCTGATAGTTTTTGCGTTCCGAAAGTAGCATCCCCTGGCGCACCCATGATTTTTTATTTGGGGGTGGCTGACGAGAGGAGGCAGCAGGCCGGTGGAGGCGTGATATTTCACCTCAGGGGGTGCACGTGTTCACCCAAAGGGCGGCCAATTTTCACATCCTGGGGTGAGGGGGAGGTGAGAGCAGTGAATTGTTTGCTCCACAGACCTAGTGTAATTTTTTTAGGGGCAGCGTGTTGGGTGCAGGGGCAGCAAAGTCAGTGTAGGGGGCGGCATGTTGGGTGCAGGGACGGCGGCAGTCAGTGTAGCACTGCCTCTAAAAAGTCTGGTGAAGGCTCATCCTTCCCCTCAATGGGCGCCTTTGGCACCCCACATGGATGCGGGCGGCACTTTGGAGCCAAAGCGTTTGGGGGTCCGGGCCCGTTACCCCCCTGGGTGAGCGCCCGCCCTCTGATCCGGATGGCGCCCTCCGGCAAGGTGACCCCGCCCCCTGATCGGCGATCCTGGATCAACCTATACACAGTTCCACCACAGCCGTTGATACTTTAGTCCTCCGTCAATAAGAAATTCAGAAAAGGCATGACCCCCTTTGACCCTTTAACGGAAAAAGTAAGGAAATGTTCCCTTCCCCGCGGCGGACGACAGTCGCCTAGTGGGTGGATGCAGATGGAAATCATGAAGGCCTGGTTCGATCACTTTGTTCTTCTTGTCCATCTTTCCCCGTGAGGTGACCATGTTACTCCATTAGGTGGGGCATAATGGGCCTTTGCTACTTTTTTCTAAACTTTACACAAATTTTAATCTAATAATTACAGATACATAGCCGCTTGCACAGTAGTAGATAAATGTCTTAAGTATCTCTACAGTCAAAAAAGGAACGAAACGAACTGATTAAATCATCGAAAACTCACACCATCGTTACGGTGTCCGTGACCCCCCACTTTCCCCTAATCTTGTTCTGTCAATCCTCAATTTTTTTGGTGACACAGGTGGCGTGAAATTCCGTCGGCGACAACGAAACGGTTTTTGCCGACCTCTAGAAAACGGATTCTGTGGTACCAAAGGGCATTGCTACCCAAGGTATAGAGTAAAATGGCGAGATAGCACAATCCCGACGCAACAAAGGACGCAATTTCTCTATTTTATAAAAAATGTCATTTTCTAGCAAAGGCTCAAGTTCACTCGGTTCAATTTTTTCAGAAGCACCTTATATAACATCAAGTGGCATCGGGGTTGAAATTTATCAATGTTTATAACTTTTATGAGTTTTAAAATAACACAGAACTGCTCCTCCGCCCCCAAACGAGCTTCCCGGGTGCGAACATCCGAGGAGGAACAGGGGAAGACAATTGCCTACATGAACATTATCACCTGCAAAGGTTGGGTTGGAACAGCCCATAACATTTAGCCTATCACTAACAAATCAGAATAAGCGAGTCCAGGGGGCAAAGGGACAGGTGTTCCCTTTCCCTGTTTGGTCACAGCACCTATCAAATAAATATTGTCAGCGTCCCATGAAAGATTATCCCCCTAGGGTGCGCATACTGACGTCTTTGCGATCAGATTTAGCGTTGACCTGATAGGTCACCTCGCTGAAAACTGGTGCCTGCTGGTTTAAGTAACACCCCTGACAAAGAGCGACACCCCTGCTCCACAGGAAACCCTGACTCTATCTTAAAAAAATACTAACGACCTTAAAACAAAATAAAACTCCGACCTAGTGCCAAAAAGCCTCCCCTATTACAGATTTAAAGCGGATTTTGCAACTAACCGAGCAGGTCTCTGAAACACCTCAACAAATTTATCAGTGAGCAAACATATGTCCTGCGTTCCCTACTACGTGCTTGAATCATCAGCTATTCTTCATGAATAAATAATTTCCCACTACCTGTCCAGCAAGGTCTAAACAGGCATCGCAACACAACCTTTGCATCGATGCGTCGTTGAAGTCTTAACAGAACAAACATCCACTACCCCAGAAACAGCGTCCCTCAAGCTCTGCTAGAGCGCCCCACAACCACCCGCAACATAAAAACCCCGCTTTTCTCCCATTCCCCACCCTTTTCTGTCTCTCAGTGCCCCAGAGCGTTCACCGCCGGTTCTTCTTTGACATTTGACCCCGTAGCGCGTGCTATTGCTGATTTCATGCGGTTCGATACTGGTTTCTGGTTCCAGCGGATTAAGACAGGAAGCATGCACCGATTCCAATGCTGAATTTAAATCTTATAGCTCCGCATTTCGCAAAAAAACAAAGAAACAAACGGGTCACACTCTAAAGAGTGCTTGGAGCCCAAGGTTGAACATCAGAGTAAAATGCAAAGATGCTTATGATTAGGCTAAACAGAAACTGTGGACGAAAGATGACTGGCTCTCTTGTCTCTTGGGGTAAAGCACTGTGAGAAAAAATACTGAGAGAGAAACGTTAGACAAACAGCTATTCGTCTCAATTCTGCTTGGAATGAATATCTTCTTATAAAGGTGTCCCACATCTTCAAGATGATTTCCGTTCTTTTTGAAGCAAACGTTTTGGAACATCTGGTACCCATATCTAAATTTATCCATATACTAATAAAATATAATGGTTTGCCCATCCATTTCACAATTTCACTTACATGCGCATTCGTTCTGTTACATCCGATGCTAGATAATCTTTTAGCAGCCAATCTACAAAATCATACCGTTTTCCTAAACAGCCTGGAATCAAATCATGGGTAGGATATCCACTGTCACGGTTGGAGCCCGTAACATGACCTCAACGCTGATTGCGAATAAGCCTCTGAGGGTATGCGAATAATGGATCGCCATGAGGTCATGACCTGGCCGCCGACTATTCATGCTACATAGCAAACATGCAAAACCGGCGCCGCTAATTGGCCAGAATCTATCCCAATATTCCCTTTTTCAGGGTGAAAGGATGAGGTCTTGGTGTGTGGCATTATCCACACACGCTATGCTTCTGTATTTGTTTGCATGCTATTATGAAAATTACTAGTGATTTCATCTCGCTCCTCGGTGATTGGTCTTAGCCACGGAGTCGTATGTCGAGGTTGTCATGTCTGGACTAGGTCAAGCGATGACAGAGATCGAGTCCAAAAAGGGAGAACACGACGCTGATCGTGCACTCTCTGGTCGTGGAAAGTGAAATGACAGCAGCACAGTGTTTCATATTTGTTAGTCCAGTAGGAAAATGAACGCTTGGGAAGAAGGAGGATACATGATTTAGTTGCATCTTAGTATTACTACGATACCACCTGCACCTAGAACCACAGATACAATTAAACGAGTCATGACTGGAAAAAGAATGAAGCAAAAAAATTAAGAGACTATGCAGGCTAGAGGTACAAAAGGGTACAGCCTTCTCACTACCCGTACGATGATATCACATTTATTTCATTTGCCCACACATTTCGATTAAAAAATTCAAATTATTCGTTTCTAAGTCCTCGTTCTCACCCTGGACGGGGGCGGAGTTGTAACACCCTCTCAGGATTTTTGACTGAGGCCAGGAACCGACCGCAGGGGGCTGACGATATTCAAAAGTGCTTGTTAACATGCTCCCCGCTGGGGGCGAAATTCGCCCCCCTTACGGTTTTTAACAGATAGCTCTAAAACAAAGGGACACAGAACAACGAAACGTACGGTACCTTATCCCTGACTAATTTTACACATCTGACCAAATTTTTGAGTTAATGTCATGTCAGGTCAAGGAGCTATTCAAGGTCAAGTGACCCGACCTTAAAACCTAAGATCACGAGTTTGAAGCGGTGCCTAGGGAACATCAGTGAACCGATCAGTTTGAAACTTCCACAATATGATAAGGTCATTAGGGTCTACAAATCTGCTATCTCGGAATTTTGATATTGTTGACCTAAGGTGGGGTCAATTTTTTGGTCATCTCATTATAAGTCTATGGTGAAAAATTGAATGGGTTCGTTTTCAGTAAAGATTGGATAGATAAAGTTGAAAATCCTTAACCTATTTCCGGCAGGGGGCTAATATTGCCCCCTTCAGGTTTTTCGAGAATATCTCCGAAACGGCTTGCGATAGAACTTTAAAACTTCCTGACTTTTCCTAAAACTAGTACAGGCAGGTTTTCTGAAATTTTCAAGATTATATATTTACCAGGGGCGGAGCTATGGCTGGGTTTTGGGGAGGTTCTATCCACAAACCAAGTATTATCGTATGCGATGGGTTTTTGTAAAAGGAAGCCGTCTCTGCTGATCCTGATACCAGTTATATGGTTTTATTATATCATTTTTATGTGAGATGATAGTGCATTCAATTGTCACTATTTGTATTCATCAGGGGCGGTTACAGCAGTTCAAAATGGGGGAATGTTATCAAGAAGAACTAAACGTTAGTAAGTGAGAAGACTGCTTACAGCCGTGTCAGGGCGAATACAATTGGGTATATGAAAATTCAAAATAGTTATAACCCAATTCTAGATTACCAGAGGCGTGTCAGTCACTACACTTTTCAAAATGTATATTCCCAGCCAGTATCACCGCCGCGACTCAATATCGTTGTATATTGAAAATGTGTTTCAATCACCCCACCCCCGACGAGTCCTTGATCCGCCTATGTACCCCTTTTCCAGAGCTGCCATGGGAGGGTAAAATGATCAGAAATTAAATTTCAACTAGTCGGGGACTAATATACTCATGCATACCATTCGCATATTGCTGGTATGTATTTTCCCACTGTTTTACCTTACTGCATCCGCCCTGATGAGTTTTTCACTTTTTCTCATTTATTTATGTTTCAAAGATGCCAAGCAGTATATGACGGCTTCTAATCCGCGTAACAAAAACTTTTAGGTTGTATATATTTCCCTCTAGTCCTGGTCCTGGAACTGCCATTGAATTTCGAATTTTGCGTAACTCAGTATATGAAAATTTTGGGTCAATTATTTGTAAATCTGAACTAGTTTTGTGAAAATCGTACAACAGAGACAAGGGTTATGGAAAATCTAAAAATACACAAAATTGTATATTTTGCACGACCTTCTCCTAAAAATAAAAATTTTGAAATTTTCTTTTCAAAATAAAGTTTGCAGCAGAGGAATCTATGGCACTTGATTTTCAAATCGGCCGGTTAGATTACGAGATCTTGGGGGGCCGATATTGCCTGCCGGAAATAGGGGTGCCGGGCCTGACAAATAGGGTTAAACTGTCTATTCTTACCATGATCTTGACCATAAAGTTAAGTTTTTGAGCATTTGACCTATCAAAGGTCATGTCAGGTCACGGGAGCATGGAGTGATTATTTTGCCAATAACTTCTCACTGAATTGAGATAAAGCTCCCATTTTGCTTGCATTGTGCTTATATTGTCACGGGGAGTCAATTGATATGCAACATGACCATACCAGGTCACTCTGTGACCCTGACCTAGCTCGAGGTCATGTCATTTTCACTATTTGACCCAGCAGGGTCATATTATACATCATTCGATTCTCCGCGATGAGAGGAACCTAATGATGCATAAAGATTTGCTCTAGCTCCTCTGAGGGCAGATCTAGAGAGAGAAGCGTACACTGCTCTGTTGTAAGCCTATGGAACCTTCTTTGACCTACGCTGACCTCAATATTGAACTGACATAAAAATGTATCGTATAAAATCTATTTGTCTTGTCAAGAGCTTTCGAACGCCACCCGTAATTTTCCTTTAGCTTTCGTGGGGAATGAGATACGGAGGGGGCGAAAAACGCCCCCAGCGGGGCGCGTCATGCCAGGGACCCCAGCGGGGCGCGTGTTAAGGCATTCATCTCACATTTTTTGGAATTTTCGGGTCACATTAGGTAGCAGAGCTGCGAGTATGATGTCATTTCCGGAAAGTAAATTTTAAGGCAGATTTTGATTTCGAAGCTGGTGCCGCGTGCCGCAGGATTTTGTTTATATGTGAGACATGCGTCACCTCAGACTTGCTGAACGGTCCCACTTAAGACCTGGATCAAGGCCATAAACCTGGAAGAGATGAAACGAAGTGAATAGGTATTCCTTCAAATTATTCCGATGACTGTTGTTGCGCAATGAGTGACAACGACTATGATTTACTCGAAACATTGGCGGACGCAGGGGGGGCATTCCGGCCATGGCCCTTCCCAAAGCGCTGGAGGGGGCCAAACTATCTTTTGCCCTCCCCCAAACGCCGGAGAAATTTTTTGAAAAAAGGGGTTTACACTAGGTCTGTAGAGCAAAAAAACTTCGTTCCCACCGCCCCCCCCAGCCCCGGAGAGCGATCATGTACTTGGAGAGGTAGGTTATACTAGGTCTATCCAGCACTGAAAGAAGGTGTTTACACTAGGTCTGTAGAGCAAAAAAATATTCGCTCCCACTCCAACTCCCACCCACCCCCCCCCCAGGAGGAGAGGCAGACATGGGTTTGCCCCCCCAAAAACTCGGGTCTGCGTCCGCCCCTGACTGGAAATCCTCACCAGCAGCCACCGCAGCAACAACACTAGTTGATGAAGGCCAAAATCAAACATCTGGCCTGACCTGGAAGGTGACTTAATGATATAACGCAGTGAAAACTGGCATCACTCGCACGCTCTCGTGAGGAGTGTCATGGGACCTCCCTTTCTACCCCCGCGATGGCGTTTGGGTAGAGATCGAGCCGATCTAACATCACCAGGACGGCCTATGCTTTCATTATCAATATTTGTTTATCGTATGGGCTCCTTGAAAAGGGAGGTCCCATTACAGGAGCAGCACGCACGCCCTAGCCGGGAAGCTGCTGGGGCGTTGGTTGGTTAGGGGATAAATGCGAGGGGATTCTCAGCATCACCATTGTTAGGGCAAAGATAACAAATAGTCGAATAAGTGCGAGGTCTAAACCGCAGGAGTGATGCCAAGTTTGCAGCAGCCAGGAAGGTGAATAAAAACAGTGGCAGAAAATGTAATCGTTGTTCCTACTTAAGCTCACATTTTGTCGGCCTAAAAAGGATTTTCAAATTATTTTATATCTAGACTGACAAAATGTAAGCCTAAATTAAAAACGAAAAACTGTCAGAATAGAGGCCGTTTCTCACTTCGTTCGTTATCGGCTGCTGACGTAGTGATGTTCAACATGGCATGACCAGGTCCGCGTTCATGCTGACATCAGAGCATATTAGCCTACGCCAGGCTTAGCCTGACTTAACAATTTAAACAATTGTATGGCATGTCCTAGCATAGCCAGACATAGTGTTCTCGAATGACACCTACCTCTCTCTCTCTCTCTCGCTCTCCTCCCTCCCTCCCTCTCTCTCTCATAGTATGGAACAGTCCGACACCCAGCCTGTGTGGCTCGCGATACCTCAACTTAATATTCTGCACCAGGAACAAATTAGATGTACCTACATAAGTTTTCTTCTACTGTGATATTTCTCGCAATCACATGACAACCAAGCCACAATGAAAAACAACAAAGGTGATAACAAGTATAAGATAAGAACAGGATAGCAAGCTACGGAAGCAGGTAACTTAGGGGAACGGGTAATGCTCGGTGTATCTGCCCACATCATAGGAGATCGCACTTCGCACCCGCGCGAAATTTGTTGATTCTTCAGCCCTTAACTATTAAGCAGCCTCATCAGTCGCCAACCACGTTAACGTCCCCTACAGCTTCAGTCCTTGGCCGCTTGGCGACCCACCACTACCTTTACCAATTGGCTTCGTTTGGGTCATCATAGCACTCACGCGAGAGAAGACAGGAAGAACAAAAAAGTGTGCTTAGAGGAGGAGAATGAAGCAATGTTTTCTTTTTTTGGTCGGGCATAATGTGTGTTCAAATAGTTTTCTTACTGATCTATACGTTTTTTTGTGCCACCACAAAAAGGCTGATGAAAGGTTTTGTCTAGTTTGATGGGATCTGTAATGGAACTGAGGTGATGAGACGCACGCAAGAACAGTGTGCTAATAATACGCGGTGATGAGAAGAGAGAGAGAGAGAGAGAGAGAGAGAGAGAGAGAGCGAGAGAGAGAGAGAGAGAGAGAGAGAGAGAGAGAGAGAGAGAGAGAGTGAAAGAGCGAGAGAGCGAGAGAGAGAGCGAGATAGAAAGAGAGAGAGAGCGAGAGAGAGCGAGAGAGCGAGAGAGAGAGAGTGAGGGAGAAAGAGAGAGAGAGGGCGAGAGAGCGAGAGAGCGAGAGAGAGCGAGAGAGAGAGAGAGCGAGAGAGAGAGAGAGAGCGAGAGAGCGGGAGAAAGAGAGAGAGAGCGAGAGAGCGAGAGAGCGAGAGAGCGGGAGAGCGAGAGAGGAGAGAGCGAGAGGGAGAGCGAGAGCGAGAGAGAGACAGAGAGAATATGACGTGGAGATGGATTTATTAGACAACCAAAACATGTTGATGCATACATCTGGCATTCAAATGAGATGCAGCGAATAGAAACCTGTCCTATACACGGACAGGTGGATAATAGGAACCGATTACGAAACGCAAACATACACATTTGTGTTCAAACCAGAGACAAGCTGGTATTTCATACTATGAAAATCATATTTCAGGACCAAATTGGCAACAGCATACCGGTCGTCCACCAGGATTTCACACCACACTCATGGAAACTACACAACACAAAACGAGAAGCATACAGGTGCAACGGTTATTGCATTTTTGATTGTACTTACCAAGAAACGAGTTTGGCAAAACACTGCATGTTTCAGTCGGGTACTCGTCGCTGATGACGATGATGATGCAATCAGCTCCTTTATTTCGAAGCTGACTCCAGAAGAGCCGTTATCAAACACACGTGTAATCTTATTTGATTCCTCCTTGTCATTTTTCACACGCTTACCGTCACACTTGGTGTTCGCATCTCATCACTGAGAGATCACAAAAGTCTGTAAGCTGCTGTCTAAAAAACATAACGAGGCCGTCACAGCACTGTGACGGTCGTGTTCGTCTGCCACAAACCATCTCATCAGTTAAAGGCATTACCATCTGTTTGTGCCCCTTAAATGACAACTCCCGACATCCTGAGAATTCGGGAGGAGCGATCTCGCGTCTGACCCTGTTTCCTCCTTTCCCCCTATGCATGAGTGACGACAATGTGTGGGAAGGCATGACATGGATGAAGCAAGCCGATTCGCGATTGAATATTCTGCTGCTTGATCAGACCCCAGGAAGAGTTGGTATACAACGGGAGCTGGATAAGTGGAGAGTGGTGCCGTTTCGAGAGACTTCATGAAAAGCACACCAGGGTGAACCAGCTTGACTATCGTTGACTCATTCAGATGGGCCTAGGAAAATATCCTTCGAAGGCAACAAACCAAATGTTTACTACAACAACGGTCGCAAGTCCACTGTACCAAGGAACAAAGCGGAAGTTCTGATGTGTCTAGCACCTTCGTTGGGACCTTTGGTTCCTTGGGACGGAATTATATGGGACGGAATTGAATAGGACGGAATTGAATAGGACGGAATTGAATGGGATGGAATGGAATGAAAGGAGATGGGACAACATGACGTTCTGTTTTATTCGAAACAGGAAGGCATGTCATAACTTGTTCTCTTAAAAATGTATTTGGGAACACTGAATGGAATGGGACGAAATGAAACAACGTTGTTCAGGCTTCGTCGTAAACGGAACGGCACGGAATAACATTTCTGAAAATGTCTCAAGGAAAACTGAATGGGACGGGTCGGGGCAGACTTCGGTGGGACAAAAGAGGAAAAGTGCTACAATAGAGCAGCTTACATTATAATTTTACACAGTACGGCACAGAACAGCACAGGCACAGGAGGTTCTGACAATACCAGGGATGACTTTTTTGGGGGACAAGTGGTGAGATAGGGCTGTAAGATGAAGATCCGTGAATTGTTTTGACAATGTTAGCGTTAGCCAAAAACACACCATTCAGTGTTGTATCAATGCCTCACTGGATTTAGTTTTTTTCTAAAGGACAGAAGTTGTTCTGAGAAATAAGTTAAAGCTTTTAGCGAAGTAGCTCTATCCTACCCCTTCTCCCTCAACAATTCATCCCTGGCATCACCAGCAGATGTGCCGTGCCGTGCCGTGCCGTGCCGTGCCGTGCGGTACCGTGCCGTGCCGTGCCGTGCCGTGCCGTGCCGTGTGGTGCCGCGTCGTCAATTTACGTGTGATCTGCTTAAATGTCACCCCATTCCGCCTCCTAATGTTCTGACTCCACCACCTCCACTCTCTTGCAAAACAAGAAGCGTTCTGTCCCATATAAGCGACACGCGCATTATGGGGTTATCTGAATCTGAAATAGTAGTGCAGAGGTTAGCAAGCTCGCTTTCCACGCGGCCGACCCGGGTTCAAGGCACTGTGGATTCCTTGACCAAGCAGTGATTTGACTCCCGAGAAACCCATCCAACAGGGAAGAGTTAGCCAAACCATATAACCCCGGCAGTTGGTGTGTCGATAAGCCCCTAAAATACTATTATTTCTGCGTGAGCTGCTTCCGTCACTAATAATTGTCACCAAAACAGTCTATACCAACTTGAAAAAATATTGTTTGCGTCACATTTGTAGAACCGATGTGACAGATACAAGGGTCAAATAGGAATTGTGAGTTCGCTACCAAAACTTTCAGAGATTATTATTGAGCTTAAAAGCTCTGATTGTGTGTGAATCCCATCATGCGTCTGCTCCCCTAGAATGTCAGAGCATCAAATAATAAAACGGCAAATAATGAGTCCTCATAAATGATAAAATGCTGGCACGATAAGGCAACAATAGCGTTCCTGGCAGTAATTTTCAGTGGTATGTACTGGCTAAGAATAAGAGCTACTACATTAATAAAAACCACAAGAAAGTGAAAGAAATACAAATTAAGACGTGCTCTTCCCGAGCAGAGCAATTAAACAAACCAAACTGTGTTTCCATTATTCAGAGGCACGGCAGCCCACACCGCCTCTGGCATGCCATTCATCGCAATGAACCCACCAACCAGGAAGCGCAAAGCAAACGCCGAGCTACATCAACAGCTTTCAGCACGAGTTCGCAGAACTCAGCAAAGCTTTTGAAAGCTTGCTCATAACTTCTGGCGTTTGACTATTGCGCAGCCGAGCGTCTGTGGAGATATCCGCCCTATCCAGCAGCCGTGGACACAAAGCTTGAGATTGGATCAAAAGCGCAATGACACATCAAATTTGTGTCCGATTTTAAGCCGCTTTTCCGCTTTAGAGATTTCGAGTCGATAGGTGGCTAAGCACAGGCTGGCATTGCATCGTGGGTTAACACGGAAAATAGATATTGGTATTAGTTATCCAAGGCAAGACCAGTGCTACCTATCTCGAAAATGGCGTGCGTCGGACACAAGTATTAAGCGCAGAAACGTTTTAATATACTCATTACAAAAACATGTTACATAGCAATAACTCGTAGATGCTGAGACCTCGGTTGCCTGATGGGTATATTTAAAGATCACCAGTGAAGGTAGATAGTGGCAAGTTTGGGAAGCTAGTCAGCGCATTTAATACCGTTCATAATATTAAAAACTTTGCTTTGATATATTTTGATACAATGCTTAAATCCTGAAACCCTCTGGAATTAGAGGCATTCTTGTCATCTCCTACATCACCGATGTTATGCAATGAGTAAGCACAGAGACTCTCTACCCGAGAACAGCAACGTGCCAGACGATTGTAAACACGTGCTGCCGAATACGTTGAATAGCATTAGGCGCCAAAAGACGTCATGACAAATGACCAATACCTGCAAAGAGCCGTTTGGCGTCAGGTTTATCCAATCTGAGCCCATCATTTGTCCGGCATCAAACCGGTACATACTGGCTAAGCCGAGCGGGCAGCATCGGTACATGCACGTGTTTGATTCCGGTACAGGTGCATAATATGGTGCATTATGGCCTATCTACTGTTTTACCCTGCTACATAAAGGCAAAGACAATATTCGGGGCTGGTAAGCCTCCGCTCTCAGTTCAGCACTTATTAAACATGGTCAGAACGATTATATAGCTTATTAGACAGCCCTAATAGGAAAATATATCAATGATACATTTGAAAAATTTACATAAAGTCAGCCCCCCTCCAACAGCCAGCGCAGATACAAGATATGACGTCACACCTCGTAGAATATGACATGGGAAAATTAAATGATTAAATATCCAAATTTTCGCAAAAACAGGTCCAGAATTGAAGATAAAATGTTTATTTATTGCATTTTTTATAAACTTTATCATCGTGTATTCTCACAAATTCATAAGCGGGCATTGCCTTCAGCAGCAGTTTGACACACGACCCATAGGTGAAGGAATTGCTCCACGCCCGTGTGACGTCACTCAGGCGTGGATGAATCCCTCTTGAACGTACCTTTAAGTAAAGGTATCTTGACATAAAGTAACATTGAACCATGCTACATGAATACCCACATTAGTGTGCACCAGCCCCGTTTGAAAGGCCATTCGGGAGGCGCAAATTTAGTTTATCTGGTATATGAGCAGCACGTTCCAGAATAACGCGATTAATCTTCATCCGTAGCTGGACTATTAAGAAGGGCTGCTGGATGCACAGTCTCCGCATGATAAAATAGTTTCCATTATCGAAATTGGAGGATTACTTTCAGATACCGAGAAAGGCCGGCAGAAACTTTTCACGACAGTGCATTTGCCAAAAGAGTCAAAACAAAGGACAATGGGAATCTTTGAATTTGTGTAATTTTTCTTGAAAAATTGGAGCAATTGAACTATGAGTAGTATTTCCAATCCTTAGTCACACACAACAGGGCATATTAACAAAAATGCCAGCTGTGTTTTTCTATTTTTATCGTTCCAGGGCAAACGGCTACAGTCGCATCAGCCCTGTTGTTCGGACCATCGACAGACAAACCAGAAGCCAACACAATGGCTCTAACTTGAAACCCGATATTGGGATCTTGGTCGCTGGCAAAGGCCGACCATTCGCGACCAGTGTGCAATAAAACTTTGTTGACTGAAGATTGAAAGAAAACAATCCCGGCGATCGCAATAAAAACCAGGCTGAGACGGTATAACAAAGTTCTGAAGGATAGCGAATCGGCGTTGTAGGATTACTCTGTTTGGCCAGTGATAGGCATTCGTACCGACGGATGGATTCGTTTCTGTTCAGACTTCATAAAGATTAGCTGCAACACGGGTCATAAAGAATTTATCAGTCGATATTTTATTAGTTAGGGTCACCTAAGTGCTATTACCAATAACCGATAGCTTTGGACGCAAATAAAGTTGTCCCGCGTCGTGCCGACAAAGTTAGACGGATCAATCCCAGATCGAATTCCACAGATCTAATTCCAGCAGAGCTCAAGATAGGGATCTTACGCAAGTGCGTTTTCAAGTCACCATACCTAACCGCAGCGTTTTGAGCCCACACCTCTTAAGAGGATCAATGTACCAACACCTTAAATACCTGTCAGGATAACGCTGGCCAACTTTACGCGCCGCCACCAGATCACCTGACCCTATTACAGAGCATAATGTGGAGAGTATGGGCGGCGCGACACCCCGTGGGCGGCACGAACTCCAAACTACACCGGTTTAATCAGTTACCAACCGAAGGGAGGCGCAACGAGCGAGTTAAGAAAGCGTAGCACTAGGGCGCAGCGGCGCCGCCACGGAATTTTTGCAGGGGGACGGACCCGGGCCGGTGCTGACTGGGGGGAGGCGAATTTTGAGCATATTCGGTACCTGACAGCATTAATGACGATGGATTCAAACATTTTTGAGGGGACGTCCTCCCCTGGTTGGCCAACAGGGGGGGACGCGTCCCCCCCGTCTCCCCCCGCTTTCGGCGCCCATGCTAGGGCGTAACCAACTCTACAGTAACATACAATGTAACATTTCAAGCTCCGCTACGGATCCATGCCAGAAATCAAACCCGTGACAGCATTGCCCGCTTCGGTATGCATCTGATCCCCGACATGGCTCATCCTAAATCGAACCGAGGTGGTTATTAACGCCAAGTGCGGCACTTTGGTATGCGCACTGAATTAAACATTTGATTCATAATTCAGAAGTACGGTAACCACACCCTATCACTCATCGGCCGAAACAGGACGTCGAATTATTCAGAGGAGCTAAAAACGGAGCGGCGTGGCGCCGGTCTGCATGGCCAGGTCCAGGTCCAGGTTCAGGTCCAGGTTCAGGACCGGACAACCATCCAGCCGCTCTTAAATCGTGCAGTGGAAATTACTTATTTATTTATTTATTGCACTTCATCGAGCCGCTCCACAAAATATATGTGGCTATTCTTAGCCCGGAACACATTTGTTGAACACTGAGTTGTACAGAAAACACATTAAGAACACTAAGAAAATACCAGGTTTGATTTTGCTAAAGTTGATCGACAACAACTAACACCGCTGACAACACAATATCTACTGTTCACTTTCCGGCGTGGTACTTTAACCAGCACATCAAGTGTTTTTGAAGGCATCCTTCCGCATTTCTAGATGTTGCTCTGTCTGGGAGTCGCGGTCTTGTGTGTTGTTCTGATCTATCAGAAGAAGACTTGAAATAAGAATCAGAAGTCGTATTATGTTCATTGGAGCAAGTGTTGTCGAACTACGAAGTGTTATCAGAGGTGGAAATCAATCCTTCGGGTTGTCTGAAAGACCAGGAATAAACAGAGCCAACGCGAGCGGTCGCACATATGGGACCGCTCAGCGAAAGCTCTGTTATAAAACCTTATCCTTCATAGCATTGACGATGGTTGTAGTGTTTATAAGACCTAATATCGAGTTTCCAGGTAAACATGACTATTATTCGAACATTCTTTTCAGTTTCGAGCAATTCACCCTCTCTAGAAAACAAGTGTCTAGCCGACAAAGTCACGAGATTTAAGAGTCAGAAAACAGAGGGCATTTTGGTCAGTATGCGCTGAGGCGTCGGGTTTGTCGAAAGTATTTTTACGGTGATCACAGAAATCTTCAGCAGCACTGCAAACTTTAATGTTCCTCATGCTAGTTTCGAGTCTATACATTATCAAGATCTTCAATGCACATGTAGAAAATATCGTCAGCTACATCTTAGCCACACGTTCTATGAGGAAAACACTAAATTCACCTATTTTGAGCAAGAAACGCGGAGCACTCGAAGAGCAGCCGACCAGCTGATCATCAGCTGACCGACAATCATCAGCTGACCAGCCGATCATAGCTGATCATACAGCTGACTTAGCTGTATACAGGAGCTTGGTAAGTGCATATTTCCAGGTTATGTCGGAGTAGTGGGGAGGTTAACCGACCCGGAAAACAGCGGTGTTCGTGATTTAAAGAGTTCGTGACCCGTCACGAGTGTAGCTGTGGCCTCTTTTTTGAATAACAACTCAGACCATATTGGAGGAGGCTGAGTGATCAGATTCAGAGGGCTGTTATCATGTGGAATATCCAAACTTCGTTGGACAATACAAAATAAGTACGTCCTGAGCCAGGAGGATTTGAATCAATTAATTTGAGTAACGGTGAAAACGTATAAAAAACTGCAATCTCGCTCGTAGCAACTATGACTGATGAAATTAATACGAAAGATCTCAATTATTTTCCGAAAAGCCACAAAGCTGGTGGCGCACGGGCAAATGAAACATAGTAAATATGTTTCGTTTCCTATACATGATGCTTAAAATTACCCACAATCTTATCTTTCACCAACTTTACATCGCCAAGTCAACCCAAACAAATTCGGATAATAACTTTGCAAACCCAGTATCACTTTTCGCCGCTGACCGCATGAGTGTGCGCGTTGTGCAACTGGGTACCTTTGCCATCAGCATCTTCCAATGAGTGAAGGGGGTTATCTAAGTGCACGGCGGTCAACCACAAACGGTCTATAATAACCACCCGGTGAAATAAGGTTTACAAGCCAGGTTCAAACGTCGCAGTCATGCCGGAGATGGTAGTGATGACAGGCAAATTCTGATACGGCTGACCTACAAGCAGTGAAACAGTGGCGTAGCCAGGACATACCCAGACCACGCTGCTCCCCTCATCCTGACAGAGTTATCTCATGATTAATATACAGACATTCTGTAACCAAGCGTCTGTCATCATGTCATGGCCATTCCCGTAACGGGTTTTTGTCTTCGCCACTGCGAGGAAGTGTGAGTTTTCCCGTAGTTATTCATAACACCCGCACTATTATGGGTAACTGTGAAAACAAAGTGGGCAAAAACGGATAAATCATTAGTATGTTCCAGCAATCATTCACATATCAACCGGCCTGAATATCGTTAACTGCATTTCTCACTGTATTCCCACAATCAAGGCCCTCCGGGGACGAAAAGAAGCGACAAGTACCTGCGTCCGCATTGAAATATATGACCATCGAATTTGACCTATACACTGATACTAGAAGCAAACTGTACAGAACATCGCGCTCATGGGACAAGACTGGTTACTCTGTGCCCTGGCCTGCATCACTCCTGACTTCTAGCGTTCGCGTAGAACAGAGGTGAGCGAACTTCCCGGAAGTTCGCTAATTACGTCAGGAGACGTACGAAGGCCGTGCTGGCAATGGTCGGTCAGTGAGAAATGGACCTTGGGAGCACGGCGAAGTGAAAGCGACCCAGCTTCGTGACTTCACAGACACTTCCAACTTGAAATCGGGTAGTATCTTCTACCAGTGCCATCCCAATTTATTTTTTATGAAGAAACAGGTTTCGGAGATGAGGTGCGATTCCTGCCAGGCTGAGAATATGACACGGTAAGAAGATTTCCCTATCCATGCAGTGTATTGGGATACAGACGGATCCAAGGGGAAAGGTGGAGGCAGGTGTCCCCATCGACACACCCGACGCCCCTACACTGTACCCTGGCACCGCTTGGAACTGCAACCACCGCCCCCTGAAGCGTCGCTTTCCATCCCCCACGATACGAAGTTTTTAGGCGCCCCGCGATGCAAACCGGAAACCCTCTCTCTCCCTGATAGTTTACGCCTTAAAATCATCTCTTCGCCCCTGGTCAGACTGTCCCCTTCCATCGGGAACCCAGAGTCTACATACACGTCAAGAAGCAGATATTGAGCGAGACAATATTTTTGTCCGCACCTTTTTCTTTCTGAGCAAGAGTGATGTGATCTCGGTTCCCCGCAATGACTCAGCGAATTATACAGTGACCGGTTTCTGATAAGCTTCCAACACAAGAACTTGAATCGACGAGGGAAATTGACTAATACAGAACCCAGCAATGCAAAAATGACGTAACTAAGTGTACTAGCATTCTCAAACAGATTGCGGAACGGAAAATGTACACTGTACAGGCCCTGGAAACGGGATACCTGACTTGGTTATAGCACAGTAAGAGGGGGAGTAAAACCCCAAGCAATTTAGAACATGTTACTTAAGGAGGGAGAACAAGACACTGTTTGAACTATACCTAATGATACAATTTACATCCTGCCCGCTTCCAATTACTCTTAATTCAATCACTGTAATGACTATACTTGTCCTTTGGTAGCTAAGTATGCTAACTAAAAGGAAACTTCCTGGACATGACGTAAAAGTGCAGACATGAGTGTTCGCTGACACAGCTTTCCAGACATCACAATAGTCCATGTCCACGTTCTACGAGGAAAATTGCTGAATCACACGAATGTTAACTGAACATAATTTGAAGGGTTGTGATAAGTATGAAACGAGTCGATCGCCAGCCCCCGCCATCAGCTTTAACAGCAATAGACAAACATAAATTTCATTCCACAATGATCCATGTCGAGGAAAAGGTTTCCTTCGGCACTGATTTACGACCTGACTCGAAATCAGGGACGGCTCCATGATTTGTCCATAAACAAGGATTGAATACTCCCATCAACTGCGGACGCCCTCTACGACACTTTGCATCGTCCTAAGGGATAAAGGGGGCTACCGCCCCTAGGAAGCCAGGTGTGCTTGACGTTCACCGTTGATTTTAAAATGGAAAAGTTATCAGCTATATGGACATCTACTCTAACCTAAGCCACACCACTGCAACCGCCATGAGAAGAGAAGCAAAATGAGGCACAACATTCACCATCTACGGAGCGCATCACGCACCCACACCGCGAAGTGAAGCAAAGCGTAACCAAGAACACATCATACTCGCCATCAATCATCAATACCGGAAATGTGCTAAACGCAAAGCGCTGACGCCTTAAACGCCGGCTTCCTCTCTCGGTCAACACAGACATCGGCTTTGGCACCGGAGGGCAAAGGTTAAAAGGTCGGCCGCCACCAGCGCCGGAGAAAGTGAGGGGTCAGCCCAATACATGGCCGCACCCTAATCCTGGAAACGGACAGGCTCACGAGCATGGAAACGACCCAGCGCTGGGTGGCCGTTGCCAGGCTGCTCACGGATAACGCTATTGTGTTATGCTTCATCGACTTTGTTGGGAGTGTTGCAGTTACAGCGCATATTATGGATTGTCGCTTCTCTGATCTGAGACATTAGTCAAGCTTCATTGCAAAGCTGGCCATGCATCTTGGTTGACAGGATTCTTTACCGGGCCTCTTCATCCCACGCCGCGACTGTCGCCGCGATGATAGGTTCCAGATTCCCTCGCAGACTTTCATTTGGCATTAAACTAAAAAGCAAAATAAGATATACAGCCACCATCAACGGATGGCTGAACAAACCGACAAAAGAAAGCAGCGGGTTATGAAAGAAAGATTGAAGCGAAAACAAATCGAAGTGGCAAGTCTTTCCTGAAACGTAGCCAAATAGAAAACGTTGCCGATATTGCGCAGAGTTCAGTCAAAATCTTACGGATTTTATCCTGTTCTTTGCCAACGCCACTACCACGCTGCCGCTGCAGTAGTTATACATCTTGCCAATACATGCTATATATAGGCTATACCAATATATGCGGCCAAGTAAATCACTGAGGGCTTAACAATGCAGGAGAGGCTAGGGTCATATACAAGGTCAGGAGGTATCGGCCCGTTAGAAAGAGGTTCCGGCACCAAACCAAACTAGTTCAGAGAACCTACTGAGACCGCGGTGATAGTCACTTCCGTTCGAGACAGTCGTGATGCAACACTGAAGATGGCTATTATTCACCTAATCGACGTAACTGCTTATGATATATAATATAATGCTGATATATACTAGCATATAACACCAGCCCAATATGATCCGGGAAGTTATATTTACACTGACTTCAAAAGTCAAACAGAAGAGTATCCCCTCGACATACAAAAGACCATAAAGAGCGGGAGGTATGATTTCCTTTGATTCTCTACTTGAGCACGTCTGCCGGATCGTTGGAAATTGAAGGAAACAAGAAGCCACTGATCTTTTTGCAACAGCCGGATGCCAATAATAAGAGCACCGTGTTCGCTAGAAGAACCCAATCATAGATCAGAGAATGTTAATGATACTGTAGTTTTCGTTGATAAGTTTTGAAGTGCTGCGGCAAGGAGCATTATGATGAGTTGCTAAGATGTTCCCTGGCCTCTCCCCTCGAATCTGGAAATGTAAACAACACTGAAGATTATATATTCAGGCACAGCCCTTCATCAGAATCGTGGAGTAAATATCAATAATTATCAGTCCTAGTATAGCCAGACCTCGAATTGTGAAGCTAAATTCGAGGTCTGGCTATACTAGGACTGAGAATTATTGATATTTACTCCACGATTCTGATGAAGGGCTGTGCCCGAATATATAATCTTCAGTGTTTTTTACATTTCCGGATTCGAGGGGAGAGGCCAGGGAACATCTCAGCAACTCACATTGTAGTTTTCAACAGAACAAAATAATTATATACCACATCGATAAAACAAGTAGGCGGAACCCACCAGGACCACAACATGCAGGTAATATATCAGCTAGCTACGGAGAATTAAGTGCCCCATGATCCTGGCCTCGGATATATATTGATTATTTTCCCCAAGGAAGATCAACTTTTACCAAAAGATAAGGAGGTTTTGCAAAACGTGGAGTGCTTTTGAAGTCTCATGAGGGAGAGAGAGAGAGAGAGGGAGGTGGGGAGAGAGAGAGTTTTGGGTGACCTTCCTCCCGAGCCCCATGATCTTTACTGTTCTAGCAACAGCTTGTCTTCCCACCGTAGACAAGCACTGATTAAACAGTAGAAAATCATGTTGTTCGATAAATACTATTTATCCTACAACCCCGCTAGTGAGGCCCAAAATATTAACAGGTGTTGTTCAAATAAAGCTACTTGTTCATTAAATAAATTTTAAGGAAAATAATTGCATGAATTATTCCAACCGAGCATACACAAACTCTGGAACGCTTTGGTCCCCCCTCAATCGTAATCAATAAGCGGTCTGTCTTTGAAGCCCTGCCAAAGCTTGCGGCGAAGACTAACCCCACTGCACGATCTTCTACAACCATACTGAGTATCATAACAACCCACACAGAAAACCGAGACCGCGCCGATGTCGACGTTTCGTAAGCACGAAACGTCCAAGCGGTGCTTCCAAAATCCATTTATCCTGCTCGTCAATGCGGCTTTGAAATATGGTTCCAGCCCGGCCGACATGGGCACAAGGTCCTAAGTTCTGCCGAGTACGCCGCTTAGCGCCGCGGCGATATTAATATTCCCTACCGCCCGGGGCGCGTTCGCCGATAGTGAATAGTCGGCTGTCGAATGCATTGCAGTCTCCACCAATCATCGCCCACTGCTGAGAATCCGTGGCCAATCAATAATGAGCAGACGGAACCAATGTACCAACCATCACCGCGACCAATATTGTAGAGGTATATAACTGAGGTCGGAGAAAAGAACACTGATGATCCAAGGTCAACTTTTAAGATTATTCAAGCGAACACTGTTGTGGAAAATATTAAGAGTGTTTTACACATGAGCGTTGTGGAGTGTTAAAAATGTTTTGCACGTGTTTTGCAGCGAGTCAAAACTCGCCTGTTAAAGCATGTGTAACAATTCAATACGTCTCACTTTTCTTCTGGAAGCCTGCCTCATTTTCTGTGAGAGTCGTTTGCTCTGTTCACTGTTTCAAATTGGAAGCCGGGTTCGTAACAGATTCACTGATCAGCAACTAACCCTATTCAAAATTCCTTAGTGTTCTACGAACACAGAATCAATCTTCAACCATCACAGACAACTTATAATATCATTACAGCTCAATTTATAACCACCGCGACTGATAACCCACTCTACACCAAATGGTCCAATATTTGAGTCGCTTTCATTGAATCTTACTAAAGCTATGAATAGTCGATGATTTTAATACTGATCTTAGCTCCGGCTTTATCCCAGCTGAGCCTGGTCACAGCGAAATTTTCTGTACCATAAGCGTCGCCACCCGCAAAAAAGTCAGGCCAGTCAATCGTCAAGCCCAAATCTCATTGTACTCGGGCTCAAGGTTAGCTTCTTTACTGGCCGTTAGAATTAATTTGGTTTAATTAGTTCCAGTTTTGCTAAAACTGGGATTTATTTAAATTTTTGGCATGCCCCCTGCCCCCCTCTCCCCATACTCTGACACGTATGCCCTTCATCAATCGAGAAGTGAGCACCCAGGTTTGGAACGATTCGAACTTACTCATCATTCAAAGACGCCCAGAAGTGACTAGCTTACCCACAAAGGCATCAACAACCAAGAAAAACTGGTTTTCTGGATCCACAAAACTGGCATCTCTAGCTGAAAACATTGTTTTTACTTCCCTGTCAAACTTGCCATGCGTGACAGTGCAGCAGTCGATGTCGTTGAGCACAGAGAACGCCTCTGACATAACTGACAGACACAGCTGTTTGTCTCACCACGCCAATGACAGAACGGAGCTCCAGCTGACATACAATGACACTCGATGACAAATCATCGCGCCCAAGCGACTAATCACCCGCCTAATCATTCAGACACAACGGGGAACGGTCAACTGGGCGCCGTATCAGTTGGTAATAATGAGACGAGCGTCGCGATTGAAAGGAAACCAGGTGGACGGGATGGGTCGTCTTAACGGGACCTCACCATCAACCAGGAGTGGAAGGCTAAAAACTCTTCACAGGTCGGTCCAATTTAAAAAATGATTGAGAGGGAGATAGAACAAGGTTAGGTCATTTAGTATTGAAGCAAATGACACAGATTACAAAGATCGGAGACAAGAACATTGATCATCCATCAAGCCTCGAGACTGGCTGCGCGAGGGTACAATCATGATTTTTAAGATTATTATCTTCAGAGAAGCCCAGGATCTCAAAAGAAAGTTGCTTAAAGCGTTAAAGAGAGTAATCCATTTTTTCGAACACTAAAATAGCTATTTAATAACAAAATAGATCTAAAAATCAGGGAAACTACATTTTGTTTCCACCTCCAAACACTCAAAACAAAGATACCACCTATTGTCTTACTAAGCTGGATTGACCCAAGCATCACGTGTAATCATGAATCTGAATTCTTGCATCGGTTTGCAACATGTAAGTTTGCATGACCATGCAATTTATTAACAATTATCACGTAACATGCGCTGCTAGATTTAAAGGGATTCTTCAATCGTTTGAAATAAGGTAGTAGCCCGATTACGTTGAACTTTCAAAGCGTGCAGAAATCTTATACAAAGAGCTTTGTGCAAAGTAAAATATGATAATACTGGTGTCTCGACACACTCTAAAAACTGCTATCTCAGTTCGAAGCCCATTAAAAAAGTGGGATATCCCCTTTAACATTGACAACGTACGAATGAGGACGGTATGATAACAATTTTTCTGGATTTTGACGTATAACTCCATGAATTCCCGCCCCATGGCGCATGGTTTCATGAGCCATGAGCTCAAACGATTACCCCGGCCAAACGGGGGAGGGGCTCCATCCCCTTTCAGAGTGAAGAGGCGACTCCCCCAGTTACCCCCCCTTCCGCTGGCGAGGCCCCTGGGTAATAGTACTTATCTTACGATCGGCAACCGTTAGTAAGAGAGACAGAAACCACAATAAAAGAGCATCTGGTAAAGAAGTATCGAGGGGTAGAAGCGCAGAGGTATAAAACCAGACCGTGCTTGAACAAAAGAACAAGTTGATAATCGGAATTCACGACCCTTCCTTACTTTCTCCGTGCTCCACTCCACTCCATTCCCTCTCTCTCTCTCTCTCTCTCTCTCTCTCTCTCCCACTGGATGAGTTTTCCAGAAAAAATCCGTATTTCGGTCGGCCGATTCGATTAGGTCGATCTTTAGTACAGTCATTAATGGAAGCCATGCCTTCGTAGAAACAAGAACTCCCACGGGATTGTGGTTTCCGGAATTGTCGGTCATGCTCGATTCGGTCTGGTTATTATTCATGCCTTTAATTGCAGCTCGAATTGGTCAGGCTGAACGGAGGCCGTATATTTTGCGAGTCTTTCCGACAACTTTGACTGGTCGCGCCCATCTAATCTGTTACGCTCTAATTCAGACATGTTGAAAATAGGCATATATACTGGTTTCCCTTGAGTGATTCGATTCTGAACCCCAAGATGACTGGCCAAAAAAGCAGAAAGAAGGGTATACACCAACAAAACAGACTTGAAATGCTTTTATTTCGAATAACGTCATACGGCTTCCTCAGCGTTCGGAGTTAATGCATTTCGCGGGGGAAATGAGATTTTTCAACGACCTTTATCATTTTAGGAAACATGGTCTTGCTTATTCGCACTGTTTATTTTTATTACCGTCACTTTACCATCGGTTTTATATGCTGCATCTTTTTACCATTTTGTTGTTTTACGCTTAATGTTTCTTCTGTGTTGTTTTCTTTTTTACATCGACTTCCCTGTTAATGGATCATTTTCTTTCGATTTACTTAATAAATAATAATAAATAAAATAAATAAATAAGCAAAATAAGAACTCGCAGCTTTGATGAAGACTTGCACGATTGCAGAACCTCTGCTATAAAACAGAAACCACAGGAGGCAGCCTCAGATGTTTTCACACAAAAGCGATGTTAACAAATTTACTTATCAAAACAGAATAATGACTATTTATGCTTGCATTGAGCCGTACACTAGAACCACCTAATGGTTGCTTTCACTTCCATTGCGAGTATAAATCAGAGCCCGACCAACACTACATTTGCCTCCCAGAAGCCTACCCGCAGGGATCTTCTACGTATTACCATCGACAGCAAAACCTGAGAATCCATGGAGGGGTCGGTTGACGTTCATCAGGCTCTGCACGGATTTATGTCGGTTGGCCGCATCCCGTTCAAGATGATTTTGTAGAAGCCAGGCTAGACACACCCAGCCTGGAAACAAGCTAGAAGCTGCAGTCACAGCTCCTGCTGTTTCATGCTTCAGTTGGAAAGGTTGATTGTTCCTGGTGGAATTGGACACCATTTATCTTTCAGCGAGACATTGGTCTCCCGTTAGCCGAGAACGGCCCACTTTGTCTGGTGCATAAAGACTCTGCTGAAGCCCAAGAAGCAGCTCACAAGCTTGAATATCTACTAGCAGAAAAATGGGCCAGGTTTGAACCGATTCCTAAAAATTACAACAAAACATAATTTAACGGATCCTGCGTTAGTCGACTGACGAATGTAGGTGCTGACCCAGTTATTGATAACTACGAAAATTATCCGACGCCCCAATCATGCACACGTCGACGCCATATTAAATACGTTATAACGCCCCAGGGCTAATCAACTCACAGACAAGACGCGAAAGGTGATTTCCCTTCGAGGGATTTTAACCCACGCTCATCTATGATATCCGGTCAGTGGGCCACGAACCAGCCACACGACACCTCTCCCCATCTCCCAACAACACCATTGTGACATCCGGCACAAAAACGGCGCCGAGTCGTCGTCGTCGTCGGCTCCCCCACTGCGACTGACGCGACTGCGGCGAGCACTGGGTCAGTGGAACAGGCGAGAGACACGCGACGCGACGCAACGCGATGGTGTCGACGATGGTGGAGAGCGACAGATGGATGGGGAGGAGATCTCAGACAGACGGCTGAGAACATGACTGATGGAACATGTTGTGGCTAAGCGTTAACATCTAGTGCTAGTCCATTTTCGAATTTTTCTCCAACTGGTCCAGGTTCTGTTTTGAAACCGTAGTTAGTTATCCAAATCCAATCAATATGCGACAAACTTCAACAAACCAACAAATGTGGGAAACCAAAGCCATATCCGGAGCCAAAATCATCCGGATTAAGTTGCCACTCCAATCCTTTCCACCAACTACTCGGTAATCAAACCGGATATCCGACTTGTGATGCACTCGAAAGTGCCGGAACAACTGATGCAATTAATTGTTACAAACAACGTTGAATTTATATTCAGTGGCTTATAATATTCGATGGCTTATAGATGAGGTTAAAATCTAAAACCACCCAATTTTGGTCGAAACCAAGCCCCCGTCGCAAGGTGAAAAAAGAGAGCAAGGCTACCCCAACGCAACTCTGTCCCAGCCATGACAACTTCACGCATGGTGACTACGAAAACTTCCGTCCAATAAATAGAACAACTCCGACACAATCCACATGTTACTTCCATCGGATTTGCTTGCGGAGAGACACCACCTCACCCCCCATCCCCACCCCCTCGCCCCCCCCTCCTGTCACGACTACGGAGAGCTAGTCGGCCCGCTCTCCGACTCCCAGCCAGTTTTAGACAGTGGCCACTCTCGGGAGGGCGCCGCCACGGCCGCCGCCGCTCTCGACTTGTCACGACTTCCAGATCAGAGACCAGTACCGGCAACACCTCGGAGACAAAACTCCTCCCGGACGGAGTGCCATGCTTCAAGCGATATCATATTTTTCTTAGGATTGTCGAACCACAACTGTGGGGCATATTTCGATCCACTTTTCCACTGAATAAATACACCACATACTTGCTTTCCAACGGCGAAAAACTTGAATCCCAAGTTTAGCCATCACATTCGGCGTTTGCCACCACTGAATCCATAGCGCTCAGAGAACCAGTGGCGCCGCTGCTTCAGTGCAACAGATGGGTGCACATGTTTGCTAAGTGCTCAAAGCTTCAGAAATGCTAATGCTGCTGAAGGCTGCTAGCTATATACTACAGCCGCTTTGTCGTTCTCCTCCCACAGATCGCAGGGCGTCACAGCACACGTGGATTAAAATATCGGTGGATTCAATTTCACTCTTGGAACGGGAAATACATTCTCTTGTTAAACGGATGAATACATGTTTCCCTAGAGAATCCCAGTCATGTTTAAACAGCGTTTTATTCATCATTTCCTTCGGAATTAAGTTCACTTCGCTTGATTAGCTGCTGAATTTAATACATTCTAGCTAAAGGCACGTTTCTCCCATTGTATCATCAAGATTTAAGTGAAACGTTTTATATTAGCACATAAGAATCACATCAGCTCAATATGTTCGCCATACCTATAACGATCCCAGACTGGAAAATGTGTAGTCAATCTGGCGCCATGATGAAATGACACAGGCGAAGATGCCCTAAGAATAATGATGCTAGGGGCAAATCAGTTCAACTTGCAGTATGTTATTAGTTTAGTCGTAATATACGTCCAAGACGCCTGCACTATCGATATCTATAATATGCATATACGACAGGACCACAAAATCCAGCGTACAAGACCACACACTATCACATGGTCTTTCGGTCTTTCCAAACAGCACATGCTCGCCCTCTTTCTCCAAACCTCTCTTACTTAAGCAAGACACAATCTCACGATGAATGTACCCGATCGTAGCTTTGAATTATTGAGAATGGTAACTAATTGAGGCATAGCCCGGT
Source organism: Lepas anatifera (assembly GCA_034440635.1). Lineage (NCBI taxonomy): Eukaryota > Metazoa > Arthropoda > Thecostraca > Lepadidae > Lepas > Lepas anatifera. Next base: position 123,146 of record JAOTON010000092.1, read on the forward strand.
CGGTCCCAGTGCGGATGGCCTTTTCCCCACTCTTATTGTCACGCGACTGAACAATTACTCTCACTGAACGAAGGAACGTCGTGACCCCAGCTTGAACGGAGCCGCAATCCTGAGCCTAAATCTTCTCACGAGCAAGAGAGCTGTCCGAGCTCGCTTTAAACAAATTAACCGCCGATGAATGATTTTGTCACACGCGAGTTCTGTTTCTTCATAATAGACCTACTAATTGCACGCATTCGTTTGCAACTGTCGTGCATTTCAAAAATTGATTCCTGGGCTTCTGCACAGCAAAACCATGTGATTCTAAACACGGAACACACAGTAATATATTTCGTATGGAGTTCAAATTATTTTCATTTGGTGCACACAATGTTTCTTTAATAAATAAATAACGCCTACCAACGCATCAAATAAATAAATAACACCTTTAAATAGCATCTACTAAGTCTATCAGAAAAAGTCACGTTGTTGCCACGTCAATTCATGAACAAATGTGAAGAAACAAAACGTACCAAACCGGGAACAATCGCTCACAAAGCAGCGCGTGTCCAATTTCCGAGCTGGAGCTCGCTTCTGACTTCCGAACCGCCTCTGGGGGTATTTGGTCAAAATAATACTGACCGATGGTCATCCAAAACGTCCGCAAGAGGCGCTGGCGGCGCCGGAGAAAATGAACGTCGGAACCACAGTTATACGAAACAGACACGCACCCCGCGGGCACGGACCCACAAGTCTCATGGATAGGTTTCACGCCTACAGGGGAAGCCTGTGCGTTATTCTAAAATCAAAAGTGCTCATTTACGGCAGTTACACTGATGGATGACGTCCATTAGGCACTGGCAGTCACGGGGCGGTACCCAATACGGGCCAGGGACACCGGATTGAGCTAGTTCGCCTCTAAACGCGTTTCCAGCGATGGGACCAGCCGAGCCTGTATTCGCCCGCTTAACCTGACCCGCACACAAGGTCATGAACCGGCAATTGTAACGTCGTTAGCCATTTTTTTTGTTCCATCTCAAATAAAAAGACGCACTGTTACTCGTGTGTATAACCTTGATTTAGTGGCGGCATTTCTCACGAGGGTCGTTTACACAGGAATGGCAGTGGTATCCGTTATCGCTGGTGACGTGCTGCGTTTACAAACCGTTTGCGCCGCCCGAAGCATGAGGCTTGAATACAAATGAAGTGATCTGACCCAACATTTCCGGATAGTGGAGTGAAAGAGTCGGTGATTTAGAGCCTTGCTGATGCGAATTTCAAAGTAAACTCGTTGACTGCGGTACCGCTGATGACTTGGCTTCCGATGCACTTCTCTTAAAATGAGCTCTGCAACTAAATTGTCATGTATCTTAGCTGATTAGTGAAGTTAACAAGTCAAAGAGGTCTGAATGTAAAGACAAGTATAACATTCAACTGAAATTTAGCGTGCATTTTTCAGACATTTCAAGTGCCGCCTACGTCTTGCTTCAGACAATCGATTGTTTTTGTATATTTGAAATGAAAAGCAAGGACAGTTTGTAAGACGAGATTTCTATCGGAACCGCACGGAAAGTCGTACTCCTGGCTGAATAGAAACCCTTGGTGATTAAAGAGTATAGGTATGGCGGTAATCATGCAAGGTCAGAGGGAGACACCCAAAGTTTAAAATAGTTTGAAACAGAAACTTGTTGCGCGGCACTTAAAGTCCGTGAAAACCGTCATAATTTTAATATGTTTCACCATTGTAAACCTGTCTGACTAAGAGTACAAAATTGAAGCAGATTACCCAAACTGTATCAGCGTCGACACAAGAAGTGTCAATCCCACCCTCTACCAATGCCCGCAACCTTCATGCCAGGGGCTTCGCCAATGAATCTGCACTAGGGGGATACGGACACCGGACTGGTGATGAACTGGGCAAGGGGTATTAGATACGAATTTAGAGCATACTGGCTGTGTTTAAAACCCTACCGACGATATACTTCACTGCCGCATTTACCTGGGGGAAGCGAGGGCGCTAGTTAAGAGCTTTCCACATACTGACCACGTATTAAACCCTAGCGAGGATGCCTTTCACTAACACATTAACATAGGTTCGTTCAAGTAACAGCGGGAGAATGCAAAAAAAACAGGCCGTTTTTGAAAGTTGTTTGGGGGCACATTTCCCTGGTTCGCGAGTTGATGGATACATCCCCTCCTGCTTTCAAATTCCATGTTTCACCCCTACTCCTAAACCCACAACCTAACTCCAAAACACCCCTCCTCCTCCTCCTCCTCATGAACACCTTTCGTATGCAGATGTTGGGCCGGGCACACTTCGGCCATCATTGCGAGACAAGAGAAAGCGGACCGCTGTGAGTCACGCCCTGCGTTGGTGAGGAAGTCGGCACGGCGACAAACAAGCTGGCACCACTCAAGATGGCTGCCATCGATGCCGCAGAGCTCCGCTCAAAGGAGCACGCTTTAAAAGCCAGACGATCAGTTTAAAAACCAGCTTTCAGGCACCAGCGGCGGCTTTACGGGTGATCCAGCTGCTGAGGACGTAGGGCGTCACCAAGTCTCACCCGGTTGGAAGCGTACATTGGGGATCACGACGTGCGTATTCGGTGTTCCCACCTGGGGTGTGGGCCCGGGTCAGCTTCATGGGGCTTCGTCCAGGACGGGAGGACTTGATAAAAACTTCCTAGTGTGATCAGTTTGGCATTGAATTTGTTTGCATACATACTTTAAGGTGTTCAATGTCTAGGGACCGATACTTTTAATAATTGAATAGCGAGAAAGAGAGAGAGAGAGAGAGAGAGAGAGAGAGAGAGAGGGCGAGAGGGAGAGAGAGAATTCGTATCTAAACTTCAAATGTCACTCATAACACAATGAATTTTCCATTGTGATTGTTAGCTCTCACTAAATTTGTTTTTTAGGACTTGCTGATCGCCATATTTTGTCTCTAAGAAATCCCTGGAGTTGTCGCTGTCGGAGCAAAAAAAACTACTTTACATCGTCAAAAGCGGTATACCACCGGAAATGTCGGTATATCGACATTTCCAGATCACAGGGTGGTACATCTATCGTGGTGAATGAACAAGTGAATCTTTTAATGATGGCAGTTGACCGATCAAAAGTGACTGTTACCTCGCGTAACAAAATCCGGAAATAAAGAGCAGTTAACGCTTTTGAAGTGGAAACAAGGGACCAAAAGACTGCGGGGCTTATAATCTGAGTACCAGCCGCAAACGGCGTGAAATTTATGCAGCGATACCGCAAGAAACAGAGCCAAGAACTACGCCAGAGAGTGTGTAAGAAAAATAGCTGGCATGTCTGCGTGCGAGGACGCGTTCAGGTGAAAGGTAGCGTCTTACTTCGCAGAACGGGACACAAAGGAAATGCCTTATACCGGGGGCTACTTAATCGGGACATGACGTCAGGTTTACATGCCTGAGGAGCCTTGCGTAGGGCGTGATGAATCTCGGCACCGCCAGAGAGTGGGCGCACCGAGGTGATATTAGCATGCGCCGTAAAGGTGAAAACACGACAATTCTCCGCACGTTTAAGTTCTGACTATCAACGAGTCATGCCTCACAAAAGCTATGGAAGTTTATAGAGATGATGGCTGAAAACATATCTGGCTTCAAATGGATTGATTTTTGCTGTGGATTACACTGCTGAATCTTTTCCACCTATGTACCCACATGTAAATATCTGTTAAGCATGGAGGTGGCTGCAACCACTTTTGTCTTAACATCAACACCCAGTCAAAGATATCGATCACAGACAAGATCATGAAACTTTCATGTTGCGGCCAAAACTGCAGGCCAACCGCCATCTGCCAACTTTGACTGAACTTGGTATCCAGCTGTTGCACAGCCATTTCTGAATTAAGCTGCAAAATTAGGACGAACGAAAAAAACGACGAACTTGAGAGAAGTTACCACCACCACACATGGAAAAACTATGATTTTTTTTAAATTCATACTCAGCACCACCACAAATCACTGGCTTGTTTCGTTCGGACCACTGCTTTACAGTAAAATCAAAGACCGATTTTTTTATAATTGCAAGGAGAATAAAACAAACGCAAAACCACTAGGATTATGGCTTTACAGATATGAAACATCGACACAAAGATTATCATAGTTACAGAACCGTTCCTTTTTACAGTAATCAATGTCAATATGCTCATTATAAGTTTCCCCAGGTGTGCGTATGGCGCATGCTAGGATATGTGACGTGACCGGTTTGTGACCCAGGCTAGGAATTTTAGGTTCCTGTATACCCACTATATTTATGTCAGATATTTTTCAACTACGTTGGGTGAAACAAACAATTTCATCAAAATACATAAAATAGAACAAAATTGACGGTTCCGGATGGACGTCCCACGTAAAGCGAGAAACATATTCCGCTAACTAGCTAACGCTATTTTTGGTGACAGAAGGTCACTAAAATCGTCTAAAGCAGGCGTAAGCAGATCTCGTCGCGGAAACAATCACGTCCTGACCAGGGGTGGACATGATATACTTCTCTAGAATTCTGGGGGTTTTGAAGGTTCCACTTCTGGTTCAAACAGTTTTTGAGAAAATTTAACATGTAATTCAATGGGACTGTTTGGGGGTTTGGGGCACGGGCCGGTGGGAAAGGTAGTGGTGCTTAAGGGTATATTTTTAATTTGTGGTATGTAATATTGATAAGGCTATCTTCTGGGTGCAGTTTTTAGTCCTGAAGCGCTTTTATAACAAGGAAAATCCACGATGAACTTTGCTAATTCCTTCGAATTATGTTTCGAACGTTTCGCTCAACCAATCAGAATGCTGTTTTTACCTTATGCTAGCAAAACAAGGTATCTTGAACAAAACCCTTCAAAATACTGCATATCCTGAACATGCTGCCAATCAGTGAGTCGCTGGTGTATGTCTGAACCGTATCTATAGGACCGTGGTCCTGACCACATTTTTTCCAGCTGACTCATCTGCCACAACACAGGAGGTGGGGCAGGAACAACAGCACGTGCTTCACCATCAGAGAACAGGGCGCCGGACTGGGGAAAACGCGCGCTTCGCTCCTTTCACAACCATCAGCTGACGGGTTTCGACACGGAACAGCGCGCGTGGATACACCCTTCAACGCCCACACCTCAGCTAGCAGCAGCTGACTCTCTCACCGGGAGTAAGGATCGAGCGGTGTTTAAAGGAGAGGACAATTCTACAACGTGTTCACTACGGAAATGAAGACCATTCCAGGGGGTCGACATGAGATACTTCTCTAGTATTCTGGGATGTTTTGAAGGTTCCATTTCTGGGTCTTAGAGTTTTTTTCAGCACAATTTAACGTGTAATTCCAATGGGACTTTTTGCAGGGGTTTGGGGCACGGGCCAGTGGCAAATTTTAAGCGGTGCTTAAGGGTATATTTTTTATTTTTGGTACGTAAAATTGATCAGGCTATCTTCTAGGTGCGTTTAGTCACTGACATGCCTTTATAACAAGGAAAATCCACGATTAATTTCATGATAATTCCTTCAGAATCCCGTTCCGAACGTTTCGCTCAACCAATCAGAACGAGGAATGCTACCATATGCTACCAGACCCAAAGGTATCTTGACCAGAACCCTCCAGAATACTACCATATCCTCAACATGCTGCCAAATCAGCCAGTCAGCTGGCTGTCATGTCCGAACCGTATCTATAGGAACCGTGGACCATTCTAACCGCACTGAAGTGAGTTTTTGCCAATTTTTTCATCCGCACAATCGGCTGTATGGAGACTGTGGCAATTTGAACTAACATTTTCCAACTGTTTTCAACTAAAGAAGGACTATGGGGTCTATGTGGCGCAGTCGGTCAGTGCACGCTCGGTACGGCCCGTGACATTCTGCATGTGCAGAGTGCCGCGGGTTCGAGCCCAGCTGGTGACAGGATTTGGCACCCTGCCCTAGCTCACGCCTAGCCTCTCTCCGACGCTATTATGACGTCAGCAGTTGGTGCGGCGTCACCCTCGAGGACAACCCCGCCAAAAAAGAGTGATTACGGTGCGGGGTGCGGAAACTCCAAAAACTTTTACGGAGCGGAAAAACTTTACTTCATCTGCCGTTTTTTTATAAATCTCAAAAGGAAGCTAGAAGAATTCAAGACCCTCGGGACTCTGGAAGCCAACATGGATCAACATGGATTTTGTATACCATCTGAAACGAAATGAGGATGATTACCCCCAACCAGACATCACAGGGTCCTTCCAGCTCGTCAGTGTAGAAAACTTATCTCGTTCGGAGCGACACGATCGGACTCAAAGAGCCCATTCAGCCTAAAACAATTTTTCGTAATCACCGTCCTCAAATTGCAGCCTGCTCTAGACACTGCTAGCAACATAAGCCCGGTCTGTACAAGACTTGAAAGGGAGCTTCAACTCACCAAAGTACTGCGCTCTTTTGATGTACCTTTTGATGTCTAATTAATCTGAGGAAGAACGCACCTGTCGTACGAAATGCTGTCAGACGCGATCACATGGTGGCAGACACACTTGCACAATGGTAATAGAGAGCTACGTTCGTCACGAATCCAGCATGAGCTGTCGGCTCCAATTTCGTACAGCAGACGTGAGCTTTAATAACCGGCTGTCAAAACGTCAAAGTTTCATCTGTGCCCACCTAAAGAAAAAGCAGCAAGGTAGGAAGCAGCCACACCCATAGTTCATTTGCTACCGGTGAAAGGGTAGTTTTTGCCTGCATCCGGCCAGTAGTCTTCATTACGCTGACAAGATACCGACAAACGAACTAGCTTTCTGGTCAGGTAGACAAAGAATGGCGCTGATGGATCATACTCACGCCTCAGACCAAAACAACTCGAGTGTGAGTAATCAAGCTGATCTACGAAAGCTGTTCGTACATGAAAGCGGAAGTAATCTTGTGGCTGCAAAACCATACGTGGAACTAATGGCTCCAGAGCTGGATGAAGGCGCGTCGTTAGGAATGTGTATGATTGGGTCAAACCGGAGAATGATTGGGTTTTCGAAATACCCACGTCGTCCTCGATCATACACGAGTATTAAAGGGAATGAGGCACATTTGTTCACGGGAACAGGTGGGCGCCGCTAAATGAATTTTAGAAGCTACTACAGCTGCTTCCGCTGCCTTGGTTAGTTAACTTGCTTTAGTTGTCGAAAATTGGGAAATCGCGACCCGCTCCTCCTCTTGCACTACTTTTTATTGTTGCACTCTGTTCAAGCTCTATGCAAAACATAGTTTTTCATTGTTCTTTTTAATACAGGAAAACAGCCGTTTATCGGTAAGGCTATTGCTTGTAAGACATGGAAACAAAATCACACAAAAACACTTATTTAAATTCTTATTGTTTTACTGACGAAGAAAAACCTTTACTCTCGATACAATTCCTCAATTTGGGGGGGAGTGACAGTCCTCTTAATAGGTTGTCGGCAGCGATATCACTTCTGAATTATTTTGAGTCCGCTACCCGCTACTCCGCTAACTTTTTATTTTGGAAACCACTACCGCTAATATACTACCACCACTCCGCTACCGCCACTCCGCTAGCATTTCGCCGCAGGTAGCGGAGTGGCAGACTTAAAGTGAATGTGGCACCTTCATAACGTGATTTTAACTGATATAGCCAAGTTGTAAAGCAAGTCGGAAAACCCGGTACTCCATATTTCATTTGTCTTGGAACTCGAGATTTACGTAGAAAAAAGCAAAAACCTACCTGCAATGTACCCCTCATGTACCCTTAGCAGCAGGCCAGTTGTCATGGCTGTTGGTGTGACGACATATGCTGACGTCACGGTGAGCATCAGCCAATCGAAGCCCTTGAAGCGTTTCGAGTATGGTAGTGGTTGCCAGATCATAACATCATCCACGGGCGGATATTTATTTTTCCCTAGAGGTGTATTTTAAAAATCAAAATATTGAGCTGATTGTACATTTTTCACAGAAATCATGAGTGGTTTCATTATTTTTGGCTAAAAGTACGCCTAATTACACTAAATTCCAGAATTCGACCGAGGTGCCACATTCCCTTTAAGCAGCCGACTGCCCGGCTTTGTTAACTGGCACAACAACCTTTAAGCGTGCCGAAAACTCCTAGTTGCTTGCTTGGTATGTCCAAAAGCCCACCGTTAGCGGATATATAAGCAGGCGTTCGGCATTGAATGCGTCATCCCCAGCCACATTCCAAATCGACCGCTAAGACTGGTGGGGAAAGGGCGAGGGAACCGGCTACAACCATACCAGGAAGTGTTTATTTTCCTACAGACAGGGGTATGAGTTTGTATTCCTCTGGGAGTGCACGGCCATCCCCAATGAAACGTTGAAGTAGTGTTAAAGTATGCTCTAAATCTTCTTGTTTTTCATGTAAATCATTTGGAATTGGTTTTGTGCTCTTCAACAGGCCTGTGAAAAGGCTAAAAGACGCTTGATGCGTTTATTCTGGTGGTTATCGACATTGTTTTAAATTTGGACACCCCAGTCATAAAAATCGCGCCTCTGTCCGCATATGATGAGCTTTGGGACAACATCATTCATTACATATGATGGTATTAATAATGTACCATTTTAAAATGAATCACATGTGATCAGAAACGATGGAAAAAACAGCGAGTCTGCCACGCAGAAGTGAACAATAGCAATACGATGTCAACAAACCGTGAAACTAAAATCTATTACCTTCAGACCCTTCCCACGCCCACATGCAAAGGACAATGGGTAATTCCGGAGACCCGAAATCATTCTGGGGACAATGGCACCGGCTTCGACTTCGAATGAATCACGGCCGTAGTCAAGGACACGCGAGAAGACGAGTGAAGACAGGCAATAACGTCATTGGGGGAGAGGGGGGCTGGGATAAAAGAATGCCGCACCGCGTTCCAAAGTGGCCGCAGCCGCTGAGTCAAGATGCACTGGGCGGCGAGAAGGAATGTTAAATTTAGTCGGGCTTAAAACTTGGCATACTGGTCATAACTCCGGAAACGTTTTCACAATTTCAAGGCTTAAAAGCGAAACAGCGGTATCAATATACTGGTGCATGCTTTACGGCATTCTGTAAAATGTATGGATTTACCTAGAAGTACGGCGTATATTAAGACACAGCCAAGAACATTAAAGGCAATGCATCCATTCGTCAAAACGTGGCGGCTGAAAATCCCTACTCGGGGCTAGGGATAGCAAAATTACAACAACAAAAAAACTGAGTAGGAATGCAGGTGTTTTCTCCCCAAAGTTTCAGCAGCTGGAGCAGAGGAGTGGATTTGTTCCCAAGCTCGCGATTCAGGTGCTATAATTTTGGGCACACTGATCTAACAGTTCACCTTCTAATTGCACCATTTACTCAAACATCATTTCCACTATGAGCACCGTAATCGGGGGGACGGGGTGACGAGTCCCCTATCCCCTACTGGTGAGTCAGGGGGGCATCTATTCCGTCACCTTAGGACTTGACCTAGGTTTTTCATATGCTTTTCTCTTACCTGTGTGGACTTACGTACATGTGTTGGTCAAGTGTATCATCGTTAGCCTTTTCAAACAGCCAATGCACAAAATTTCCCTCCCTCTCCCCCTCAAAAATTTCCCATCACAAAATTTCCCTCCCCCAGTAACCGCCAGGCCAGGTTCCGTCGCCCTCCCTCAGTAAAATGTCCGTGGCGACGCCCCTGTTGTCTGTACATCACCAGATGTAGAATTGCGGTAAATTTCAAGGTTCAGTCCAGACAGAGACTCTGGGGCGAGCACGTGAGATGACCAAACCATCCGACCATGCCTATTGGCGCACCTAATTCTACCAGGGATCGTTAATAATCCTACAGCGGGTCACGTCTTGGCCCGTTCCCAAAACCTCGCTTATTTGTTGGCTATAGCCAATATAAAGTCTGCTTTATAACGCAGGGTTTAGACCTGGTGAACTCACACAATGTGGCCGTTTGGGACAGTCGGTAATGGGTTTTGTAAAGTTCCTCTAGTCAAAGCCGAGCTTTCTCGGCTTCCAGCGTTGACTTTCTACACCACGTGCTGATAGTTTAACCCTATTGCTGCGACTGAGCTGAGTTCAATTCAGCCACAGAAAAACCACCAAAGGCGGCCACATCAGACAAGCAGAGGACGACACGAGAAGGAACTAGGAGAGCGCACCGAACATGTGCTCTCGAATTTCGTCAAGGAGCTGACAGAGCAGGAAAAGCTGAGATAAACTACGTCTGACTTCCAATTAGAGCTTCCCGAAACGCTTGGAATTCGGCGGCAGCGAAGATAATTGGGGTGCGAGGGTCTTCTCTGGTATTTGTAGACAACAGGTGGTTAATGCTTCTCGGAGAGCGGCGGATGTGAAAATAATCCCCCGGTACGCGTATCTCAGGAAAGCGAAAACAGTGTAATAGAGCCGGTCAATTGTTTTTACACGAGGTAGTGAGGGCATGCTTTGTCATAATGTCCAAGGTGATTTCCACATGGTGATAGAGAGAAGCTGACATATTTCTGGAGATAGGACGATATTTACACGCCCTTGAAGAGTCGCCTCTGAAGGCGATGGACGACGGAGTGCCCAAGACTAAGTTCGACATTTGAGCGTGGTAACATGACTGAAAGACAGTGTTCCGACGAGGCGAAGTTAGCTCAAATACTCCGACACAGGAACTAAACCGCATGTGTGTCCTTCCGTGTTTACTAAGACTTCGGAAGATAGACAGGGATGACGAACGTTAAAAAGACAATAGCCCATGGTCACTGAGAATCTTAGGATGCTCTTGCGCTCCGGATCGCATGTTCTCCAACTTTCGACTTCAAACTAGGAGAAAGCGTGGCATTGAGTGTAATTCTATAGCCCTGGGAAAAGCGACACAGTGTGAATCTGCACTAGTCTAATTTCACAAGTGCTGTAACAATAATTAGTAGCTACCTTCCTCCTCATCTGAACACCCACCCGCCCCCAAACAGACGGTAATGCCTTTAGCTGTGATGATCTATCTACCCGATCTTAAGACGCCCCACCGTGAGGGGTCACATCCACCTGTCGTTGGGTCCAAACACCTGTCCTTCAGCGTCTTCCAGCGATGTGTAGCGACACTGATTGATTCACTTCGTCTCGCCACTAATACTAAAAGCGGTCTCACCACTGTACCACCACCAACCGGGCCGTACAACATCACCGAAGATACCACGCCACGCGCCACGTGACATCAAATCAAGAACAGTCACCATTCCACCCGCCTTCAGCCCCATCACTGACTCGCGCTGCCGCCTTCCAAGCTAGCGCGGACCGCACCGGCACACGCGTCGCGAAATTAAGCCGCACTGGTACAGTTTTCACGCGCGAAATCACATAAATATACGCATCATGCTTGCACACAAGCCAGTTACTCGAACCAAACCGTCGCACGGGTCAACATTTCTTTAGAATGGTTCAAATCGCGAAGAATGAAAGTCGCCAAAATAAGAGGTGGCCAACTCGCGACAGGTGAGTGTACCAGTGCCGCCGGTATGCCTGGAGGCGGTTTGGTGAGGCACAGAGGAACTGGTAGGTAAGGCCCTCCGCGCCGCGGATTTCGTATTATCCGCCGTATGTGGGCTGGCGTTTTTATCTGAGACGAGAAGTTGGATACATGGAAAGTTAGATGCGTTAACTTGTTCGCCAGCCGGCTCGCTACCGCAAGGTGCTTTCGTAACTTTTTTCAAGAATATACAAGTAGGTACCAGTCACCATTAATTTACTAATTGTCATGTTGTTACGAGCACCGGTCTTGGCGAAGGTAACTTGTTCGCCCGCTTTTCACTGCCACAGTTACTTTATCGGTCAGGATATTTTTTGTAGCTGTTCAGTTGGTAACACTGGAAACAAGCCAGCTCTATCGTTGCCTGTCGTGCCACAAACACGGAACTAACACAAAAATATGGGAGTGCAGCGCCTCCAGTCACCGCCCGACTCACATTCCGATCACTCGACCGCTATCAGCTGGAGCTAAAGGGTTAGAACTGTGCCAAACGCCACGTCAGAAAACGCGGCGATCATGAGAACCGTGAAGATAATGGATGGGTGAGGATTTGAAGCGTGATAAACAGTTTCAAGAGTATCATGGGGAGGATATTTTCTACAATTATAGAAACGAGAAGAATCTTAGTCCTACATGATATCCGAGGGACAGTCCTGCACAGTGCGCATGTCTTGAACTATAAGCGTTGCCACCGGCAAAAAGTGAGTTGGCCAGATAGCCTGCCAACTCTCGCTGACAATGAATGATTCATTCTAAAACTAAGAACGCTTCAGTTTTTGGCTGGTATTAAACTTCCACACATTATACATATATTATTCGGTTAATAATGGATAACACTATGCAGTGCTATCTGTCGAAGGTATGTACATTATGATCACATCTAAGCTCGCTATGTTTCATGTCAAATGTTAAACAACTTGGAAACGGTTCCGCTTGACTCTTCGCACGTCGGCGCTTACTTAGCCCATTCATTTCAGTTCGTTACCAAAAGAATCCCTGATTCAGATGGATTGAACATCGAATACGTATCCGATCTAACTCGATCCATGGATTGGATTGAATTAGATCGACAGTGAATTGGGGCAGTTTCAGATATGGATATGGATGTGGAAAATTTTGGGGGGATTTATTCGTATTTCGTGATATGGATCATACTTAGATCTCTAATCGTGATCTAAACAAACTTTTCCCAACCTGTCGGTAGACCTTGAGCTTTGGATCGGATTGGATGAAAATTCTCCGGCCGTGAGGTACTCTAGTTCACACACACACCTCACCAGTAGAGCGCGTCACGGCCACTCAAGATCCGAACCATATCTGAAGCTTCTCCAAAGAGGCCGGACCAGTCCGTTTGCACATTAAGCTAACCAATCTATATATAATCCTTATCCGAAAAAACATCTTAATGTACAAATAAGGGATCCAAATCCTCCGTATATGAAGCTCCCCGTGTTTTCTCGTCAGTCCAGTCCAATCTACCTACAGTTCGGGGATTCACTTGGATTTCCAGTCTGTGGCGCCCTTTGATCAGCAGCAAGGAAGAAACATTGAGGCGCTTTCCCACGCGAGAAGATGAGAACTGCACTTGAACTATAAAAAACACCTTTCATCTGGAGTTCAACACACCGTGGTGAGCTAAGACACTATTTTTAGCAAAGGTGCGGAACGACAAAACAATCTAAAAAAACGAAAACATTTGAATCTTAATGCTTGTTGGCTATGTGGGCTAGGTAAAGAAGCCCTAGGAATAGCTACTGTTGCCACAAGAAGTTAAATCCCATTCGGATTCAGGAGCTTTAACCCGCGCCCCACCGGGGGGTCCAGCGCCACCTTCGCCCCACCGGGGGACCATCGATGGCCTCCCCTCTAACTCCGAAAATATGGGCGTTAGCGCAAATCTGCAAAGTGCAATAGAAAGCTCGCGTGAATTCAGTAAGAAATTACTTCACATGTTTTAGTGCTCAGGTCAATGGTTTGACCTCCAGAGGTGAAATTAGGTCAAGATCGGTTATTTTCAAATATGCAATGCTTAAGCAAACTGGGCACAACTCTTATCCTCTTGAGACCCGAGCCCAAACTATTTGATGCAAGTACAAACCCTTTCTGATTTTTGGTGTTTTGGACACAAGGAACTCAATAATGAACAAAAATTTAAATTCCAAAATTTATAAATATAATTTATTGGACTTATAAAATCCTATATATACCATCTTCGAAGGAGATTGTTCGGCAAACAAAAATGCTAAAAGCACCGGACGAAAACTAACAAATTTCCAATAATTTAAGCTTTCTGTTCATACGCTTATCAAAACTAAGTTCTATCATTAACATTTTTTTAACTACCTACCTTCATCGGAGCAGCCGCGAAACCGTCCGGCGCCTGCGTCCATCATCAAACAAAGAAAATTTGGACTCACTTGCCCTTGGGTCTAGTTTATGATTTTGACACCAGAAGAAAGCTAGAATGTCAAGCTGTCTATACATAATAGCTTTAAAAGGCTGCTACATTGGTAAGAGGTGGTAGAGCCATTCAAACCTGCGTATAGATACCTATACGTGGGGTCTCAGGAGGTTAAGCCATTAGAGCTGTTGAAGTCTGGTAAAGTACATAAATTTGATAGGAAATTGTCAGTCCTTTTTCCGCTATGTGAAACGTAAAGACCTCCCGCCAGTGGTTTGACCTCCAGAGGTCACCTCGTGACCTAAGATGACCTGAGGTCACGAAAGGTCAGAAAGATTAAATGAAAGCCAGTGACGAGACAAACACGATTGTGTTTGTTTCAGCGATCTAGCTTAATTAGGTTAAAAGTTATTGTCCAAATACTGATTTTGACCCCTGGTGACCTTGGATGACCTTGGAAAGATCAAAGGGCAAATAAGGCCCCTGGAATCCATGAAAGGGTGTCTAAGAACGCTTTTCTGATCAAGCTGAGCATTTTAATCGCTTTTGTGACTTTTAGATCATAAGACAGCTTTTCCCCATGTTTTTTTCAATGGGAGAGGTCACCTCGTGACCTGACCTCAGTGCACGAAATCGAAGAATCCCGGATATACACCTTGTAGACCCTGGAGGGGCCATAAAGTGTAGGAAGTTTCAAATCGATCGACTTCGAAATGTAGCTCTTACAGAGCTCTAAAGTTGAAGTGAGGTGACCTTGGTTGACCTCGTCTGGTGACCTGACCTTGGGTGATCCGGGGTAAAAAAACTTCAGGGATGGTGGGAAAATGATGCAGTGAGAAGTAGAGCCCTCAACGGCGATACTGTGCCTCTTCGTTTTGCTGCTATCCCGGAAAAACCTTAGAGGGCATCGATGGCCCCCGGTGGGGCGAGGGTTAACGTGATGCATTCCGCCTATGAAGAAGATTGTTGAATTTACTCGTTGCTCGCTGATTATACGTTACAGCTTATTAAGAGTCAAGGGTAAAGAAACACGTGCGATAGGAGAGTCTCCGATTTAGAAAGTAAAATATTACACTGTGCGTGTATTTAGGGCTCTAGATATTGTGCTACTCGTCAGAATTCCTCGTTGTAAATTGTTAACCAGGACCCAACTGATAAATACATGCACTCGAGCATGTTGGTCGGTTGAACTGTTGAACCAGCTTGACCACTGACAATATTTTGACTCGGCTTGTGCGTATTGATCCATCGCCCAACTAAAAATTTGAACGGGAACGCACGGACCCAAGTATTACCCTATGCACCCTCAAACGAAACTGCTTGCATACCTGTACCTAATCTGCCCTTCGCTTTCCATAACATATATTCACGAATCCTCTCGTGCCCGGGAGCGGATGACCTGTCACATCCAGGTCACTGGTTGTATTGACCGAGCAAGCCGTCTAACGATAAAGCTGGAAATGTGTATGGCTTCTGGTTCCCCACCTTTCGCCCTTTCTGTTATATTCACGCAGTCGATTGTTGGTAGAATTCTGCATACTTTTAAGATTTCGGTTTTTTGGCAAGACTGACATTTTTGGGAGGAATTACACAACATTATATATTCAGTACTGATGGTACGAGAAACATCTTGGAAATTTTTCTAAAAACCATATTTTTATGATGGCGCATTCTTAGATACACCACTGCTACGCCTAAACCGTGCTATAAATCACCACTCGCATATAACAGAGACCAGGCCTTCCAATGAGTAAGCCAGTGGATACAATTTCTAAAGATTTAACATGCGTATTGACGGGGGCGGGTACCCGCCCCCTTCGGGTTTTTCGGAGACAGCAGAAAAACGGCGGCGCGTAGCGCCGCCGTACTTGGTATACCTTTTCCCTCATCATTTTTACAACTTCTGTGAAAATTTTAAGGTTAGATCATCTCAGGTCAGGTCACCAGTACAGGTCAAGTGACCCGACCTCAAAAAAGTTTAAGATAGCATAAGTCTGAGCAGGGTAAACTTATCCGATTGAAACTCATATCACATAATGGCCCCACCGAGTTCTCTAAAATATGTTCCGGTATTTTTTATATCGATAACCTAAGGTCAGGTACGAGGCATTAGCTCTCCATTGGAAACACATGGGAAAAATGTTTTTTACGGAATAACTCAGTAACGGATGGTGATAGAGCATTTATTTTAGCTGCATTAGACTCGCCTGGGCTTTGCGGTTCTAATGAAATGCATTTTATATAATTTGACCCTGACCTGACCTCAGGTCAGGTCAAATCCTTGACTTGACCTAGAAAGGTCAAATTATATATCATTCGATTCGGCTTGCTGAGAGGATTCATACAGTTTAAGTCGTTTTGCTCTATCTTTACTTGTTCAGATGTAATGGCTGAAAAACTGAATTTACATGTTATCCCTATGACTGGTATGTTTTGACCTCTCGTGACCTTAAATGTGATCTGACAAAAAATGGCTCAAATGTTTTCGATGGTGAAGCGGATGGGCAGCCCAACGCCGTTTACCGTTTTTCGCTACCTATCGTGGTTCTCGAGATCTTAGGGGGGCGGGTACCCGCCCCCCCGTCAATGCGAAGGTGGCTCAGATCCCCGTCAATGCGCGTGTTAAAGAATTTGAATGACTGAGTGTTTATACATATGTGCTGGTCGTCGGCAGACTAGAGTTAGTCTCACCACCACTCCCCCAGCAGTAAAGTCCTTGGATACGCCCCTGGTTACCACTATTGCATGACAAGACCTAGTGGATCGATTGATCCTCTAGGTTTCGTATGGGGCCCGGGTTTGCTCCGCGGCTACGGCACTGGGTTAATGATCTTGGGGCCACGAATAATGGTCTAGCGCACATGACTAGATTGTCCCTTTGTTCTACTTGGAAACCACGATATTACTGTCTCGGCCAGACCAAAACTGTGCGCTGAGCTTAGGCCAGCCACTATTGAAACAGGCATGGCCAAAAATGGAGGGCAATAGGTGTATCCACGAGCTCAGAGAATGAAGAAGAATAGTTATGGGCTGAATTCAGGCGCAATCTCGCGGTTTATGTACGTCACCACGGCAATAGCTCGCTCTCTTGCTTAGCTTCAGCGTATGTGAGCTTCAGATTCTATGGAAGCCATCCGCGACAGATACTTCAATCGATTGCCTATTCTGGCTCAACAGCCCAGGGTCGGGAGATAGAAAAATGAGCCATGAAAAGGAGAGAGAGAGAGAGAGAGAGAGAGAGAGAGAGAGAGAGAGAGAGAGAGAGAGAGAGGAGTGGGAGCCGCCCTGGTAGCTCAGTTGGTGGCGTTGGCTCCGGCCCGCTGCTGCGCATGCGTGGCGTGCATGTCCGGCTTGGGATCGGTTCCCTGAGGTGCTCCGGCGCTAATAGTTTACCTGTGTAGGTCGGTGGCAACTGACTGGTGAGAGGGTGACCTGAGCGGGGGGCGTCCCTGTGCTTTGTGGGACGTTAAACTTTGGCTTCTAAATTAACCCTCCATTGAGTCGTTGTCGTTCGGGTGGTGGTCGGGTCTCCGTGACAGTCCCTTGATGACTTTAGTGAGACTCCACCTTCTACGGAGATACAGACACCATCATGAGCAATCAAGGTGACAGCTTAGAACAACCATCACGAACTAAAAGCGAGAATACAGCATTCTCCTCTGTTGTACGCTTGGCTATTCGTCAGGTCCGTGGCGGCGACGGGACATTATCAAAGCCTTTGGTACAGCCCCGGGGGTGCTCGCACGCCAGCAGAAAAAGCAGAAGCAGAAGCCTCCGAGAGGTACCCTCGGTTCAGACCGCTCGCGGCACCCAGGCCGAATTCCGATCGTTAACGCGTTGTCAGGCACGTCCGATGCCGCGACACTGCTGGTGAAGACAGACTCGGCTCTGAGGTGTCTGGACATTTCAAGGCTGGAACGTTGCACTCAGTGGTGTTGACGGAATACGAAAATGGATATGACAAAATAAGGTTTTGATGGGATTTCCGGGGAAAGCTGTGTCCCTTTGCATTTTTCCGTTGCCTGTGGTATCATGGGTCACTTTACAAAATGTTTTCTACCACTCTGTAGGAATTCAATCCTTGTACGCACCTGGTCCGCTGCGGGGCAATCCGAATGATTTATTGACAATAAATCTACCATAAAGGGTTAAGCCCTTGAGGCTAAGCCAACACCGACGAGGAGACATAAAATACATGTTTAATCCTGAGCTGCACTCTGATTGGGAAAGATAAAGTCATAAGCTACTTTTCAACCATAAAATTGGCGATGCCTTAGCCACAAAACATACTTTTGGACAAAGACAAGGACTGTTCTGTATAATTATCCTCTCGCCGAGACAAAGGTCCGTGACCTGATTTTGAAGAAAGCTTGACATATTTTTGAGGATAACCGAAGTTAAGCACACGTATCCCGCAAATACTTATTCGTTACAAAAATCCTTCTCCACTCCGCTCCACACCAGTTTGAAAAACACCACCGCCTGCTGGTGCACTGTTAACCCAGATATGGCTAGATTCCAAATAGTACACATTTCTGGCAAGAAGTTGACAAGTGTGACACATTTCCACTTGTCGACATATTTTACACCCTCGGGCTAAACAGAGGAAAGGGATCATCCCCGGGGAAAAGGTACCAAGAAAGATATCCGCCTATATCAAGCACGGGAACAGTCCAAGTATAACTTTTAACAGGTGGAGTTTTGCTCATCTTAAGGCTACCATCCTCCATTTGTGACCGGCCTAAATACAAATTAATGATTGGTTATGGCAAGAGCGATGGGGATAGCTCTAGAGTGGTTGAATCCTCAAGAATCAGTTCAGGGGACAGAGAAAGCGATAATGACTGCTCAAGACTTGCTGAATGTAGAAAATAGCAGCATTTGCCACACCTTTTCACAATTACGTTCGGACGTTTGAAGCAGTGATGCCAAACGCCATCAACTCCCTCCCCTCTGCATGTTGGGAGAAAATATCGTGCTTGTACACGTCTATAAGTGTCAGAATGAAAGGAGATATGGAGGCTCACACCTCCACTTTTCAGCCAAGTATTGCCCGATTTCAGGCAAACTGGGAAAAATATGTATTTTTTAGGCAGATAATGCAGATGGTAACAAAGTCCATACCCGATGAATCTTGGGTTCTAGAGGGAAAGTGTTCTTGTCAACAGCAGGTTGAAGATTGACAAGCCTCCTCACTTATTTGCCGTTGGTGACGTTTATGTGCACGTCACCAAATGTGACAAGTAGTGTAGCTTACTGGGTCACCGAAATTACACATTTGTATCTGTGTAAATTTATATAGTTCCGGGTTATGTCTGTTTGTATGGATGACATGTAAGACCGAACTGTCTACTAAACAGATGGCAGCCATGGCGGTAACGCCTGGGCACAAAGCCAGGCCTCCATGATCTCAACTCGGCGAACGACAGGTTAGGTGTTAGCAGGGTGTGCTGCCGAACACGTCAATGTTAAATTAATGCTCACGGCTTAGGGGTGGACCGGGCTTCCTGGTTGGAGAGGAATGTTCAATCACGGCCTCCAGCCGGTGTTTCAACTATTAATGGTCCAGCGGCGGGTCCAGGACAATATTTCGGGGGTGGGGCAAGGGGTCTCGAGCCTCCCCCGCCATTTCTTCGGAATATGGGCACTCTAGACATTTCGGGGGACTTGAGCCTCCTAGGCCCCCCCACTCCTTGCTTGTGTCCGCCACTGTGCTGGTCGGTCGGGGACTGACAGGCGATCGAACTCGCTGAGTGGCGGTCTTCACAGGAAGGGCCGTTGTTCAATAACGGATCACACTGCTGATTTAATGACTTTGATGCCTGACACATAATAGCCGACACTATAAATCAATGGCACACACGATCTGGTGACACGTTGCCAGGCTTAAGGCAATGCTAGTATATCCTGACAAATTTGAAACTAGTCGCATTTGTTTTGAATACCATGATTGTTTCAAAACCAATATGCTCACCAAATGCCAACAGTGATCATTGAAACGGTATATATCTAAAAAAAACACCCCTGAAGGCACCAGTGTGACCGCCATTGCCTGAAGCTGTGACGCCGTGATTAGCGTTCGAACCGAGCAGAGATTACTTCCGGGATAAAGCAGGTCGCTCATCCAGAGAGGCTTCATACAGCAACATGATCGGCCTATCTGATTACCCTAGGGCACGGATCAGAGTCTGGAGTATTCAGCGGAGTTCCCCGCACACATGAGCGTCTGCACTGACATTTTCTGATGCGAGATGCATAATAAACTTATTCCGAGGCTAGATAACTTTGTCCCCAATGTGTGCCACCTCGATGGTGTCCAGCCAAAAGAAAGGGGGCACGAATGCGCGCATGCGCAGTTACAGGGGTGGACGCAGACCCGAGTTGGAAGGGGGAGGGGGCAAACCCATGTTTGCCTCTCCTCCTGGGGGGAGGGATGGACGTGCAATTTGGGTGCTCGACAGACCTAGTTGCTACCTCTCCGCTACATGTTCGCCTCCTGAAAGCAAATTGTATTGCTCGACAGACCTAGTGTAAACACCCTTTTTAGATTATCCGGCCTTGGGGGCAAAAAATAGTTTGGCCCCCTTCCAGCGCTTTCGGGGAGGGGGGCATGGCCGGAATGGCCCCTTCCCCCTGCGTCCACCAATGACACCCTGACAGGGTAATCACCACGATTAACTAAATAGAGGGCGCACATTAGTTCCTTCGTTTGAATTCAGGGGTGAGGTAAGAACCATTTGATAAAAACGTATCTTAATCCATTTTTCCCTACGCTTATTATACTACATAGGGCTGTCATTACCTTTCCCCGTTCGTGCTTTTTAAATTTTAACTTCTACGACTAATCCAGAAATAACTCTATGTGGCTAAAATACATGTGAATCGACACCAATTGCAAATTTAGTAGTTCCATTCCTCCCCTGCCTGTTAACCTACCACAGTGCAGCGGTGGACGGGAGACAGCGACAGTGAACAAATTTCCGCTTGCATGGGCAACGACAGCTTTTATAATAACACGACACCAACTCACGACAACTGGTTATTTCACTTCTCTGTCGGATTCCATGCGTTGGCTCACTCATTCATTACTGATTATCATCACAATTAACTCTGCGAGTCTTCTTCCCGGGTCGTAGGTGGCGCGGTCGGAAGCGCGCTAGAGTAGAGACTTCAGGATCGCGGGTTCGATTCGCTCGTGACATAATTTCCCGTTTTACGCCGGTGCCGTTTTGCAGTGTCTGTGGCGGCGTTTACACAGTTGGTAGAATTACGCATAGGTATGTGTAATCTTCAGTAAGCCTCATTGCGAATTCAGGAATGTTATTGCCTGGTTGTTTTGTAACAATTTAGGTACTATTTGACATATTATGTTTCCTTTAGTAATGACCTATATTTTAAAAAATAAAAGCGATAGTTTTCAGTGCTAAGCATTAGGTCTGTTTTATAAATTTTGTCCAAGTTGTTCCCAGTACGGCTGTTGGAGTCGGAGTCTCACTAAAGCCATCAAGGGACTTGTCACAGAGACCCCAACCCCACCACCCGAATGAGCAACTCCCACAATGAAGGGTTAATTTAGAAGCCAAAGTTTAACGTCCCACAAAGCACAGGGACGGCCGCCCCGCTCAGGTCACCCTCTCACCAGTCAGTTGCCTGCCGACCTGTATGTCGGGTAAACTATTGAGCACCGGAGCGTCTCAGGGGAACCGATCCCAAGCCTGGACATGCACTGCCACTGCATGCTTCTGAGCAGCGGGCCGGAGCCCAAAGCTCTACTAACTGAGCTACAGGTTGACGACAGGTTTGAGGTTTTTTTCCTCCTATGCCAACAGAAAATTCAGATCTTTAGGTTTCATTCACCTCTTATCCGCAACAATATGCAGAGCAATAATTTAGGCATTCAAAACATGGACCTCCCAAATATTTCCCAAGAAAAGTCGCCATGTTTGGTTTCTTTCTATCCAAATCGGTGGTCGAGCGTTGGCCCGCTGCTCAAAATTCATGCGGTGGCGACGTTTCAGATGGCTTGTAACTGATCCTCATCGAGAGAGCTTGGACGTTAAAATATGTTCTGGAAGAAAGGTCGGCTGGACCGACCCCGGAGAGCATGACCTGAGCACGATGGTCGTCTCTGTGTGGGCAAGTGGTGAGAAGCATGTAGGCTTTTGAATTCACCCCTGATTACTGCGGTGCTCGATCAGATGAAAGTGCAGAACCTCTGCGATCAGTTTTCAGAGAAGTAAACAACCACGATATTAAAAGCAAGCCTTTTAATATCTTGAAGAAAAAAAACACAAAAAAGTGGTGAAAGCTCACCTCATTATCAACACTGAATGCAGCTCTAAAAAAGCCCTTACGGCGCACCAGTAGCTAGTCTCCCAGCACTTCAGTATTTAGTAAAAATGCCCAGCCAGCAACACAAACTCACTGCCATAGGCTGGCCGAGCCCGTTAAAGGCTGACACAGCTGGGCTGCTAACGGAGAGCTCAGCTGGATGCGATGCCACGCTAGCACGACCATTAGTTCAGCCGTGGGTTCTGCAGATTCTGTGTCAGCAAATAAATGAATCTGGGAACGGACTGAAATTGTAGTGAGACTGTAGGCTCTGATAAGGAGGTGGTTTATGAGAGGAAGAGCGGTGCATAGTACCCATACTTGTTGCAGGATGCAGGAAAATATAATTGATGGGGTTTAACAACGCGATAATTTCTAAGGTTATACGGCGTCGCCAATTATCATTCTGCAAAGAGGGATTTGGGAGGTCCGATCAACTTTTCAGAGACTCGCCGGGACTTAGACCCGGCGCCGTTGGCTTAGGAGACCTTCAGGCTCTCCATAAAGCCACCCATCCGTGCAGGTTGCAAGAAATGAGAAATTCTGCTCGATGATTTTGTTTAATTACGATGATTTTGTTTAATTAAATTCTTAGCTCCTGCATTGCTTTTGTCACGGTTGCTTCGTTTTTTCTCACTGTTCTGCCCTGTTTATACTGTTTTGCTGCTTCTTTTTGGCTGTAGCTTTCCTAATGAAATGATTCTGCTTGGCTTCCGTCGTCCTTGCTTCTGTAAATTGTTCTGTAAAATGTTGGATTTTTATTTTTCTGAACTATATGCAGTGTTCGCCACCTCTATCTGTCAATTGTCTGTCCTCTTTATCTCCCTCTGGCCTATCTGGCCCCGAATATGAAAATAATAAGAACGTGAAGATGATAAAGCTCAGAAAAACATGGTCAAAGAATACTGCAAGCCTGTGTGGCAGAAAACAAACATGTGCTGGTTTGGGAGGAAAGAGTCCAGGGACCGTATTCACGTCGATGTCTTAACTTAAGTTCACCTTAAGTTACGCGTTTATCTTAAGATATTTTGGTATTAAAGTTGACATCGTTAGTCGGTTTCCATCTTAAGTTGAACTTACGACGAAAATGCGATGTCGCTGACAACTTACGACAAAAATGATATTTCCGATTCACGTCGACCATCTTACGTAAGTTCGTCTTAAGTTTGGTATTCACGTCGATTTTGCGTACGCTCATCGTAAGTCGGCCTATTGTTTCAACACAGGGTATTTACGTCTACTCAGTTGGTGACTTAACTGTTTGATTGATATATTTATTTTGCCTTACTCTCCACCTTCATTGTAATACTTCCTTGTAATACTATTCATCGTACCAACAATGTAAGCTCGACCCAGACTCACTGAAAATAGACCGATAATTGAATTGAAAAGTGATAACCCCACTTAAACATAAAAAATATATCAGGCTGATCTTGTCTTTCATACGAATCTTTATTTTGACGCTTTAATTTAAGGCTTAGCCGGGTTAGCTGTTTGTGTTTGCAAATCCAAGAAGTGAAGCACGTTCCATCCCACGTGAAAATAGTAACAATGAAAAATGTTGTGAATCTATTCATTCTTATTTTGTAATATTTTGGGATTATCGGGGACATCACCACGTTTCCTATAGATACGGTTCGGACATGACAGCCAGCTGAGTGCCTAATTTGGCAGCATGTTGAGGATATGGTCGTATTTTGGAGGGTTCTGTTCAAGATAACTTTGGTTCTGGTAGCATAAGGTAGCATTCAGCGTTCTGATTGGTTGAGCGAAACGTTCGAAACAGAATTCTGACGGAATTAGCATGAAATTCATCGTGTTTTTTCCTTGTTTTAAAAGCTTGTCAGGGGCTAAAAACTGCACCCAGAAGATAGCCTGATCAATTTTACATACCAGAAATCAAAAATATACCCTTAAGCACCACTTTAATTTTCCCACTGGCCCGTGCCCCAAACCCCTGCAAACAGTCCCATTGGAATTGCATGTTAAATTTTGCTGCAAAAAAACTATCAGACCCAGAAATGGAACCTACAAAACTCCCAGAATTCTAAAAAAGTATCTCATGTCCACCCTCTGGACATCGCTAACCATAGCAAATCATCCACTTCTTGCTGGTTGAACGGAACAATGAGCCATGGTCTCAGCGGATAACCGCCTTCCCCCAGCGGGTACCCGTCGCCTCCTCCACTTGCAACGAGTTGGCGTCCTCGCCCGCCTTGGGCGAAAATAAATTTATCATGGGCGCTGCCTGGAAATTTGGCGACCACGTCGACGAACTCGAGGTTGGCATTACAAATGGCTTGCACGTTGAGGCTATGTTCGCGCCTCCGGTCAACAAACAGATGCTCATTCTGAGCAGGTGCCTTTATCACAACGTGGGTGCAATCTATGCACCCCAAAACGTTCGGTATTCCGAATCGGTTGTGAAAATCATCTTTCACAGCCAGTATTTCCTCTGCAGTTTCTGGGAGCTTGATCTAACTGCCGAGGTTAGTGTCGATTACGCTGCGACAGAACTTGTCCACAATTCGGCTGACCGAGGGGGGCTGACTCAGGTCACCTAGGTCCCTTGATGGGCGTTGGAAATTGCCCTCTCCCAGTACGCGTAGGGCAGTGCCCACTTGCTTGCTCACGACAATATTGGCCCCTCTGTATTCAGTCTCTAATTTTGGCTTCAAGTCATAGCATGACCGGTCAAGCATCGCTCGAGGTAGCCCTTACTGCTTAAGCAAAAAGTCGTCGGGATAGTCGAAAATTGCCGGGTCATCCCGACGGTCTCGATGCGGTGCATTGTTAATGTTAAAAAGAAGCATTAGCTCGGCCATTTGGCAGATTAAGGCCACTGTAAAGGCTGATTTATGCACTTAAACAGTTAAAACGTAAGAAATAATAGGATAAGATGTCTATAGAAATGTAGTGGAAACAATGTAAGCGCGCTCTGTAATATCAGCGAAATGCAAATTGTCCAAGAAATGGATCCCAGACATCTAGCATCAATGTTGATTTTTTGTCTTGTGCATTATAAATTCAAGACAACTTATTTGGGTAGAAATGCAGTTGCCTAGGAAACCAAAGAAAACTTTCGATATCGACGTTAATACAAATTTATAGTAAGATATCGACGTGAATCCGAATCCATCATAAGATATCAACGTGAATACAAAATATCGTAAGTTGCAAAAATAACCTAATTTTGATCTTGAGCTGCGCGACGTAAATACCAATTGTTATCTTTCGATGAAAATGCATCTTAAGATGCCGACGTGAATACGGCCCCAGTAATTATATTCGAAAAAGACTCCCAAAAGTGTCCAAATTATTCCCCGATGTTGCCGTTTTTGGCCGGTCTTCTTTAAAACAGTTTTTTCCCGTGACATTCCCTGAGTTATTCACCCACACCTTACGTCTAGTCAATACCTTCCCCTGTACTTTAGAAAAAAATTACGCCATTTCTATATCCTTCTTTGTCCACGAATTACTGATATTTCATTTATTTTTGCACCTGTTTTTTCGATCAGCAAAGAAATAACATTATGTGACCCATCAGCGGACGAAATTCTCTCCTAAACTCACCCCAGAGGTAGCCCAACTTTTTTCTTTAAATTGTATTATGTAGAGTAAGGTAGATGGTCATTATGATGGTAGATGGGGAAGATGGTCATTATGCGCCCCCTTAAGGGAAATTGTCTGCCAAATATTGTGCAGTTGACTTTAGTGCTACTTTTAGGCAAAAAAAATGTTTTGTGATTAATTTGCTTTTATTTTGCACAGCCATAAAGTATTAAGTTGATCGAAAATTTGATTTTTTTACGTTTTTGAAAAACCCTGCAAAGGGTGGAATTATGCACAGGGTATCTAAAATGCACCCACCAAGGTTCATAAATGCCCCCGGGCTTATTATGCCTCCAGGATAGGACTGTGAGTGAAAATTTTTAGCTCTACCACAGCTACATTTCTAAGCTGATTGATTTGAAACTTTCCACACTTTATGGCCCTTCCAGGGTCTACAAAATTTATATCCAGGATTTTTCGATTTCGTGCCCTGAGATCAGTTCACAAGGCTACCTCTCCCATAGAAAAAGGATGGGGAAATCTATCTTATGATCTAAAAGTCACAAAAATTATTGCAAATGCTCAAATTTCTTGCAAACGCACTCTTAGCCACCCTTTCACGGATTCCAGGGGAATAAGTTATCCTTTGACTTATCTGAAGTCATCATAGGTCACCCGGGGTCAAAAACAGTATGTTGACGATAACTTTTGATTTAACCAAGCTAGAGCGCTGAATTGAACGTCATTGTGTATGTTTCGTCAGAGGCTTTCATTTGATATATGGCAAGATCACTTTGTGACCTTCCGTGATCAAGTCATGTTACGTCAAGAGGTATCCACGTAGTTCAAACCACTGGCAGGAGGTCATTATGCTCCACATAGCGGAGAAAGCCCTGGCATTTTCCTATAAAATCTACTTAACGAGAACTCAATAGCTCTAATGGCATGCGAGCTGTGCCCAGGTTTCTTAAGAATTGCATATTTTAGTGGAAATAGCCCATCTTGACCGAACTTGACCTCTGGATGTCAAACAGTTGACCTGCGGGTTTAGATATGTAGAGTAAACCCGTGCTGAATTCACAAGAGCTTTCCAATGTTTTTTTGCAGATCTGCGCCAACCCCCATAATTTCGGAGTAAGAGGGGCGCCATCGATGGCCCTGACGGGCCGAAGTCGGCGGCGGACCCCCAGTGGGGGGCGGGTTAACGTGGGATCAATGCCCGCGGCGGGAAACCGCCTTCTGCACCTAGGTTACTTATATTTTTGGTAAATATAACAGGAATGCTGATTTCCCGAACCAACATCAAATTTATCAAGCTGTTTAGGTAAGCAGTTTGGGTGGAAACCGGATTACCAATGCTGGAATCATGACAAACCGTGATGATTAAAATGTGCGTTCCAAAATGCGCCCCTGGCGAAATTTTGTAGGGCGCATTTTAAAGTCAGCAGGGTCCAGGTAAAGCAAACTAATCGCGCAGAGGTGTGCAAAGAAAACCTTGATGGTTTCGTTAATAAATGAAATAAAAGAATTTAGACCTCGAAAATATTCACCTGTACACAATATCTGTCATAGTACATTTTCATGCATGCTTTGAAAACCACTGTCATGGTTAAGAAGTATATGTAAAACAGAAACAAACATGTCTAGCATAGATGCACGCTACTTACCAGTTGCTTTGGTCACCGGAAAAGCGGGGAAATAGTAGGGGAAAAATAATAATCCAACAATAGAGCTGACAAACTTTCAGTATTTTCAAAAGACCCTCTGGGCGCATTTTCGAACCGGGCGCATTAAGACCCTCTTCCCCTAATCTGCATAATATTTCCAGGGGATTTCAACGCATGAGATCTATGACCGACGTGTTTTTTTACCCAATAAGATGAAATTGCAGTGCCGAGAAGGGGATGTGTTACAGATTATGGGGCACATAGCACACAGCGAAGTGTAACATGCAAATTCATAAGAAGTTAAGATATTTTTTGTGGGTTTAGCGGCACACAACTTTCAGGGTCATACGACTTTGTCAACTCCAGCCGGTTGGGGGGGGGGTCTGGAATCGTTTTGTACTTCAGACAACTCGCTGGGCCTTGAACCCGGAACCTGTGGCTGATTATACCGGTGTTTCATCACTGAGCCAGCCCTTGCCCGCAGAAAGTTTTTGTTCTTATATGTTCATCCTAGGAGTATTGATAAATAACCAATATGAACACAGAAAGTGCAATCTTGTCATCCATTAAAGTGAAGAGATCTATATTAAATGTGATGCACCGCACGGCTCGTAGTTGATTGAACATACCGTATCGAATCCAGGCAAAACAATATGCAGAAAATACTTTTTTTAAAACTGAGATCAGTGGCGAGAACATTTATTTACCTCCCCAAAACGGAATGTCAGGAATGTCTTCTTTTCTAACGTAGCGAGTTTTCTCGCAGACAATTTTCCCGGAGTTGATATCATCTCAAAAACTGAGCCGGCTCCGTCCCCGGTATTAGTTTTGGTCAGTTATTTCAGCACAACATATACATTGAACCTTAATCTAGGGCTGTAAGACTTCTTCGAGCACACGTGGCCCTATTTAGTAAAAACAAAACACAATAGCACTGATAGTGTTTTGCAGGTAGATATTCACCCAGAGTCGATCCCGGAGTCGTACTCGGAGTTTCAGCCAGAGTCAGTCCCGGAATCAGAGTACGATTCATCTTGAGTTCATTTTCAGAAATTAAGAGTTTGGATCTTATTTATATAAACTTGGTTTAAGCTATCTGGCCAATGTAAGTAATTTTCTTATATATACATATATACTGCAATCTCAAGTACCACGTTTCATTGAATAGTCTAGATAATATCATTTATCTGACTAAATCCAACATATATAGATTAGGTGGAGTCAATCGTGTCTAAATTATGGCGGGCAACGCTGAGGTACGTGCGATAAATACAATCCATAATATAATGTATCATCTCTTTGAAAAGTACACATTCAGGCCGCTGTCCCAATCGCTAAGTTATATGCAACCTAGGCAAGTAAACTAGCAGGTTGAAGAAACATAAAAATCTGCACTATATATTTGCCGAGCAGAATTCAATTTTTAGACAGGCAAACAAAAGTTCAATATGAATTTTGGCTGATAGCTGGACCATTCTGAAAGCCCTTCTAAGGTCACCTAAGCAGCCTGTGTCGTAAAGGCAAGCGAAAGCTTTCGAGTTCGAGCAGGCTAATACAGCCACGATGCTGATATTGTGAGGCACCCGCAGTTTTCCGAAACTCCCCGGTCTCAAGGATAGAAATGAGATGAGAACGCCTGGAACTTAATTACCCAGAATGACTTGGCTTCTTCGAGTTGCTCCAGATGTATGATTGAATTGTCAATCTTAGCACTTTTAATCAGAAGTTCCCAGAAACTTCACGCAATATCGCTGCAAAGGAACTCGTGGCTTGACTTATTTTTGTTTCCCAATTACGCGTTAGGGACCTCAGCTGACTTGTACCGAGATGAGAAGGTCCAGGCCGACAATTTCAGGCAATCATGCACCAAACTTTAGAATTGTTCCTTTGTCAAGATTTCCTTGCTCTACAAAGTGTTATTCGTGCTGGAAATTTACGTCATGAAGTCAAATTAAAGGTCAAATAAAATACCAGACTTTTGTTTCTCCGGGCCAGTTTCACCAGTGGGGTTTCCGGGACACCAGAAGTCATGAATGAGTCGTTCAGGGTTCGTTTTCAAAGCTAAGAAAGGTCAGCAACGCCAGATATGCGCAAAGGGCCATATATACTTGCCTTGTATCGAGTCAAATTAGCCTGTTCAGTGCAGAGCACAAGGAATAAATTGAGACAATTGTAGCACTATACGGGATCTAGCACGCAATAGTTCTTCATAAGGACGTCGTTACCTGCCGCCGCACCTGATAATGACCTCTAAACCATTCAAGAAACTCGTAAATACAGAAAAATGAGACCGGGACCGGCAAACAACTATCTCAGGAGTCTGAACAGCCATCTTGACTACCTGTCTCCATCACTGGCTGTTTTCTCTCTTACAGACAATGACGTTTTAGAGGAGGAGAAGGAGGAAACACCCAAGGGCTCATGAAAACCGAAATGCTCATCGAGTTCCGTCCTGACGGTAAATACACCGTCCCTGGCCCAGGTTTTATTTATTTATTTATTTGACATACACGGCATCTCCACTTTGCATGTGGCCATTCTGACGCCGGTCGTAATGAAGATGAGGGACATAAATGACAACTTAAGCAAAAACACACTGTAGGATAAGGATAAGGATAGGATGGTTGATGGGGAAGGACAAGGATTACCCCGGGGAGGGTCGCCACAGGCGCCGCGCTCAACCCATGGGGTGAGGTAGGGGACTTGATGAAGGGATCCGGTGAAAAAAACATGGAAAACAACAAACAAGGCGTGACGAGGCGTTTTGTTAATGACGCCACTCTCTGGCCTGAGGATGGCAGCAGTCCGAGCTTGGCAAGCTTCATAGAACCGGAGAGCTGGCTCTTATTTCAGAGTCTGCAGTGGGATCAGCTGGGATGGCTCTCTGAGCATTTCAACACTTTGTACCAGCATCAAGGCTATGTTGAGTTCAATTGGTTTGTAACGAGCCTCACTTGTGTGCACAAACCATTCAAAAGAATGGTGAAACCCGCCAAGGATGCCATAGGAAGCGCCAGGACGGAATCTGATCTCCAGAACACTTTGGCCGTCGCGGCTGACCATCGGAAGAAAGCCGGCTTTAACAGGGACGGGAAGTTTAGCTTTAAGCAAGAGTGAACTGAAGAAGAAGGGCTCCAAGTTTCAAAAGCACCCTACAGTGCAATCAGAACTTGCGACGACAGTTGTGAGGCAGCGATATGAAGTTAAGATCAAATACACTTCATAGTCGAGTGTTGTGGGAATGACCTATGACCCTAAAAAGATGATACAGATGACAGTAAAAGCGCTAAAAGACTGGCAGCCTAAAACGCCAAAGTCCAGAATTAATTCGGTCTTTCACCCCTCGCCTGACGACGGTCCAAGAACGAAACGTTGTATTTACCTCACCCCACGCTTTTTTCTTCTTATCTTTACCTTGACGTAGCCTTTTTGGGCTTTTTAGGGTTGAGACGTTTTAGTTTCTGGACTTTGGCGTTTTAGGCTGCCAGTCTTTTAGCGCTTTTACTGTCATCTGTATCATCTTTTTAGGGTCCTAGGTCATTCCCACAACACTCTGCGGTTTATGGCACCCTATCTTCAGCAGGCCTTCCGAGAACTTACACTTCATAGTCTTCACCAAATAGCTTTTTCAACGAAAATTAAGTTAAAATTGGCCAAGATTTCCACATAAAGAAGTAAAAAAGGTCAATTTTTCACAATGTAAAACGAAGCCAACAGTTGTTAAAGGTGATGCATTTCAGGTCTTTGTTTGCATTAGTTTCTGTCAACAAGCATGGTGAAAATTAAGCTTCCATCTTGATCATAACTATGATGCCCGAGCCACACTGTGGTTAGATTGAACTAATCTTGTAGATTTGATACGAAATTTAAGTCAGACAAAAGGTCAGGGAGACACAAAAAGTAGCAACATGAAGCAAAAAAGAAACAATCATTGCTATCATAGCTTAGTACCTCCAGCCTCATCATTACGCAGTTGGCCGAAGTAATTAATGGGCGTCCACTGTGCCCGCTCGCAAGACGCCTTAGGGTGTATGCACAAAAAAATGTAGGGACAAAAAGTCAGCGGGAAAAGTTGTCAGATCTGGGTGATTTTTTGCACCAGACATCAACATACAATGAATAACCAGAAACTACCATGCGCATTTCAAAGTTTGATTTTAATTTTTTAAGGCACGGTCTACCTAGACACACTCCCATATCCTGTTTATTTTACTTCGGTTTCTTTTTCGTTTCTTTGGATATTTCCTAATTAAAGAGTTCGTGAATTCGGCACTTGTAAATTATTGGTAATCATTTCCCGTAGAGGAGACTAATTTCTTCGTGCACAAAACGACTGACTTTCAATAGCTTCAAGATCAAAGTTTGTAAGGCTGATCAGTTTGATAAACAGAGTGAAGTGAGGTAGAAACAGGTTTACATCATGCACGCGGCAGCGTTACATGCCCAGAAATGTGCCATAAAGCTACATGTTATTATAGCTACTGTGCCTTATACCTATGGGCCAGCTGTAATATTTGGTGACCTAAAGTTACCAACTCTTGGTCTGGTCGAGAACAATCAAACTATTAAGAAAATAAGAACAAACACGTAAAATGCACAGACAAATTGTTTGTGGAAATTTAAGGTTAAATACGATATGAAAAATATGGGAGATGGGCCCTGTTATTAAAGGACTCTCCGGCCTGCCCCAGCCCCCCCCCCACCTCGGCGGTTGTCGGATCTCCCTTGGCCGAATCCTGGACAGGCCACTGGATGTAAACCAGACTCTTTCTCCATAACATAAGCAGAACAAGCACCATAAGCCTAGCAGCAAGCCCCTCAGCAACTTGTTGCGGATTATATCCGAAACAAATTAGGAAGGGGTGCAGGAGCCCCACCCACTGTACCGGCGAGGTAACGATGACACCATTGTGAGTTCTACGGCTTTGAGTTTTGTTTTCCAGCTATGATTTTAGTGTTTGGTGCGTCGATATCTTCTATTTTATTAGGTGAACCCGATCCAGGTGACCAAGGAGTCCTATATCACCGCACTGGTCGACGCGCCCTTAGGCCTACATAATCAATCGACTTAATCAATTAGTCAATCAATTGACGAGACAATGGAATAATCAATCGAATAATTAATTGGTCAATCCCGTTTAATTTCCCGATTAATTTAAGGTTATAAATCCCGGTTAAGTTTTCCCGACGGCAATAAGACACGTTGACAAGAAGCACTGCCATGATCGGCACATCTTGTGTTTGATTGGTTCCGTAACTTTTCCAATTTGTTAGTTAAGGTCATCTCAGTTCAGGTCACCAGGCCAGGTCAAGTGAAAACCTTCGCCATGTTTTGAGTCTCAAGAGGATGACAAAATCGTTTTATAGATTGGAAGCCGCGGATACAGTGGAGTCCAAACCAAAAATATTTCCAATAAGACGTGAAAACAGTGCTGGATCTAGCCGGTCGTTTTGCGAAGGGCAAGCTAAAATCAAAAGCAAAAAAAACCTTAGTGGTGAAAGGTTTTGCCACCATTTAACTAGACAATAGGTTTTCGGGAAGCCACAAAAGGGGCACCGGCTGAAAGGTGTACCAAAAATATGTTGTCCCATCTAAAGCCCAATTTTTACATTAAAGTTCACTGGTTCGGTTTGAAGTTGAGGGTTGAAGCACCAAAAACTTGCTTTTAAACTAAAAAAGAGGCCGGGCAAAAAGGACATCGACTGCTTTGGGGAGGGAGCAAAACACAGTTTTGCCCTAAGCTTTTCCGTTTTGGGGAAGGGGGCAAATGCATTTTGTGCCCCCCTCCTCCCACCCTGGATTTGCGCCGCATTCCGGACATGCCCCCCAAAGCGCTGGAGGGGGGCCAAACTATCTTTTGGCACCCCAAACGCCGGAAATTTTTTGAAAAAGGGTGTTTACACTAGATTTGTAGAGCAAAAAAATCTTCGCGCCCCTCCCCCCACCTGGAGAGCGATCATGTAGGTACATGGAGAGGTGGCTTATACTAGGTCTGTCGAGCACTGAAAAAGGTGTTTACACTAGGTCTGTAGAGCAAAAAATATTCGCTCCCACCCCCCCTCCCCAGGAGGAGAGGCATACATGGGTTTGCCCCCAAAACTCGGGTCTGCGTCAGCCCCTGAGAGGGGGGCATTCCAGCCATGGCCCCCCAAAGCGCTGGAGGGGGCCAAACTATCTCTTAGCCCCCAAAAAGCCGGATAAATTTTTGAAAAAGGCGTTTACACTAGGTCTGTAGAGCAAAAAACTACTCCCACCACCGCCGCCGCCCCCTGGTGAAATCCACACCTAACACAAATCGAACAAAGTGTGAAGGACACCGGGCGGCCCGTTCTACACCTAGTGTCGAAATATAGAACTACTGGTTACATCAGGAGTCTGTATGGCGTCTCCTAACTGGTGGACCCCTGGCGTTGGAGCAGTGTATTATGGTTTCAGAAACACCCACCAGGAGTAATGGCCCGTTCACACCTGGCTGCATTTAAAACAGAATCAGCAAGTTTGTAATGTCAACAGATAGCCGCCCCACAGGTTTAGTAGCGTTAGCCGAAATATTGGCACATTTTGCCCGGTATACGTGAACCGCAGCTCATTCGTCTGTAGACCTAAGTTTAAAGAGAATGTGGCACCTTGGCCGAATCCTGGAATTTAGTGTCATTAGGCGTACTTTTAGTCAAAAATAATGAAACCCTCCCACGATTTCTCTGAAAAATGTACAATAAGCGCAATATTTGGTTTTTAAAAATACTCCTCTAGAAAAGAAATAAATATCAGCCTGTGGATGATGTCACGATCTGACAACCACTACCATACTTGAAACGCTTCGAGGGCTTCGATTGGCTGATTCTCATCGTGACGTCAGCATATGTCGTCACACCAGTAGCTCACAACAATGGCCGCCGGTGACGGGGGGCTGAGTGGGGCTGGTGTCAGGTAGGTTTCAGCTTTTTTCTACGGAAATATCGAGTTCCAAGACAAATGAAATATGGAGTACCGGGTTTTTCCGACCTGCTTTACAACTTGGCTATCTCAGTTAAAATCACGTTGTGAAGGTGCCACATTCCTTTTAAAGGGAATGTGATACCTTTATAACGTGATTTTATCTGAGATAGCCAAGTCATAAAGCATGTCGGAAAACCCGGTACTCAATATATCAATTGTCTTGAAACTCAAAATTTCCGTGGAGAAAAGCTAAAAACCTAGCTGAAATTAACCCCAAATGTATACCAGCCAGGCGGCCACAGTTGTCAGTTGTTGGTGCGACGACAGCGCTGACGTCACAGTGAGTAATCAGCCAATCGAAGCTCTTGAAGCCTATTGAATATGTTAGTAGTTGCCAGATCATGACGTCATCCACCGCTGGAGGTTTATTTTTCACCCTTTAGGAGCATTTTACAAATCACAATATTGAGCTCATTGTACCTACATTTTGCAGAGAAATAATGGATGTTTTCATCATTTTCGGCTAAAATGCCCCTAATCACACTAAGCTCCTGGATTCGACCAAGGCGCCATATTCCCTTTAAGACATTTGCCTTCAGTTTGATATCTTCTAAAGACAAATATGCCTCTATTTTCCTATTGTGTAATCCTCCCACAAAACGGTCATAGATATAGCACCACATACAATATTAATCTCGTATAGGCAACCCTTCTTATCAAGAATCGTATATTAAACCAGCTTCAAAACGTGTAATATTCAGGTTTGAATATGACTGCACATATTGACCCAAGTACCTGTAATTTTCTGGTGCTCCGTATCATGAGCGTGGTTTCTGGTGCTCAGTATCAGGGGTCGAAAAACCTACCATTCTGGCATTCTGAATGGTGATAGGCCAAGGAGAGCAAGGTGAAAAAAGTTTCCTCTAGACCAATAACAGAACAAATCGCCGAAATTGGCACTTGTAATTCGAACTCGGAATGTTTTTCAACAACTAGGATGGCCCAGATATATCCATTGGTATCCAGACTAACGCAAAACATACCACATTTTGCAGCCTGGGTTGGTGACATATTTATGGCTTGACATTTTCAATGGTGACACCCTGAACACTTTTTTGGCCCCTGCTCAGTATCATAAGCGTAATTTCTGGTGCTCCGTATCAGGAAAAACAAGTGGGGGTTAGTTCAGTGACAGTGCTTAAACATTATGGTAGCCTAGGGACAGGGTAGGAAAAAACTTAAAACCTGTCACCAAGCTAATGTCTACCACTGAAAGCTATCGCCAAAAGATCGGACAAATGGTTCCATCACTCCAGTAAGTTTTCTACGAGCTCAAAGGTCATAATATATTCTTTCAGTGTTTATTTTTTAGACATAGATAGCTACTAAAGCACACATCATGCGACAAGAAGTACCTATATTGATACAAAACAACCAAACAACAGGGGCGGACGCAGACCCGAGTTTGGGGGCCAAACCCATGTCTGCCTCTCCCTGGGGGGGTGGGAGCGAATATTTTTTTGCTCTACAGACCTAGTGTAAACACCTTTTTCAGTGCTCGAGAGACCTACTATAAGCTACCTCTCCGAGTACATGATCGCTCTCGGGGGGGTTGGGAGCGAATTTTTTTCTCTACAGACCTAGTGTAAACACCTTTTTCACAAATTTATCCGGCGTTTGGGGGGCAAAAGATAGTTTGGCCCCCCTCCAGCGCTTTGGGAGGGGTCATGGCCGGAATGCCTCCCCCATGCGTCCGCCAATGCCAGACAATACTCTTCCTGAATTCGCGATGAGTCTCACTGAAGGTCACAAATACCTATGCGTAATTCTAACACCTGCGTAAACGCCGCCACACGCTGCAAAACGACACTTGACGTAAAACGGAATGCCTCGCCACTCGGGAATCGAAACCGCAACCTCTAACTACCTATGTAGTCTAGCGCCCTACCGACTGCACTACCTCCGAGCCGGTGTACGTGCACATATTAATATTTTAAAAACAATTAATAATCAAAGAATGAGCCAACTCATCCGACAGAAAAAGTGAAGCAACCACTTGCCATGAGTTGATGTCGTGTTATCAAAATAGCTGTCGTTGCCCATTAGGGTGTCCCGCTTTGCTAAAAGTTTATGTAGACGCGCCGGGACTTCTGAATCCCGTTCCTTATTCCATGAACATTATTTCAACCAATTTTTAGAATTCTTGACCGGTAAACTCTCTTCGCCCCGAGCGCTTGAAGTTTAAGCCTAAGTTTAGTGTTACCGGTGTTGCCACGTTGAAGTCTCCTGAATGGGATTCCATGATATTTGTGGCATTGGTGGATATTTTTGCACAGATTCGGGAATTTTTAAACGCTAGCATGTGTCTTTTCTTAAAAAAAAAATAATTAAATATCTTACGGAACTTTATTAATCCATCAGTTTTGAGATCATTGCCTTTACCCACTATGTGTTATTTAATGCACATAAATGTCAATGTTGAGACAATGGCCAAGACCCGACACATGCTCAAATTTGGTTCCGGTACAGTGGTGAGACTGGATCAACCAAAAACAAAGTATGCAGCTAAGTTTTTCAAAATTCAGTATTTTTAATTGTTTTTATACCTGGCATGTGATCGAGCAGTTGAACGGGTGAATATCTATTGCAAAGTTGTTTTCCAATTTGTAGGCCGGCAGCATAAGCATGGCCTCTTTAGGTCTAGAGACACGAGTATTAAGGTCGAACTGTTGAGCTTCTTAGACGACGGAGAGTGACTAGCGCTAAACAAGTTTCAGAACCAGTCTTAAGCACACGGCATTTCCAGCATTCTCCCACCTGGCATATATATTCGGGATATTACCACGGTACTCTGTGCACCATGTTTTCTTCATGAGTAATTTGTAAGGGAAAAATGATCAGTTTCACTTTGAAGTTACCGAGCAGCAAAGGCGCTGACGTGACTGAAGCTATGCAGGGGTCTAAAAAGTGAGCTAGTCGTCGCCGACTAAAATCCAGGCTTCTTCGATGGTCGCTGAACCTAAAGCTACATGTATTACAAAATCGGTCTTAAAAGTGGTATAAATATGGCTATAGGGAAGCACTGGCGGGTGCAAGGGGGAAGGTTCCAATAAAATATAGATCGGGTTTCTCGATATCGATGACCTAACTCAGATTCAAGTCATTACCTAAATGATCTCAAGAGATTATAATTCACTATTAAAGTCAAAGCTATGACCGGAAAGCAACAAAATTATACATTCCGGCCCTCAACCTATCACCGGTTCGCTGGTCACCGGTTCCCCGGTAACCAGCATGAATCACCTATGAACCCCCATGGTGGGAAGGGGTTAAAAATGACACCCTCGATCTCGGATACAAAGAAAGATTGAAGCAGAAAAAGCGATCGAAAGGTCGTCGGAAATGCAATCGGCGTTACTCCCGTCATTTTTGCGTAAGGTCAATACTGTGGTCACCAGAGGGAAAAAATTCATATACGTCAA
Source organism: Lepas anatifera (assembly GCA_034440635.1). Classification (NCBI taxonomy): domain Eukaryota; kingdom Metazoa; phylum Arthropoda; class Thecostraca; family Lepadidae; genus Lepas; species Lepas anatifera. The sequence goes on from JAOTON010000092.1 coordinate 160,974, forward strand.
AATGCATCAAATGCAGTGCTCTGTAAAACCTTGCTTATCTCCGTACGCAAAATAGCCGAAACCACTTTCTCAGCGCTATTCGACAGAGCCCGACCAGCTCTTTCACTAAGGCAACATCCATTTTCATATCGGATCAAAGGCTAGGGCGCAACAGGACACTGAATATTGGGGATGTTATCACGTAGATTCAAGTTACAATAGGAAGAACGCTCGCTTTGGGCGTGATATGTCGGACCTAAAAGCCAATGTTGGATAGTGATCAGTCATTTATACGCACTACGCAGTCATGAATACGTATCGATAGTGCCCAGTAAGCTTAGGCTAAGTCTGGTCGGAGGTCAATCGAGGTCAAAGATGAAACGCTGCCCGTACACAAGGGCAATTAAATGGGCGCCGAAAGCGGGGGACGAGGTACCTACGCATCCCCCCTGTTGGCCAGCCAGGGGGGACGTCTCCTTAAAATTTTCGGTTCATCGTCATTAACACGCGCATTGACGGGGGTCTGAGCCACCTTCGCATTGACGGGGGCGGGTACCCGCCCCCCTAAGATCTCGAGAACCACGGTAGGTAGCGAAAAACGGTAAACGGCGTTGGGCTGCCCATCCACTTCTCCATCGAAAAAATTTGTACCATTTTTTTGTCAGGTCACATTTAAGGTCACGAGAGGTCAAAACATGCCCGTCATAGTGATAACATGTAAATTCAGTTTTTCGGCCATTACATCTGAACAAGTAAAGATAGAGCAAAACGACTTGAACAATATGAATCCTCTTAGCAAGCCGAATCAAATGATATATAATTTGACCTTGCTAGGTCAAATCAAGGATTTGACTTGACCTGTGGTCAGGTCAGGGTCAAATTATATAAAATGCATATCATTAGAACCGCAAATCCCAGGCGAGTCTAATGCAGCTAAAATAAATGCTCTATCACCATCCGTTACTGAGTTAGTTCGTAAAAACCATTTTTCCTATGTATTTCCAATGGAGAGGCCATGCCTCGTAGCTGACCTTAGGTCATCGATATCAAAAATACCGGAACATATTTTAGAGAACTCGGTGGGGCCATTATGTGTTATGAGTTTCAATCGGATAAGTTCACCCCGCTCCGACTTATGCTATCTTAAACTTTTTTTGAGGTCGGGTCACTTGACCTGTACTGGTGACCTGACCTGAGATGCACTAACCTTAAAATTTTCACAGAAGTTGTAAAAATGATGAGGGAAAAGGTATACCAAGTACAGTGGCGCTACGCGCCGCCGTTTTTCTACTGTCTCTGAAAAACCCGAGGGGGGCGGGTACCCGCCTCCCCGTCAATGCGCGTGTTAATGCTGTCAGGTACCAAATATGCTCACAATTCCCCTGCCCCGGTCAGCACCAGCCCGGGTCCGTTCCCCTATAAAAATTCCGTGGGAGCGCCCCTGGGCATTAACATTTTCGCCCATCACTTCTATACCAAGCAAAATACAACCATGATTGATGCACCATTGTTGTTCTCTCATCAATAATGGTTTTATTTTGTGTCCATCCATGTGAAAAATTGTTAGGCCTTATCTTAGAGACAAATAAAAGGGTTTACAGCACCTTAAAAAGAGCCTCAGAAACAGTTCCGATGTTTCATTTAAATAGAGAAAAAACGTTTTTAATGTACATGCGTCGTGAAATCCTTGTGATTCTTCACCTTGAGGCGCCACAAATCAGATAAATTTCTGTAACATTTCAAATCAATAATTCAAACATTATTCATTGACAATATTTCCTCAGAAGTGCTGTGGAAAATATCAACCATTGCTAAGATAAGGCCCAATTTTTGCTCCATTGTTGAACATGGTTCTACTCAAAGCAATAGCAATGCTGTTTCTTGGAGATAACCTTATTTTTTGCATTACATCATTCCCATGATAACTATTTCCAAAGCTCTTAACCCGCGCCCCACCGGGGGTCCGGCGCCACCTTCGCCCCACCGGGGGGGGCCATCGATGGCCCCCCTCTAACTCCGAAAATATGGGCGTTAGCGCAAATCTGCAAAGTGCAATAGAAAGCTCGCGTGAATTCAGTAAGAAATTACTTCGCATGTTTTAGTGCTCAGGTCAATGGTTTGACCTCCAGAGTTCAAATTAGGTCAAGATCGGCTATTTTCACTCAAATATGCAATGATTAAGCAAACTGGGCATAACTCTTATGTCATTAGAGCTATTGAGGCCTGGTAAAGTACATTTGATAGCAAATTGCCAGTACTTTTTCCGCTATGTGGAACGTAAAGAACTCCCGCCAGTGGTTTGACCGCCAGAGGTCACCTCGTGACCTAATATGACCTGAGGTTACGAAAGGTCAAAAAGTGACCTTGCCGTATATCAAATGAAAGCCAGTGACAAGACAAACACGATGGTGTTTGTTTCACCGCTCTAGCTCAATTAGGTCAAAAGTTATTGTCAAAATACTGTTTTTGACCTCTGGTGACCTTGGATGACCTTGGAAAAGTCAAAGGGCAAATATGACCCCTGGGATCCGTGAAAGGGTGTCCAAAAACGTTGTTCTGAGCAGTCTGAGTATTTGCAATCATTTTTGTGGCTTTTATATCATGAAATAGCTTTTCCCCATGTTTTTCCAATGGGAGAGGTCGCCTCGTGACCTGACCTCAGGGCACGAAATCGAAAAATCCCGGATATACACCTTGTAGACCTTGGAGGGGTCATGAAGTGTAGGAAGTTTCAAATTGATCGACTTTGAAATGTAGCTCTTACAGAGCTCTAAAGGTGAAGTGAGGTGACCTTGGTTGACCTCGTCTGGTGACCTGACCTTGGGTGACCCGGGGTAAAAATTTCAGGGATGATGGGAAAATGATGCAGTGAGAGGTAGAGCCCTCAACCGCGGTGCAGCGCCTCGTCGTTTTTCTGCTATCCTGGAAAAACCTTAGGGGGGCCATCGATGGCCCCCCGGTGGGGCGCGAGGGTTAATTGATGCATTTTAGCATTAAAAATCAGGACTGAAAAAGTTTCCAGAATAGTTGCTGATGACCCATGTGGACCGGATTGGGTACTGAGAAGCACAGTCTGCATTTCAGCAACCTGTTCTTTTGTGGTGGACACAATCTCTCTGTGATATTTCTGCTGTACCTCTGTGGCATTGCTTCCATATTTCATCCATACTAGAGAAAACAAAACGAGTCAACTTTCTTGTGACAAAAATACAAGATATCAGAAACTTGGATGCATATAATCAGTCAGTTAAAAAAACGCACGCACACACACACACACACACACACACACACACACACACACACACACACACACACACATACCCTGATCACCCAGTGTGCATCCATCTGTGCAAAAGGCACAGCTTATTCTAAGTTTGGCAGACTTGGATTGGACCATTGTCCTTGCTGTGGAGTCTTCTGGCAAATTGGAAATGGTTTATCACATCTTTGTGCTGTGCAGGAATGCACATTGTTATCCCTTATGGGGTGCCCATCCACAGTGATTGACCTAGGATTTTAGTAAGGAGCAGCCCTCTGAGGGTGCATGCTGTCATCCAAAAGGGCACACTTCACCCAAAAGGGTGGCTATTATCATCAATCAGTAGTAGAAAACCGTGGTTAGTGTGACTTAAAAATGGTAACAGTGCCATAAATGTGAATGATGAGCCATAAATGGGAATGCTTGACCCATAGATGGGAACACCCATTCCCAATTATGGGAATGCTTGAGATCATTTTCCATAACAATATTTTAGGCCATGAAACAAACTTTTGTTCTTTCTACCTGGCTTATTTCTGTTCATAAAATTTTAGGGGGGATTTATCTTTGAAGCAGAAACAGGAAATCATACCTTATACTCTGCCTCAAATATTGAAGCTCAACATGTTTATTATGATCATTCACATGTCTTGGTGCATCTGTGTAAATAAAACACTAGTCATATACAAAATCAATTCATAGATAGTGAAACCAACTCAGGCTGGAGATCAGGTGCCACCTGGAGGCTGGAGCGGAAAATCGGTCATGCTGTGCTCGGGCTGGAATGCCGCAGGCACGTACACGAGCTTCATGTTTCTCATGCAGCAAAAAACATTTTTGGAGGAACAAAAGGTCCGTCGAAGGCACTGTACAAGGAGCTCAAACAAAGGTGGTCACCGGTAGAAAAAGACGGTCCAATCATTGGCTTTGGCTGGTCCTGCAGCGTGGATTTCATGAACAAGAAAGCAGAGAGCGTGCTCGGCTGGGCGACAGATCATTTGACCTCAAGCACATTTCTGAGAGATGACTACAAAGAATTGTGCTCACTGATCGTTACCTACCTGTCGGGAGAGTTACCTGAAAACTACCGAATGCGCAGGCCAGGAGCAGCAAGTGAAGCAAGGCTTCTGGCAGATGCGTTGTATATCATCAAAATGGATCTGCTGTCCTCTCAAATCCACCTCTCAGATGAAGATGCAGCCAAGATAAAAAATTGGTGATTTATTTTTTCAATGTTCCCTTCTTCCTTCGCTCCGGGCTTGCTATCACTGCAGTATGGGACGGTCTCCAATACTACAGGGAGATGCAGCAGCTATCCGAGCTTGCGCCTTTCTGCCCGATCGCTAACGCCGTTCTGAAGTCTTTAGAGAGACACCCAGCTTACTTGGAAGCGGCTGCACTAATATTTGTCCTCTTCAGTGAGGACATGTCCGAAGAGGAACGTCAGAAGTTAGTGGAGTGTTTGTCCTCAATGCCGAGATTTGAGGTAATTCCAGCCGGGAAACCACTTTTCGTGAACATTCATGGGGTCAAAAACCTGGCGGATCTTGTGGGCGAAAGATCGTGACTTTTGTTCAACCTGCTGAGTGAAATGAACACTTCATGTCTTACAGATGATGTCAGGGAATGGCCAGCTTCAGCTGGCTACAGTCACGTGAGACGCTTTGTTCGTGACCTTGCAGTTGTCAACGATGGCGCCGAACGTGGCATTGAGCTCCTGCAAGAGCTCATAGACAAGACCCAAGATGAAGAGCAACTGAGGGCTCTGGTACAGGCTGTTAGCTGGGACAGGCAGGCCTGTGACAATACCAAAGAGGCTTATTCGCGCCTTTAGTGAAACATATAGCACATATGAATAGAGTGTTAACGCTGTTTTCTCAAACAATATATGTGTTTTGCCTTTTAAGTTATGACCGATATGACTGCACAAAGGATATATGTGAGAACTGCCGGAGGCGTAATGACCTGGTGCTTCAGGAAAGCTGATATATGTTTAGGAGGAAATTGTTATGTCTTTGCAACTATGGAGGTATGTTTTTCATTCGGAATGGCAGCAGGGTGCTTCGCCATATAATCAGATAAAAACTGTAGATGTTCAGGAAAAGGAGATCTTATCAAAAAGTAAAATTCAGAATTTAGCCGCATGACGATGACAAATAAGCAAAAATTATCTAGATTGGGCTTTACCAGCCCAGAAATGCTTTTAATGATACTGAAGAAAACAACACACACATTTATTTCTTCAAATTGATTAAATTTCGGCCTTAAATATCCACCAATACCACAAATATCATGGAATCCCCTTGAGGAAACTTCAACGTGACAGTACCGATAACACCAAATTCAGGCTTAAACTTCAAGCGCTGGGGGCGAAGAGAGTTTACCGGTCAAGAATTTTAAAAATTGGTTGAAATAATGTTCATGGAATAAAAAACGGGATTCAGAGGTCCCCGCGTGCCTACATTAACTTTTTTTGAAAAGCGGGACACCCTATTGCCCATGCAAGCGGCAATTTGTTCACTGTCGCACGCTGTCGCTGCCGTTCACCGCTGTACTGTGGTAAGTCAACAGGCAGGGAAGGAATGGAACTGCTACATATGTAATTCAGTCCATTCACATGCATTCTAGCCACAGATCATCTGTGTTATTTCCACGTTAGTCATAGAAGTTACAATTTTAAAAGCACAAAATGGGAAGGTAATGACAGCCCTATGGAGCATAATTAGAATAGTGGGAAAATGATTGATATATGTTTTTACCAAACGTTTTTCACCTCATCACTGAATTCAAACGAGGAAGCTAATTTGCGTAACCTACTCTAGTTGATCACGGTAATTAGCCTGTAAGGGTGAGTTTTTTTCTTTGAAACTTCCTCGGGAGCTCTTCTTTTATTTAGCCAGCCAGAACTGTCCTGGTTCTGTATAGATATGTTCTGTCTCACTTCACGGTATCAATGTTTAGGGCCTGTCGCTATCCCTGGTTGGCGAGTTGGTGGGTTTTTCCTCCCCTGCCTAGGTACGATTGGTTTAGAGTTCGTCACACAAACAGCTGACAACTGTGGCCGCCTGGCTGATGTATGTATGCCATTCGGGGCACACATCAGGTAGGTTTTTAGCTTTTCTCCACGGAAATTTCAGTTTGAAATGTGACAAATTATATATTGAGCACCGGAGTCTCTGGCAGGCTTTACAATCTGGCTATCTCAGTTAAAATCACGTTATAAAGGTGCCACATTGCCTTTGAAATAAATACCTTATCACCATTTATTACTAAGTTATTCAATTAAACCCATTTTTCCCATGTGTCTCCAATAGAGAGGTCATGGCTCGTATCTGATCTTAGGTCATCGCTGTAAAAAATACCAGAACATATTTTAGAGAACTCGGTGGGCCCATGATGTCATATGAGTTTCGGTAGGATAAGCTTATGCTGTTCTGACTTATCTATCTTAAACGCTTTATTAGGTCTCTTCACTTTGCCTGTACTGGTGACCTGACCTGACCTAGCCTTACAATAGCCTGCATAGCCTGCCCTATCGGCTGCGCCCTCACGGGCCGGGGGTAGTGCCCCATGCAGTTGAAGATGACTAAGCATTTCCGTTAGGGAATGATACGCTTCTATTTTTGTAAGGTTGCATTCATTTACACTGCTGTAAGGACTACCGAGATGTGTTGGCTTCGGTCGCCGCGGCAGGGAGGGGGGGTGCTGGTTCCAGGTGCCGCCGCTGGGTTGAAATCTTAGCCTCGTTCCAGCTGTCAGCAGAGTTTTGTCAGCACCAATCAGCGGGCCGCGTTGCGCCTACGTCACAGGAGCCTCTCCCCGGGAACTAGTTCTAGAGGTTTTACGGGCTGACGGCCTGCTGTTTGCGCTGATGAAAAATAGTAAGTGCACGAAGTGGCAGTCTAATATTTTTTAATGGTGTAAAGGTTTGAGTTCCCTTTGCTTAGCACAAGCAAGAGGCGATTATGGCGCTGATGTTACTTTTCTGGAGGAGAGGTTAGAGGTCCTGCTGACAAAAATGTGCTGACAGCTGGAACAGGGCTCTTACTATGGAGGAAGGAGTGGCGAGTTTGGTTTCGTCTGTGGCCGCCAGGGGTGAAGGCTTAGGCGGAGTGATAAGTGATTGGCTGTGACGTGGCAGCCTTCCCTGCGTTTTGAAACTGTCCCATGAATTGAAACCTTTTTTGGATATGGATGTCAGCCGAAACCTATTATTGACATATTGTTGGAGGGTGTCGGGCTGTGTTGGCAGGTAATATCGCTGGGATGGGTCGACACTTCTCAGCTCTGTCCCCCTGCCGGCCGTCCCTGGCCCCTGCCGACTGCCAAAGCGGGACCGATAGGTTTTTTATCTTTCTTAAAATGGGCTCAACTTAGGCGCTGCCGTGAGGATGGGGACGGGCTTACTATCATGGGCGTTTTCATGACGTTTTCACTCAGTACTGACGTTGGAGGCTGCATCGCGATAATCGTGAGCCCGGCGCTGCATGCATGTGGGTTTAACCTAAATTAGTTGAACGTGTTGGCTGGATGGCGCTGGAGCGTGGATGGTGATATGGCTGGCATCTCCCGTGCCTGGACCTTGGGTGCCTGCTGCCGGTGACGGTCGGAGGCCTCGGGCGGTGGGGCAGAGGGGGTTTAATGTTTCGCCATCTGGGACGACTGTACCTGCTCTTCTTTCAAGAACTGCGACTGTCCTGATATATGTCATCATCATTAAATTTTGACAGAAGTTGTAAAAATGATCAGAGGAAAAGTATGTCAAGTATGGTGGTGCTACGCGCCGCCGTTTTTATGCTATCTCCAAAAAACCCGAGGGGCCGTTGCCCGCCCCATCAATACGCATGTTAACCCTCACCCCGGTGAGGGGTGTTTGAACAGCCCCTCGGGTCCTCCGTCCGCACGATAAAACGGCGGCGCGAAGCGCCGCTGTACTTAGGATACCTCATCCTGATCAATTCCGCAACATTCCCAAAATTTTAGGTCTGGGTCATCTCAGGTCAGGTCACCAGTGCAGGTGAAGTGACCTCACATAAAAATGTTAAAGGTCGCATAAGTGAGAAATGGGTGAATATATCGGATTGAACCTTATACCACAAAATGCGCAATTCGAGTGCTACAACATGTATTCCGGGATTTTTCATATTGATGACATAAGGTCAAGTACGGAACATGAGCTCTCCATTGGAAATACATGGCAAAAACAGAAATTGGGCGGTACCTATTTGTGTAGATACAGCTGAGAATACCTATAATTTCAAAATCGTAGCATCATGGACCTCTTTTCAGGTGCATGCTACAATTTTTGGCCTGTGACGTCTGAGAGGTCATTTGGGGCTATATAAGCAGTTTTCAGACTTATGTCAATATATTTGCATGAAATAATGATACAGCTTTTATCTTTATGTCATTGCGTTCAGGTTGCTAGTCGAGTCAATTGATGTGCAGATTGACTATGCCAGGTTAAAAGTGACCTTGCCCTGACCTGAGGACAGGTCATTTTTGTGTTTTGAACTAGTATGGCCACATTATACATCATTCGATTTCCCGTGAGGAGAAATCGAATGGTGCTTAAAAATGATTCTAACTCAACTCTTTCAGACGCTAAAGCCCAAAAACTCTACTCGAAATTTCATATTCTTTGATATGTCTAGGGGTGGAAAAACCCGCCAACTTGCCAACCAGGCATTGCAACACAACTTGGCTAGGGGAAATATTCAGTGCGATAGATAACGTCTACCAAAACGGAACTCCAGCAGCCACCGAGAAAACAAAAAAGCTCCAAGGGAGCCGAGTCTTTACGCCGCTAAAAGCCTCGATATACAGGCAGATCCAGGAGGCAAGGGGCACTTGACACCCCCCCTCTCCACACACTCCCATAAACTCTCGCCTCCATCTGAAATGGTCACAGGCCCCCTGAAATTTCGATTGCGCCACCTAAACTGGTTTGCTTGTTTTGTTTATTTATGTCCAAATCTTACTGTGTGATTGTGCACGTGTGTGTGTGTGTGTGTGTGTGTGTGTGTGTGTGTGTGTGTGTGTGTGTGTGTGTGTGTGTGTGTGTGTGTGTGTGTGTGTGTGTGTGTGTGTGTGTGTGTGTGTGTGTGTGTGTGTGTGTGTGTGTGTGTGTGTGTGTGTGTGTGTGTGTGTGTGTGTGTGTGTGTGTGTGTGTGTGTGTGTGTGTGTGTGTGTGTGTGTGTGTGTGTGTGTGTGTGTGTGTGTGTGTGTGTGTGTGTGTGTGTGTGTGTGTGTGTGTGTGTGTGTGTGTGTGTGTGTGTGTGTGTGTGTGTGTGTGTGTGTGTGTGTGTGTGTGTGTGTGTGTGTGTGTGTGTGTGTGTGTGTGTGTGTGTGTGTGTGTGTGTGTGTGTGTGTGTGTGTGTGTGTGTGTGTGTGTGTGTGTGTGTGTGTGTGTGTGTGTGTGTGTGTGTGTGTGTGTGTGTGTGTGTGTGTGTGTGTGTGTGTGTGTGTGTGTGTGTGTGTGTGTGTGTGTGTGTGTGTGTGTGTGTGTGTGTGTGTGTGTGTGTGTGTGTGTGTGTGTGTGTGTGTGTGTGTGTGTGTGTGTGTGTGTGTGTGTGTGTGTGTGTGTGTGTGTGTGTGTGTGTGTGTGTGTGTGTGTGTGTGTGTGTGTGTGTGTGTGTGTGTGTGTGTGTGTGTGTGTGTGTGTGTGTGTGTGTGTGTGTGTGTGTGTGTGATACCTCCGGTATAAGCGATGTGTTTACTGAGAAAGATGAGAGAGGCGCCACGACTTAAGCCTTCGGGCTTTTGCACCAATCTCTTTGTTATAATGTCATATTGTTTCCTTCAAATAAATGTTTATCTATATATCTTTCTAACTGCTCCTCCCACTCCCACCCCTTCAGTATGCAGGTTTCAAAACGTTTCAGATTTAGGTTTGATCAGTCCTTCTGACGGTGTTTAACCCGTTACGTACCAGCGGTACTTTTTGGTACATCTGGTTCCAATCCACATTTAATGCATTTGTCGGTGGAAACTGTTCGAGTGAATGACATTCTCGTCTGGAGAAGAGATCAGTTGTGTAACATAAGTCGCCGGAAGACCGGGGGAAATGTGAAAATACAAGTTTGAAGCTTCTAAAATTGGCGAATTTGTTCCACCGTAATGCCACAGCCAAAACTTAATTGGGATAGCCAAGCATTTTATTTCACGAAATTTTGGCACGCGGGGCTGGGTAGAAATATGTTTAAGGGACATATCCTCAAAGTTACATGACAAAAAAATATGTGGAGCCTGCGCTATGTGCCGCGAAACTTTGGCGGTACCAAATGGAGCCGCTGGTCTCTTCCGGTGTCAAATCCGAGGCCCGCCGGTGGGCAGGGAAGGAGCGTCAGTACGTGAGAGGGTTTCAGTCAAGAAACACTATGGTTTTGACACTTTATCAAGCGAAAATTTCGTTGCACGATGTCTTGTACAGTCAGAAGTAGTCTGACGGCCAAGCAAGCTCTTGAAATAATCGTTGATATAGACGCCAAAGACGATGACGAGGTGACTCAGATAAATGTGTCACCTGATGACGATGTCAGTGACCCGGACGATTTAGATAAAGAGGAGACGGGGGAGGCTGCCGTACGGGACGTTTCTGGTACTCTAGAGGTACAAACAGAGACCAAACGGAGACATGATTTAGAGATTTTGAGCCACCTAAGTCAGAACAAAACCAAGCAAAGAGGCGGCGCACTGAGAAAAAATGGCCCCAAATGGCTGCATGTTCGGCCTGAGTATTCCAGCTGGGGGTAAAGCCACAGAGAACGTGCTCAATGAGACCCGGCTCTTATCACCAAATCTATCCCAGTGCACGCCGGTCGAGATTCTGGAGGAGTTGCTGACGCCGGAAATCTTCCAACACATCAAAGAGGAGACTTTACGATACGCACTGGAAGTAAAAATGACCCGCTGTTCACACTGGAGAATAGTGAGCTCAAGGCTTTCATCGGTTTCTAAGTGCTCTCCGGCTACGTCACTTTGCATAGTGAGAAACTATACTGGTCGGATGCTGAACATGTCGGCCAGGACATCGTGCGCAAGGCGATACCAGCAAATACCTGCAAATCAAGCAGTACCTGCACGTACAGGACAACTCCAGACAGCGCACCAGCACAGACAGAGGCTTCAAAGTGAGGCCTCTCATAGATAAGCTGAACGAAACGTTCAAGAAGTTGAGCATCCACCAGAAGAGACTGGCAGTGGACGAGATGATTGTTCGGTACTATGGATGCCACTCCCTCAAGCAGTTCATTCGGCATAAACCTATACGGTTTGGCTTCAAACTGTGGGCGCTTTGCGCTGAAGACGGTTACTGTCACAAGTTAAACCTATACTGTGGCAGGGAGCAGGGTCCGCATCTACAGGATATGTCGCTGGGGACAAGGGTAGTGCTGGACATGGTCAGCGTGGTCTACAGCCCCAACTCCCACGAACTCTACTTTGACAGCTTGATCACATCGCGTGCATTGTTATCAGAGCTGAAAAACCGTGGTGTCCGAGCCACCAGAACAGTGCGAGAAAATTGCATGGAGATATGTCCGGTGAAGCCAGCGAAGATGCTTCAAAAGAAAAAGAGAGGCTCTTACGACTACAGGTTCGACAATTCAGAAGAGGTGTTGGCAGTTGAATGTAATGACAACAAAGTGGTGAGCGTCATGACAAATTTTGACCGCATCGAGCCCTTGGCAACTGCCGAACGTTATGACAGGGCACTGAAGAAAGACGTCAACGTCCCATAGCCGCGTGTAATCCACGCCTTTCAGGTGTTTCGCACCTCATCACCAGAGATGAGTCCGCACATAGATGGCCAAACATCAAACATGTGTATCTGCTGCAAGCGCCGTCACTGGCAAAGTGAATTCACGGATATCTAATAACCATTTGTAGTTTCGGGACAATGACATACAATTTAGCAATAATTATGGCCGTGCCGGTGCATTGCCATATACCTGAGCTGCGAGAGCCACTAAAGCGCTTGACTTCGAATGCCAATCACAACACTGCCCCTCCGCCGCGGCGCGGTGCCGGCGCGCCGGCACCATAGGCGAGTCGCCGGCCGACCCGGAAAGGACCAGCGGTACCATTTGGGACATGGCTATATCTCCAAAACGGGCAAACGCAGGCACAAGGCGTTTCTTACACCCTGATACTCGCATTGATGAAACGATGTGGCAACAGTTTCACAAAAATTTACAAGCGAATAATATGCGTGGTACTTAATGGGTTAAACATTATGGCAGCCTGGGTACAAATGGTTTAGAGTTAAGGACGTTGCCCAGGCTTTTTACCTAACACAGGGGCAGGGGCGGATCCAGCAGGTCGGCTGGAGAACGGGCAAACTCAAGTCAATGAGCAATAAACAAACCTTTGCCGGTGGATCGTGGAAACGGTTATGCGGCAGTGCATGCAGGTGCAAGGTAAAATTCATGAAGGATAGTTAAGCAGGTATGTACGCCAGGAAGGAAAAGGTACCTACGAGAGTTTCCTATCCCAAGGACGGCTTTGGCACTTCATTTTTTATGACGTCCGATTTCTAGCGGTACGATCGATTCGAGAACAGTTTCTTTTAATTTAATCCATCAGATGTTGTGATATGACTTACGCCCTTCATAAGGCTTTCACAAATTACATATCTTGATAATAATTGCTAAACAACTGTCCCACACTGACGTCCATGAAGTTAGCGACGGATTCGCATTCGGATTCAGCGACGGATTCGCCCGAAATGGCGTCTCCTGCGATTTCGCTCAAATTCACACCATAGGCTCCCCGTGCCCTCAGCAACTCACCCCTAAAGTGATTTTCTGTCACATTCACCCGTTCACCCGCTAGAGGTGAAAAGGTGAAATTCACCCGAAACGGCGTCTCCTGCGATTTCGCTCAAATTCACACCATAGGCTCCCCGTGCCCTCAGCAACTCACCCCTAAAGTGATTTTCTGTCACATTCACCCCTTCACCCGCTAGAGGTGAAAAGGTGAAATTCACCCGGAACGGCGTCTCCTGCGATTTCGCTCAAATTCACACCATAGGCTCCCCGTGCCCTCAGCAACTCACCCCCTAAAGTGATTTTCTGTCACATTCACCCGTTCACCCGCTAGAGGTGAAAAAGTGAAATTCACCCAAAACGGCGTCTCCTGCGATTTCGCTCAAATTCACACCATAGGCTTCCCGTGCCCTCAGAAACTCACCCCTAAAGTGATTTTCTGTCACATTCACCCGTTCACCCGCTAGAGGTGAAAAAGTGAAATTCACCCGAAACGGCGTCTCCTGCGATTTCGCACAAATTCACACCATAGGCTCCCCGTGCCCTCAGCAACTCACCCCTAAAGTGATTTTCTGTCACATTCACCCGTTCACCCGCTAGAAGTGAAAAAGTGAAATTCACCCGAATCGGCGTCTCCTGCGATTTTACTCAAATTCACACCATAGGCTCCCCGTGCCCTCAGCAACTCACCCCTAAAGTGATTTTCTGTCACATTCACCTGTTCATCCGCTAGAGGTGAAAAAGTGAAATTCACCCGAAACGGCGTCTCCTGCGATTTCGCTCAAATTCACACCATAGGCTTCCCGTGCCCTCAGAAACTCACCCCTAAAGTGATTTTCTGTCACATTCACCCGTTCACCCGCTAGAGGTGAAAAGGTGAAATTTTCCTAACCAGCGTCTTTAGCGTCGGATTCAGCGACGGATTCGCCCGAGATGGCGTCTCCTCCGATTTCGCTCAAATTCACATTATTGGCTCCCCGTGCCCTCAGCAACTCACAGCTAAAGTGATTTTCCGTCACAATCTCCCGTTCACCCGCTAGAGGTGAAAAGGTGAAATTCAAGCGAACCGGCATCTTCAGCGTCGGATTCAGCGACGGATTCGCCCGAAATGGCGTCTCCTGCGATTTCGCTCAAATTCACACCATAGGCTCCCCGTGCCCTCAGCAGCTCACAGCTAAAGTGATTTTCCGTCACAATCTCCCGTTCACCCGCTAGAGGTGAAAAGGTGAAATTTTCCTAACCAGCGTCTTTAGCGTCGGATTCAGCGACGGATTCGCCCGAGATGGCGTCTCCTCCGATTTCGCTCAAATTCACACTATTGGCTCCTCGTGCCCTCAGCAACTCACAGCTAAAGTGATTTTCCGTCACAATCTCCCGTTCACCCGCTAGAGGTGAAAAGGTGAAATTCAAGCGAACCGGCATCTTCAGCGTCGGATTCAGCGACGGATTCGCCCGAAATGGCGTCTCCTGCGATTTCGCTCAAATTCACACCATAGGCTCCCCGTACCCTCAGCAACTCACCCCTAAAGTGATTTTCTGTCACATTCACCCGTTCACCCGCTAGAAGTGAAAAAGTGAAATTCACCCGAAACGGCGTCTCCTGCGATTCTACTCAAATTCACACCATAGGCTCCCCGTGCCCTCAGCAACTCACCCCTAAAGTGATTTTCTGTCACATTCACCTCTTCACCCGCTAGAGGTGAAAAGGTGAAATTCACCCGAAACGGCGTCTCCTGCGATTTCGCTCAAATTCACACCATAGGCTCCCCGTGCCCTCAGCAACTCACCCCTAAAGTGATTTTCTGTCACATTCACCCGTTCACCCGCTAGAGGTGAAAAAGTGAAATTCACCCGAAACGGCGTCTCCTGCGATTTCGCTCAAATTCACACCATAGGCTTCCCGTGCCCTCAGAAACTCACCCCTAAAGTGATTTTCTCTCACATTCACCCGTTCACCCGCTAGAGGTGAAAAGGTGAAATTTTCCTAACCAGCGTCTTTAGCGTCGGATTCAGCGACGGATTCGCCCGAGATGGCGTCTCCTCCGATTTCGCTCAAATTCACACTATTGGCTCCCCGTGCCCTCAGCAACTCACAGCTAAAGTGATTTTCCGTCAGAATCTCCCGTTCACCCGCTAGAGGTGAAAAGGTGAAATTCAAGCGAACCGGCATCTTCAGCATCGGATTCAGCGACGGATTCGCCCGAAATGGCGTCTCCTGCGATTTCGCTCAAATTCACACCATAGGCTCCCCGTACCCTCAGCAACTCACTGCTAAAGTGATTTTCTGTCACATTCACCCGTTCACCCGCTAGAGGTGAAAAGGTGAAATTCGCCCGAAACGGCGTCTCCTGCGATTTCGCTCAAATTCACACCATAGGCTCCCCGTGCCCTCAGCAACTCACCCCTACCGTGATTTTCTGTCACATTCACCCGTTCACCCGCTAGAGGTGAAAAAGTGAAATTCACCCGAAACGGCGTCTCCTGCGATTTCGCTGAAATTCACAGCATAGGCTCCCCGTGCCCTCAGCAACTCACCCCAAAAGTGATTTTCTGTCACATTCACCCGTTCACCCGCTAGAGGTGAAAAGGTGAAATTTTCCTAACCAGCGTAATAATAATAATAATAATGCCGTTTCGGGTGAATTTCACTTTTTCACCTCTAGCGGGTGAACGGGTGAATGTGACAGAAAATCACTTTAGGGGTGAGTTGCTGAGGGCACGGGGAGCCTATGGTGTGAATTTGAGCGAAATCGTAGGAGACGCCGTTTCGGGTGAATTTCACTTTTTCACCTCTAGCGGGTGAACGGGTGAATGTGACAGAAAATCACTTTAGGGGTGAGTTGCTGAGGGCACGGGGAGCCTATGGTGTGAATTTGAGCGAAATCGCAGGAGACGCCGTTTCGGGTGAATTTCACTTTTTCACCTCTAGCGGGTGAACGGGTGAATGTGACAGAAAATCACTCTAGGGGTGAGTTGCTGAGGGCACGGGGAGCCTATGGTGTGAATTTGAGCGAAATCGCAGGAGACGCCGTTTCGGGTGAATTTCACTTTTTCACCTCTAGCGGGTGAACGGGTGAATGTGACAGAAAATCACTTTAGAGGTGAGTTGCTGAGGCCACGGGGAGCCTATGGTGTGAATTTGAGCGAAATCGCAGGAGACGCCGTTTCGGGTGAATTTCACCTTTTCACCTCTAGCGGGTGAACGGATGAATGTGACAGAAAATCACTTTAGGGGTGAGTTGCTGAGGGCACGGGGAGCTTATGGTGTGAATTTGAGCGAAATCGCAGGAGACGCCATTTCGGGCGAATCCGTCGCTGAATCCGAATGCGAATCCGTCGCCAACTTCATGGACGTCCCACACTGGGGAAGGCTAGAAATCCGTGAAGAAACCTTCAATTTTCTGCTGACAAGAAACTATCCCTCTGGAATTAAAAGCCCATCGGATTTGGGTTTATTACTCCATTCTGTACTGCTTACAAATATTTACGATTTTTCCCAGCTTGCCTGGAACCAGAAATGTTGTAATATAAAAATTGGGCAGCCAGGCCCCCTTGGCCCCCCGTTCCGACGCGTACGCTAAGGGTCCTACAATAACCCCAGAAGGAGCCGATTGAAGAAGCCGATCAAATATCCTGAATCTGCCAATGGGCTAGATACGGATCGATGCATGTGTTAATTAGACGAAAAAAACGTTGTTCGTTTTTTAATATCCTGACATCAGCTGGCGTAGCGAAACGTTATGCAACAATGAGAACTAGTGACTGCAACTCTCCTTGCAATGCACTACACTCGCCAGCATCGAACATGGGACTTCATGACTCAGAGGGGGGGGCGGCAATTAAGAACGTGTCTGGCTGTAAATGAATCCATGTCTTTCCGTATTTTAAGAGCCTTTAATTACGCCATTGCACAGTGTTATAAGCGGCCGCAAAAACGGACAAAATACCCCAAAACCGACTTCTGTATTTCAGTAAATAACCTTAACTGGCCCGTACAGGATTGTCTGGTGCATACGTTTTTGATATTAATTTGTTTGTGAACCCTCGCAGGAAACCATTTGGAAAACATTCAGGAACATTTGTTTTTCCAGAAAACCCTCGCAGTCTCCCGACAAGAAATGAACAGCTTTTCAACCCAGACAGAGAAGTTCCAGCCCTGTGCAGTCGACCTCGCTGGGACCACTGCTCTGGTATCCTATATTATGCAGTTGGCAATGGTAGATGGGAAAGTTGCGAATGCACTGACTGGGACAACGTCATCTCAAATATGTCACATCTGTGGAGCTAAACCGACTGAGATGAATGACTTAGAACAAGTTCGTCAGAAGGTGGCAAACAAAGAGGCTTATCAGTTTGGCCTCTCAACACTCCATGCGTGGATAATACTTTTTGAGCTCACATCGGCTATCGTCTTAGCTTAAAGTGTGGTCCGTGAAGGCAAATAAAAAATCAGCCATCATCGGCCATTACGTTTGGATTACTTTTGCGAGTCGATCGATATGCATATTGATTATGTCAGGTTGGAAAGTGACTTTGACCTGACCTCAGGTCAGATCATTTTTGTGCTATGACCTAGCATAGTCATATTATACATCATTCGATTTGCCGTGACGAGGGGAAGAGAATGGAGCCTAAAAATGATTCTAACTCAACTCTGTCAGACCCTAGAACCCAAAAAACTACCCTAAAATGCCATCTTCATTAACCTATCATGACGTCAATATTGACCTGAACCAAAAAGTGACTGATATAGTTTCTTCATGAATTTGTATGAGCAATCCACCAGCCTTCGCGTTTTTTTGCTATCTCGCATAGGAGCCGAGTTAGAAGGGGTGGGGATGTTCAAACACTCCCCACCAGGGCGAAGGTGGGTCGGAGGCCCACCGGGGCGCGGGGTATGTGTCAAATTTGGTGTCAAACGGTGTGGTGAGTGTTAAAGTACACATCAGTTTTTGTTTCATGGGGCTCCGTCACTTAGTTCCCGAGATATTCAATTATGTCCGTTTTCGCGGCCCCTTGCGGCACTGTGCATTGCCACGCTTAATTATGCATCCACTATTCTTGCTGCACCGCACCTGTTCTAATTACCCATTCTGTTTTGTTTGAACAAAGGCTGTGGCCATTTAGAGGGCTAGAAGTTTCAGACTCTATGGAAACAGGTAACAAGAACGCTTCTTTTGCTACCGGATAGCTGCTTTAGCCTTCCGCAGGCGACACAACACAACAGGTGTGCATTGGTTGAACCTCTGGAGCTTCTCAGGAGAGACACTGTACTCCGGTCTTGTCAGAGTTTTCTGCACATACACTAGTGTGAGGAACTCGTGAGCAATACAGAGGTGGTGGGGAAAACTGACTCAAGATATTGCTGGGGAATATCACATTCCCATTTCAAAGTACCGTACCTTTTTGAGATATTTTATTCCTAGCCATGTCCTTGAAAGTCGTGCTGCTCTCCTTCCTGATTTCCAGTTCCTGTGCCTCGTCAGACAAATTCTCAATGACACAGGGAAAGATAATCACATCTGGCACTCCTCTGTATGCAGCATCAGTGAGGCCTGCTCTACACTGTGCCTATTTCTGTTTACGTCAGCGGAAATGTACGCTATTCAGCGTAAGGTCCAATGGTACTTGCCAGTTGTTCACCGCTGCTGACGTGTGTCGTTGGCAAGAACCTTCAGCGTTCTTCATAGACGACCCAGGCGGTGTGTATGGTATTAAGAGTCACATCAAGTGCCCGAAGACGTGTCAACAGTTGCTCCGGATGTTTCCAGAGGAGGATGGTGGTGTAAAGTACCTACCGTCGCTACCAGTGCCTGTGCACTGCACCCGCAGATGGTTTTATAATGGCGGCTTTACCACGCTGCTGGTATCAAATTCATCAACATGGACTCTCAACACCACCCTGCTCCGCAATGAGCACACACCGGAAGCGAACGACTATTCCATCTTGAGTCTGGGAGACCAGCTGCTGAGCTACGGCACATCCTCCACCTTCACTCTCTACCTGTTTGCTCACGGAGAAGACGGACAGCGATGGCACCACATCTGGAGAGTGAACCGAACGGCTTCCCTGCTGACCTACTCGCCATCTGTCATCACCACGAAAACACATGGAACCGACTTTCTCCCAGTAGATAACGTGCTGCCATGGATTGATGAAAATGCAAACTGGGCCGAGACTCCAGGTCTTGTGATCCGTCTGCCAACCACCACTGCGGGGGAGGTCAGGTATGGCTCTATTACCTCTGGCAAGGCCACGGAGGGGGCGACGAACAATGTGTGGGACGGTGTCATCCGGTTCAGAACAGGCCGTATCACAATGGGCATAAAGGAAGAATAAGACGGAGTATAGTTGCCCATCGGAAAAGTTTAGTTATGTGTCATATTGGTACGTCATTGCTTATTATACATTCAAATGTACCAGCTTGCCCCATTGTTTTAAATTTCTGTTAAACAATTCAATTCTACTATATTTCAGTTCAAGTCGCAGGCATGGCTATATATTTAGGAACCCTGGGTATGGCCAAGTGACCCGAGCTAAAAAATCATAGTAAAATAATTTCTGCCCCTTTTAAAAGGGAGATACGCAAAAAAGCTTGCGGTTTCTTACTATTTGAAAAGTATTGATTACGAAACTATCAATTATTTTTGTATCTTCGGCAACATTTTTCAAGGTACTCAACCATCATTGTAATATTTTAAAGTGCCGGTAAAAGGCTGGAACCTGCTCTTCATCTCTTAGGTTTCAAAAGCTATTTAAAATTTAGAAGTAATTATGTTTGTAATACAAATATCTGATCTTACATAGCCTCTAAAATCTAAAAATAATCAGTTTTCCGTAGAAAAGGAACATCAAATAATTACTCAGTCCCCAGTCGTACCGTACCTCGGGTCTTCAATCGTTTTCTACAAAATTACCAGGATGACGAAACTTTTGCGTCATATAGGTCACATAACCCCGGTATGAGAATTCCTAGGCTTCTGATTGGTCAATTGTAAAATTTTTAAAGTCGTATATTTATATTCCAAAAGTGTTTTGGAAGGCTGTTTTTGTTAAGTAATTTTTTTCTGTGATAGTTCGCGGTTCTAAGCCACTGCTTAGGACAGATATGACCCTAGTTCTTACAGAAATTGATGGTCATAGCCAAGTTTTCCTTATTTAATCGATAGTGAAAATTCTCGATAAATGGTCTAGAAATTTTGACTTTGAGAGCGATTTTAAGCCATTTGGAGGCTGAGTTCGCAAAAATGAGAAAAGGACTTTTGAAACAATGTTTTGTGAAATTTTGATCTAGTCAACAAAATGCTTTTCGCGTATGTCTCTTTAAAGAACGACGTGGAGTTCATTTCGCGTGTTAAGGGCAAGAAGCACCGGCGGTTGCGGCTGCAACAGTCTATATTAGTTTATTATTGATTACAAGTGAACAGTCACTGACGAAGTCCCATTTACAGCGGCGGCCAATCTGATTAAAACAATCCAGTATAGTTCAGGAACTTGAAAGACACACAATCAAACTAAAATCCACATCTACATCCACATCCACACCCACACCTACACCCTCACCCACACCCACACCCCCCACACACACACACACACACACACTAAGCGTCCACCTAAATCTATGGGGAGTAGAACAAGTTTTTCACCTTTTTTCCGCCAAAAGGTCCGAGCACATGTAAATTTTACCAATTTTAGCGTTCGTGAATTCTCCCAGAAACGCTCCCAAACGTCACTATTAAGTCCAAACTTCGCCTCTCCCGGGCCCCCGGGCCCTCATCATTGCCCGGTCTGAGTCCCTCCCTCTCAGCAGTAAAAATATATTGGCCACGTCGCTGCTCCTATTATTTCGAGGACAGTGTGACACAATATCAACCCTGTGGGCTGTTAACCAACTGTCCACGGATAATGCGCGACAACCTATCTGCTCGGTTATTGATGCGCTCTGCCGCCGCTGGAACGAAGAAAAACCTCGTGTGGTGATAAATGTGACGTGACACCGAATATCCGCTGATGATTTACACCAGTGGACAGAAGTCACAAAAATTGTTTCCGGTGTCACCAACGGAATTCCAATTCAACTTGGGTGACAATCTTGAAGTTTGGCACGAAAAGCAGTTATCTGCCAGAGCCTATGAGTCCTTTTAAGTCTTAAATAAGACATTTGCAGACTGAAAGTCATCATATCACAATGAAGTGAGCACAATCTTGCCCACTTGCCACCGGCCTGATCTTTTTTCACCAACATTGTTGGCCAGTTGGCAGGTTTTTTTACCTTAACCAGTAGATATCTTATCACTAGCTAATGTGAGAAAGCTATCTTGCACACAGTGACTTTTGTTTGACGGAATTGATGTGCCGGTTGTCTGGTGGTCATCTAAAACAGGTGATGAGCTTAGCATACATTACCTGTTTAGGTAAACGACGTGCTTTTGCCCAATGGGGGTTGTATTTCTATTTTTTCTTCTATAACCCTCCACCCAAGGGTGGATATTTGACCCATTTCCTGCGTCTATTACTTGTTTTTTCCGGACATTAAGGCAGTCTAATTTTTGTGTCATGCACTAAATCATTCACAAATGAACGGTGTGTAATGCTTGCTTTTGCTAGACAGTAAGGTTATATTACATGCTTAGCGTACCCAGCTATTCAGGGAACAATTTACCCAACCCTATTTAGGGAAGGATGCCCATGATCCATGTGTACCGCTTGGTTTTGCAATAAAATAAGTTGACTTGATATTTTTAGGGTAAGCAACTATTTAGGGCAACTAACCTATGGGCATCCTTTCCCATATATTTAGGAAGAATGCCCATGTTCCGTGTGTACTGCTTGCTTTTGCTATAAAAAAGGTGGTTTGTTCTTGGATTCGTAACCTAAGCAGCTGTTCAGGAAACTATTTAACCCAACTATTTAGGGAAGAATATCATGTTCCGTGTGTGTCGCTTGCTTTTGCTTTAAAATAAGGTGATTTGATATGTTTAACGTAAGCAGCTATTCAGGGAAGTATTAACCCAACCGTTTAGGGAAGAATGCTCATGCTCCGTGTGTACCGCTTGCTTTTGCTATAGAATAAGGTGATTTTACATTATTAACATAAGCAACTCTCCAAGAAAAGAAACTACGCCCATGTTGTGTGTGTGCTACTTGCATTTGCAAGACGGTAAGAAGGTCAGACATTTTTAACGTGTACCCGCTTTCTGCAGAGAAACATTAACACGCGCATTGATGGGGAGTGGGTACTCGCCCCCTCCTCGACTTTTTTCGGAAAAAGATAAACGGCAGTGCGTAGCACCACTGTACTTGGCATACATTTTCCCTGATCAGTTTCACAATTTTGTCAAATTCTTAAGGTTAAGTCATGTCAGGTCAGGTCACCAATACAGGTCAAACAACCTGACCTAAACAAATTTTAAGATAGCATAAGTCAGAACAGGGGGAACTTGTCCAATTGAAATTCATATCGAATAATGGGCACCCACCGGGTTCTCTAAAATATGTTCTGGTATCTTTTATATAGATGACCTAAGGTCAGGTACGAGCCATGACCTCTTCATTGGAATTATATGGGAAAATGCTTTTAACTGAATAACTTAGTGGTTGATAAAGATGGAGCGCTTATTCTAAGCGCATTAGATTCGCCTTGCAATTGCAGATCTATTGATATGTCTTTTACCTCATTTGACCTTGACCTCACCTCAGGTTAGGTCAAACCCTTAATTTGACCTGGCAATGTCATATTATGTATCATTTGATTTGGATTTCTGCGTGTGTTCATATAGTTTAAATTAATATGCTCTATCTTTACGTCCTCAGAGGAATTGACAGAAAACCTTCATTTGCATGTTTTCCCTATGATGGAATGTTTTGCCCTCTAGTGACCTTAAATGTGACCTGAACATTAACAAAATTGTTTAATTACTTTGATAGATTGGCTACCCAAAGCCGATTTCCATTTTTCTCTCTCTAGCGTGGCTCTCGAAATCTTAGGGGGGACGGGTACCCCCTGTCAAAGCAAAGGTGGCTCAGACCCCCGTCAATGCACGTGTTAACACGCGCATTGACGGGGGTCTGAGCCACCTTCGCTTTGACGGGGGTGGCGGGTACCGCCCCCCTTAGATCTCGAGAACCACGTTAGGTAGCAAAAACAGTAAACGGCGTTGGGTAGCCCATCCACTTCTACATCGAAAATATTTGAACCTTTTTTCATGTCACATTTAAGGTCACTAGAGGTCAAAACATGCCGGAATAGGGATTACATGTAAATGAAGGTTTTCGGTCATTTCATCTGAACAAGTAAGATAGAGCAAAACGACTTGAACTATATGAATTTTTGCAACAAGCCAAATAGAATGATATATAATATAACCTTGCTAGGTAAAATCAAGGATTTGGCCTGATCTAAGGTCAGGTCAAGATCAAGTTAGATAAACGACATATCATTAGAACCGCAGAGACAAGGCAAATCTAATGCAGCTAAAATAAACGCTCTATCACCAACAGTTACTAAGTTATTCAGTTAACCCTTGCTCGGTGGCGGGTACGAGCCACCTTCGCCATGGTGGGGGCTAAAAAGACCCCCACGATCTCAAAAACTAAGAGAGCTAGAAAAAAGCGCAAAACAGCAATCGAAAGCTCTTAAAAATGATATCGAAAACACTTCTCTCATTTTTCTTGTCAGGTCAATATCAAGGTCACCAGAGGTCAAAATAGGTCAAAATCGCTAATATGAGGCGTACTTAGAAAACCTCATATATCTCAAAAATATGATATGATATAGAAACATGTTTTTTACACCATTCGAAAGCTCTTGAGTTGCTCTTTCATTACAGTGGCATTCATTTTCGTGTCAGGTCAGAGCTTAGGGAGCTACAGGTCCTGGGACATTGGGAATATTCTTGGGGATGTCCAAAGCCACCCATGCATAAGGGCGTTTCCTTTTTCGCTAATAACTTCCAAACCAAACAAGATACAGCCATAGTTGATGCACCATTGCAATTCTCTCGTCAATACGAATCGAATGATATATAATATTGCTGTCAGATCAATTTTAAGAATTTGACCTGACCCAGGTCGACAGTCTGACCCAACTTGACCTGGTATAGTCATGATGTATATCATTTCACTTTCAGTAACTATAAAAACACTTTGGTGACAAAATAAAAGTTCCATCTTGGTTTATTCAAAACTTAGAGAGTAAAACGCCAAAAATGCTTATTTGACCTAAGGTGAAATTTAAAAGGTCACAAGCCAAAATTTTTGGCATCAACTTCAGAAATGGGCTAAGAGCAAGTCGTAACCGATAGTTGCAGTTGATTCCATCCATACTTACAGAGAAAAGCTCATTTCTTGATTTTGCCCATGTATTTACAATGGGGAGGTCATGCTCTGCACACGACCTTAGGAGGTCACCAATATCAAAAATCCCGGAACAAATGTTGTAGCTCCTGGTGGGCCCAAGATGTGGTATGAGTTTCAACTTGATCGATTAACCCTTCTTTTAGTTATGCGGCCCTAAGAATTTTTGGAGGTGAGGTCACTTCACCTGGCCTGGTGACCTGACCTGATATGACCTTGAGCTAAAATTTTCAGGAAAGATGTAAAATGATGGGGGAACAGCTAGACCAAGTTCACCGGCGCTGCGCGCCGCCGTTTTTTTGGTCGCTTCGGAAAAACCCGAGGGGGTCTAAATGTCCCCCCACCCGGACGAAGGTTAAAATCATTTTTTCCTATGTATTTCCAGTGGAGAGGTCATGACTCCTACCTGACCTTGGGTTATCGATATAAAAAATACCAGCACTTATTTTAGAGAACTTAGTGCGCCCATTATGTACTATGAGTTTCAATCGGAAAAGTTCTTCCTATTGCGACTTATGCTATCTTAAATTGTTTTGAGGTTAGGTCACTTGACCTGTACTGGTGACCTGACCTGAGATGACCTTACCTTAAAATTAAAAAAAAGTTGTCAAAATGATGGGAAAAAGGGATACCAAATACGGCGGCACTACGCGCCGCCGTTTTTATGTTGTGTCTGAAAAACCCAAAGGGGCGAGTACCGGCCCCCTCAATGCGCGTGTGAAGCCCAGTTGACTGTGTCTACTGCTAGCATTTAGTAGACGATAAGATGATATTATATTTGCGCTTTCTACCCGTGAGCGAAGAGTTAGCCTGATGCGCAAAGTACAAAGTAGGTGATTTCGGTAACAATAGTGCGAAAAAGAAGATTAGAGAAACATTCTTTAGAAAGCTCTTGAATGAAGAAATAAAAATAGCCTTCAGAACTCAAGCATATCTTCGTCGCGAAGAAGTCAGAACGAAACAAAATGCTCGAACGCATCCACTGTGGGGATTTACATGCCGAAGAGGGAACTCTGTATACGCCGAGACAGCCCTGAAGAGCAAGAAGACGCATGAAAACAAGTTGGCGCTCCTTCATCATCGCAAGCAGAATCGTGCAACGACGGACGCAGATGAAGCAACTACAGAAGCAGATGTCACTGTAGCAGAAATGAATACAGAACCACCATATGAGCAGGAGGCTTCAACATCAGATATAATCCGGAGGCCAAGAAGACGGCAGATGATGACTGAAGACCGACCACCTACTATGGATACATGGTATGATGCCCAAGATTTTCTGGGTGGATGTAATAACTTAACAGTAGTAGAGAAAGACACTAGTGCCGGGAACAGTATTTTAAGGAAGGATGGTTTAAGGCTAGACTCTCAAATAGGAGTCACTGAGGAGATTTGGTATGATAGCATATTTTGTGTGTGTAATTCTTGCGATGACAAGCTAGATGGCGAATATTTTTCTTCAGTAGGGATTGAACTGGGTGAGCTGTGTGATTATTTGGATGAGGGAAATTCAGAAGGATTAGAAACTTTATCTGAGGCCGTAAATATAATTGCTGGGCAGGACAAAGTAGGGGATGACCAGATGGTAGACGAAGGCATAGGACTAGTAGAAGAGAGCTGGCAGGATTCTATGATGTGTGTTTGTGATTCTTGTGACATAATGCCTGGACAGGATCTAGATCCCTGGACAGAGGGTATTGAACGATGGGAGATCGCTAATACCTGTGTTTGCGGTAATTGTATTACTGGGCACTCGTTACCTCCTCGGATCCAAAACCTATCTAAACAAGCCATTTCTGCAACACTAACTAACCTCTTAAGCCTTGGTCCTAACTTTGCCTTGACGACGAAAATCACCAAGTCTACTATTCAGCAAGCAGAAACGGGTTTTGAAAGGGGTGCTTTTGCTCTTAGATGGAAGCACTGCATTGAGGACAAAAAATCTCAAGGCAATGTGAATCTAGACCAGGTATCACAGCCCATTAGAGATGACAACCAGGACGAACAGGCCCTCATTAGTAAAATACCCACACCCCGATTTGGGGACACAGATACAAAGATGGCACCAACTTCTGACCCGACAACAGAGGGAAAACTAAGTAAACTCAAACAGAAAATAATATCTTTGTTCAAAAACCATCGTTCTAAATTAACTCCTAACCACAGCCAAGAGGACTTAAATCAATTGAAACAGCTTCGGTCAAACCAGGATTTGATAGTGAAAAGATCCGACAAATGTAAAGGCTTTGTCATTATGGATAGGAGCGACTATGTAGAAAAAGCGTCCCAAATAACAACAGATTATGTGAAAGTAAAAAAGAACCCCACTAAAAAGTTAGATATCAAGACCAGGAGCATAATTAATGATACTATGGTAGACAAAATTCCAGATAAGATCATTCGAGCCATCAAACCTTCAGGATCACGCACAGCTGAACTTTATGGCTTACCCAAGACACATAAAAAAAGATATACCACTGCGACCCATCGTATCAGCCTGCGGAGATCCGCTGGACAAATTGAGTTGGCTCCTAGAACAGATCATATCACAACTGCTAGTTTTTGTTCCGGCGCACATAGAAAACACATACACCTACCTTTCGAAAATCAAAGCCAAATTTCCACAGGGAATGCCCAAAGGCACTATTGCTTTCACTGTCGATGTAACTAATCTTTACGGAAACATACCCATTCATGAGGCGATCTCAGCAACAATGAACCTAATGAAAAAACACCAAAACCAAATAAACTTCTTTGGACTAGAACTACATGACATTGATAAACTTCTGCATCATTGCTTACAGAACAACTATCTCAGATTTGGCCAACAGTTCTACCGACAAAAGACAGGTATAGCAATGGGAAGTAGAATAGCCCCACCGATCGCCATTGTTTTTATGGACGCAGTGGAATCTCTTTTCCTTGCCTCACTCGACCATCAACCCCTTATCTACATAATATATATTGATGATATACTTGGAATTTGGTGTCATGGCTCTAAGCTTCTAGATTCATTTTATCAGTCCATTAACAGCTTTCATCCATCCCTAAAATTTTCCATCGAACGAACGGACCAATCGGAGAGTAATAGCTTAGCATTCCTTGATACAACGCTCACTATTCATCCTAATGGCAAATATTGTACGGAGTTATATATCAAGCCGATGGCAGCTCCAATAATCCTCCCCTACAATTCGGCTCATTCCATTCAAACAAAAAAGTCAATTCTGTATTCCCAGCTACTCCGAGCTAAAAGGGTTGGATCAGACAAAGAAGCTCAAAAACGTGGTCTGCTCAAAATTGAAAATATCTTTAAAATGAACGGGTATCCTAACAATTTGATCCAGCGAACTAAAACTAGACTGTTCCGAGAGAACATTACGAAGCTAACCCGTCCAAAAACAGATGAACGCACTTACATTAGGCTACCCTTCATAGACGATGAGCTTTCCCATAAAGTATCCCATGCCGTAAAAACTTCAAAACTACCGTTCCAGATCACATGGTTAAGCGGGAAAACGTTAGCTAACAAAATTACTAGATCGGCCCTAGACCCACCTCCATGTCCCGCCGGCAACAGACGCTGCTTCTGCTGCATGGCGGGACTGGAAGGTGGATGCCACCAACGGAACTCCGTTTATGAAATTACTTGTCAACTCTGCTCCAAAATTTACATTGGTGAAAGTAAGCGTATGATCAGAGAAAGATACATGGAACATCTCAGAGACGCAAAAAACAAAACTAAAAATACACCCTTCGGCGAACATTTCAAAAACGAGCATCCTCAAATTACTAATATAGACCACACTAAACTAAACATTAAAATTCTTAGGCTCTGCAAAGATGTTGCAGAGGTTAAAATCAGCGAATCTATTGAAATTCGGAAAAAATAAACCCCAGCTAAACATAATGTCATCCTCCTGGACCCTCCTGAAGCCCATGCAATACCAATAGTCATCATCATAATAGGCAAGTTGTATAAATTTGTAACTATAAGTTGAAATGTATGTGAGCTGTTTATATCTAGAAATGAATGTACGGAGAATGTGAGAATAATTGAATGCTACTTTATATATATATATATATATATATATATATATAAAAGCTCGGAATGGAAATGTATGTACAAGTTATAGTAAGAATTGAAAGTGTATTAGGCAACCACGCGTGTGTATCATAATTCTAAATTTTCAAATGTTATAAAATTCTGCCACCTGTCCATTCGCTGTCGTGATCATGCCCCATGGGTGAAATATATTGACTGTTAACTTTCGAACAAGTTTTATATAATATGATCATCAGGCTGTTATTCCTCATTTACATATTTATCATCATGCTCAAAATAGCTCTCCAAGACATCATTTTTAAACTGCTGAATGTCTTGATGACGGGTTCCTTATCCCTCCTACCATAGATGCTGAAGAAGACAATTTTTGTCGAAACGCGTTCATCTACCTGCTGTGTTGGTTTAAGTGTTAATATCTGTCAACCACTGTTATACAATTTACCTGTGGATGATGTCATGATCTGGCACATAACCAATACTCTTCAAGGGCTTCAACTGGCTGACTACTCACCGCGACGCCAGCGCTGTCGTCACACAAACAGCTGACAACTGTGGCCGCCTGGCTGATGTATGTACAGTCCCCCGCAATTGAAATTGCCATAACTAGGCTCGACCGGTTTAGGATGGATATCTTGCATCCTATGGTGCCTATAGGTTTAGAAACGGGTGCATCATGTGTATTTTTTCAAGAGCTTTCCAGTGGTCACCATTATTTACTAATCTGACATCTGGGTGAGAAAATATTACACAATTACTGATTTTGCTGCTTTCTGACGGGGTAGTCTTCGGCTGACTTGCCACCGCCTCTGATAATCCCTGACCCTCTCGCCCATACCTGGACCACGTGACCTCACAGATGAATGGGCGGTTGGCATTGTGCCAGCTCATTCATCCCTCTCACAAATCTTGTCGTGTCTGAGGGGCACTCGTATTGCAATTGCTCCCACTGTGTTGCTGTGTGCTGGACAACTGGCGTCACTGACCTGGGGCCCCGGTCAGTGGCAGAAACCACGCAATGCAGTGGCAGAACCACGAGTTGCTTTTTTGAGGGAGGAGCAATATCCAATAAGATGGGCACAGATGGGGCCCACCATCGGAATATATTTTGCTGCGGGGAAGCACACGAATTTTCCCTCCTATATCCGTCCTTGTGCTTGGGTTGCGAAACATGTAAGCTGTCATTGGCTGCCGGGCTCCCCTCACCTGCATGTTTATTTAGACAGGATTCTGGTAAAACGGCTGATACAGTGATGCAACTTTGTTTGGAGGTTTCATTAAAATAATATTTTCAGATACTCGTCAGAAGAGGGGACAGTTGGAGCCATAGGTGGATCCAAGGGTAAAGGAATGCAGGTCCCCCTCATTGACCCTCGGCGTCCCTAAAATGATCACAGCATTCCTCTAAACGATCGATGGCACTTCCTGAAATGTCACTTCCACCCCCTCCCCCAGGATGCGAAAATCGGCACCCCGCCATAGGATTTGGCACCCACCTGAAAGCTTTTACCGGCCAAAAGTGGCACCCAATTTGTACGGATGACGTCCCACCCCCCGGCAAGGTGACCCACATCGGTGATCCTGGATCCCCCTATGGTGGGGGCAGGCCCCCAATTTTCATTAAACATCGCGATTTAAGAAATAATAGGAAAATCGGGCATTGTGTGGGCAGCATTTTGCGAAGGTCTGAACCTGACGAGGTTTTGTTTTTAGATGGGAAATTTTCTTGTCAAGGGTGACGGTTCACTGGCTCTATCACTGTTTCGTCGGTGGCGGCGATTATTTATTATGGGACAGTTGCTTCCAACTAAATGAGCTTAATTCCGTCCACAGAGAATTTTTAAATTTCCAGCTTGAGAACCTTTGTAGAGTCTATTTCTCGGGAGCATAAAACTGTGCCCTCGCTTGACTAAAATCACGCAGTCGTCTCCCCTCAACCAACGGCAACCATTGCTTTAACTGGGGAGGATTGAGTTTCCAGGAACTGGCCTCTAGACTGACATTACACGGTGCAAGCTTGGCATAGCGTTTGCGATAGTCTCTAACAAAAATTGTTGGGGTTAGACGACGCTCCAGCTCTCAAAGTTATATGGCGTTACCAACTCTCACCCTGTAAGGAGAGATTTGGTGCATTTGATCATCATACCTATTCAGAGAATCTGCCTGGACATGAACCCAAGGAGTTGAACCCGGGCGAGTTGAGCCAGGGAATCAGCGCTAGGTTTCTTGCGGCCTTTTGGCAGCACCCTCACTTGTCGGAAGGATATGATCATATTTTATGCTGAAAATATTAGATAATTTGTAGCAGCATTACAAAGGTATAAAAGCCTGTGTACCAGCTTTAGCGGTGATAGTGATCATTGTTGAGAGTATCATTAGCGGTAAAATTGGTCAGTGATGGATCTAGGCGGTAGTTTTGGTGGGACAAACAAAAATCGAAACGCAAGAAAAAACGTCGCGCAGTGAAAGCTTTTGCAACAATCTAACTAGCCGGCAGGTTGGGGAGGCGGGGAGTGGGGAGTAAATATAAGTCGAAAAGCAAAACAAACAGGCGTCACTGGGTGAAATATATGGCCACAAAATGCTTGCTTTCGATATCCAAGGATCATTCATCCAAATACGATTTTAAATATCAAGAGGACCAGGCTCCAATATTCACACTGAAGTTGACTGGTTCTGTTTGAAAATGATTTCTTCAGTTAAAGCACCAACACCTTGCTTATGAACTTAAAAGGAGCCGGGGAAAAGGTCGACAGCTTGGGGAGGGGGATAACATTATGGTTTTGCTCCGAGCTTTTTCGTTCGGGGAGAAAATACGTATTGTCCCCCTCCCCTTGGGTCCTCCATTAGAACTGGGTGCTGTTTGAGGGGTCTCGTTGCCACGTGCGACCACCGAGGGTAAAAGGGCAGTGAATAGTGAATGTTTCTCTGATGAAATCCACCAACTCGAGAGCTACTACTCTTCGAAATTTAGCACGACATTGGTTCCAGCTATTATTGATGTTAAAATTGTTCGATGTGTCGCTGAAATGAAAATATTTTAGGATAAATATTGTTTACATATTCTGGTTGGGCGAAACCAGAATATTACCCGGGGACCTTGTAACCAAAGCCTACCTTTGGCGGACGCAGGGGGGCATTCCGGTCATGGCCCCCAAAGCGCTGGAGGGGGCCAAACTATCTTTCCCCCAAACGCCGGATAAATTTTTGAAAAAAGGTGTGTACACTAAGCCTGTAGAGCAAAAATATTCGATTCCCCCTCCCCCCGGAGAGCGATCATGCCCTTGGAGAGGTAGCTTATACTAGATCTGTCGAGCACTGAAAAAAGGTGTTTACAATAGGTATGTAGAGCAAAAAATCTTCGCTCCCACCCCCTTCCCCCCACAGGAGGACAGGCAGACATGGGTTTGCCCCCCAAAACTCGGGTCTGCGTACGCCCCTGAAGCCTACGCTGCTCCCTTGACCTGAGAGGGTATATTACCAACAAGACTAAAATTGGACTGGAAACGAATGTTAAGCTGGTCTGATTCTGGTTTAGCCCTGAGAGATTATTATCAGTATATTGTTTTGGGATTTCATTGAGTTTAAATCTTTAGCCTCGATAAATTTTTGAGAACTCCCGCAGCCTAATATTGAGCCCCTTGGGCTAAAGGGTGTTTTAAGCTCTTGCAATCTTTCGAAAGCCTAGCTGGCTCAGAGGCCCCTAACTATCGTGCATCCTTAGCTGCCATCTCAACTTAACGTATCTGCATTGGTTTTGGTCGCCCGGAAAGAGGCACATAAGCATTTATCACTAACTTTAAGAATTGTTGGGGTTTAACGACGCACCAACTGCCAGGGTCATACGGCGTCCCAAACTCTCACCCTGTTGGAAGGAATTTTGGGGATCAGATCGACTTATTCAGAGGCTCCGCCGGGACTTGAACCCGGGACCGGTGGCTTAGAAGACAAGGGTGCTATCCATTAAGCCACCTCATCCCCTTATCACTAACTTTATACGATATTATACGTAATAAATAATTTTTGGGCTTATCGATGCACCAACTGCAAGTGTCATATGGTGTCGCCAACTTTTTTACTGTTGAAAAGATATCCCGGGAAACAGCTTGCTCCTTGTTCAGGGAAACCGCCGGGCCTTGAACCCGGGTCGGCTGGGTGGAATCCAGCTACGCTGACCACTCCAATACAGCGTCTCTAGCATTTAACCCTCGCCCCACCGGGGGCCATCGATGGCCCCCCTAAGGTTTTTCCGGGATAGCAGAAAAACGACGGGGCGCAGCACCGCGGTTGAGGGCTCTACCTCTCACTGCATCATTTTCCCATCATCCCTGAAATTTTTTACCCCGGGTCACCCAAGGTCAGGTCACCAGACGAGGTCAACCAAGGTCACCTCACTTCACCTTTAGAGCTCTGTAAGAGCTACATTTCAAAGTCGATCAATTTGAAACTTCCTACACTTCATAACCCCTCCAGGGTCTACAAGGTGTATATCCGGGATTTTTCGATTTCGTGCCCTGAGGTCAGGTCACGAGGCGACCTCTCCCATTGGAAAAGCATGAGGAAAAGTTGTTTCATGATATAAAAGCCACAAAAATGATTGCAAATACTCAGACTAATCAGAACAACGTTTTTGGACACCCTTTCATGAATCCCAGGGGCCATATTTGCCCTTTGACTTTTCCAAGGTCATCCAAGGTCACCAGAGGTCAAAAACAGTATTTTGACAATAACTTTTGACCTAATTAAGCTGGAGCGGTGAAACAAACACCATCGTGTTTGTCTTGTCACTGGCTTTCATTTGATATACGGCAAGGTCACTTGTTGACCTTTCGTGACCTCAGGTCATACTAGGTCACGAGGTGACCTCTGGAGGTCAAACCACTGGCGGGAGGTCTTTACGTTCCGCATAGCGGAAAAAGTACTGGCAATTTGCTATCAAATGTACTTTACCAGGCCTCAATGGCTCTAATGACATAAGAGTTATGCCCAGTTTGCTTAATCATTGCATATTTGAGTGAAAATAGCCGATCTTGACCTAATTTGACCTCTGGAGGTCAAACCATTGACCTGAGCACTTAACCATGCGAAGTAATTTCTTACTGAATTCACGCGAGCTTTCTATTGCACTTTGCAGATTTGCGCTAACGCCCATATTTTCGGAGTTAGAGGGGGCCATCGATGCCCCCGGTGGGGCGAAGGTGGCGCCGGACCCCCGGTGGGGCGCGGGTTAATTGGAAT
Organism: Lepas anatifera; assembly: GCA_034440635.1. NCBI lineage: Eukaryota > Metazoa > Arthropoda > Thecostraca > Lepadidae > Lepas > Lepas anatifera. Next base: position 194,636 of record JAOTON010000092.1, read on the forward strand.
TGAAGACATCCCTCTATCTGAATACTGATTTGTGCAAATCAGGATATATTTGAATATAAGCTGATGACCATTGTTGGTTGGCAGCCCCTACCAATGGTTCCCAGCCTTTGGAATTTTTCCCTAACTGGCAAACAGTACCCCTCTAGCTCGAAATACCAGAAGGCCTTTCCCGTTTGGCAAAGGCTAATGTGACCTTTGAGGAAGGTCGTTATGAGCACATAACCAGGCAAGCAAGGGCAAGGTAGGAAACCGAAGAGCCTAATAAAGAAAACAATAGCTCTTTTTCGATTCATGTAATGTTCCCTTTGTGCCCATCTCCCAGCAACATGAGAGTTGGCGACACTATATAGCCTCAACAGTCGGTGTGTGTAAGCCCCCAAAGCTGCTTTGAACGCATTTTCTTCCTTTGTCCCTGGAAAAATGTGAAAACAAGCAAGACCTGAATGTGTGTATTTCGCTCTGGACACATGAGCAACAAGAAAACAGTGGAATAAAATTCAGGCAGAATATCTGCTCCTAATTTCGAAACATTTCAAATAAATATGAGGATTCAGTACTTGCAAGTCGATAGTTTTAGTCATTTGTAGTGTAGTGACAGGTTTCAACTCATTACCTCATGCATTTATCTACCATTTTTTTGTGATTGAGACCCCATTAGCCAAACGGCACTTTTTCATGCTCCCTTCTTGTTCTTCATAAGGAGTTTTAGCGACCTAGCGTTCATGAATTGTAGCCAAATATGTTAATCATTTTCATTTTAACCATTTTCTGGTCCATAAGTCCTGATTACCATATAATAAAGAGATATTTATTTATTCATTTTGCAGCACAATGGTGACAATACTATCAGCATAATTCACAACAGGAACAAACACCCATGGAACAGGCATATATGTTAAACCTGATAAACAATTTGAATTCAAACTTACCCCACAACCTCAGGTCATTCCATTGATAAGCTAAGCGGGGAATATAAAGGAAAAAATATACCCATATACATAATTTTAATCGCCTCGGTGCTCTTCCCGGGCCCCATCCTCATTTTTGGCGAGTTATTCGGAGCCGATTTAAAAGAGAGAGACTAGTCGACTTACACCAATTTATGGTTATCAGCCTGACAACTTATAACTGTAAATTGATAACAGTTCAGGTCAGGTGAACGAGTTTTAACGTGATTTCCACGCCCATGTGGGTCATTTTTGTTTTTCTTAGATAAGAACGACAAAGCAAGGGAAAAACGCGACTCCTACAGCAGGCCATGGTCGAGTTTCCTCCTCATTCAAAAGCTCTTCGAAATAAAAATTTCCCAGATATCGTCTAGTTATTTTGAGATCACGTCAGTAAAGACGCTACCAGGGATCACCGGAGGTCATAGTTTCGAGCTTGTTTGTGCTCATATCTTTAGAACAAGACGGCAAGGAGCTTCCAGCGCCATTTCTATTTTTCGTATCACCTTTGCCTCTTGAGTTAACAGGGGAAAGGGAGATGGACTGACGCCCCACGTCGTAGTGGGTGCGAAAAGAGGCCAGGTGGTGTCTGGTTGACATACTTGGCTTTTCCCATTATTATCCCTTGCACCTGACTGGATTCAGCCAAATCAAAAATTTCTTGGCGTCGTCTTCACCCTCCCCCGGAGGGAGGGGGTCTGAACACCCTCCCTCAGATTTTTCCGATTGTGCATAAAAATGCCGGCGCGAAGCGCCGCCGTAATTGGCGCACCCTATCCGTAATTAATTCTTCAACATTTTCTAGAATTTTACGTTTGCACCATCTCAGGTCAGGTCAACAGTGCAGGTCAAGTTACCTCAACTCCAAAAAGTTTAAGATTTCATGAGTAGGAACGGTGTGAATCTGTCTTCTTAAAACTCATATCACATAATAGCCCCATCAATTAGCGCAAAACATATTCCGGGATTTTACATATCGATGACCTAGGATCAAATACAGATCATGACCTCTCCATTGGAAATGCATGGGAAAACAAAAATTGAGGGAAATGGTTTTATTTCTGTTGATATGTAGTTAAATACCTTCACATTCTCCAAATCGTAGTAGCTTAAGCCCCTCTCCAGGCTCATGGTGCAAGTTTGGACCTGTGATCTCTGAGAGGTCATCTTGGATTGCTTAAACCACGCCCCAGTGGGCCTACGAGCCATCTTTGCCCTGGTGGGAGGGGGGTGTTTGAACACCCCCTCGAACTCGGCCTCTACGTGGGATAGCGAAAAAAGCGAACGCTGTCGGATAGTTCATACAAATTCATGAAGAAATTAATTTGTCACTTTTTGGCTCAGGTCAATTTTGAGGTCATGACAGGTCAAAGGAAGTGGGATTTTGAGTAGAGTTTTTGGTATCTAGCGTCTGGAGAGTTGAGTAAGACACCATTCGCTTCCTCTCGTCACGGAAAATCGAATGATGAATCAAATCGGAAAATCGAACGAGCCATACTAGGTCAAAACTTAAAAATGACCAGGCCTCAGCTCAGGGTCACTTTTTAACCTAGCATAGTCAATATGCAATCAATCGACTCGCAATAGCAATCTGAACGCAATGATATCAAAATAAAAGCTGGATCATTTCATGCAGTTATTGACATAAGTCTGAAAACTGCTTAAATAGCCCCAGATGACCTCTCAGAGGTCACAGGTCAAAAATGCAACAGGAGCCTGGAAAGGGTCCCAGGATACTACGATTTAGGGAATATTGAGGTTTTCTCAGCTGTTGAGTACACAAATTCAGCCCCAATTTCTGTTTTCCCATGTATTTACAATAGCGAGGTCATGGTCCGTAGTTGACCTTAGGTCATCGATATGAAAAATCCCGGAATATATGTTGTAGCACTCGGTGGGCCCATTATATGGAATAAGTTTTAATTCGATAAATTCACCCATTTCTTACTTATGCCGCTTAAACATTTTTGGAGGTGAGGTCACCTGCACTGGTGACCTGAACTGAGATGACCCAACCTTAAAATTTGGGGAAAAGTTGCGGAATAAATCAAGGATAAAGTGTGTTAAGTACGGCGGCGCCTCGCGCCGCCGTTTTTTCGTGCCGCCGGAAAACACCCGAGGGGGTGTTTAAGCACCTTCCACCGGGGCGAGGGTTAAACAGGTAGACTTGGGTCAATAATTTCGCAGGAAATGATGAAAAAGCTTTTTATTTTGATACCATTACGTTTGGATTGTTATTGCAAGTTGATTGATATGCATATTGATTATGCTAGATCAGATAAAGACCTTGACCCAGCTTTAGGTCACGTTACTTTTATGATTTCATGTAGTATAGTCATATTATACATGGTTCAATTTTCCGTAAAAAGAGGAAGCCAATGGCGCCATACAGTTTATACTAACTGAATTCAGTCAGACGATAGGCCCCATAAACTCCTCCACACCCTATCACATTTTTTTACCTGTCATGACCTAAATATTGACCTGAGACAAAAAGTGAGTAATGTAGTTTCGCGATAAATTCTTATGAACCATCTACCAGTGTTCGCGTTTCCCTCTATCCTGCATAGGAGCCGGGTTCGAGGGGAAGTGTTCTCCCCTACAGCAAAAGATGGCTCGGACACCCACCGGGGCGGGTGTTAAATAACAAAATTCGGCCACAGGGTGCCGTTTTAAACCCCATGAACTCTAGTCCCCCAGAAAAACATTTCAGCAGTGATCCTGTGAGCCTTATGAGGCTGGAAACATTGTTTGAAGCCATAACACAGACATACCCAGTCTTGGACTCTCGTGCCCAGGCGCCTCGGTCACTGGACGGACCGCCTGGGGCTAGACACCTGCGAGACAGTACTGATCACCTCGGTTCAAAACACTGTGCCCCCTGCCTGCCACACACTATTTACTACGTGTGGCCTTGCACCTGTCGTTGTAAACACGTAGTAATCACGTGACCCAGGTATGCGTGCCAGTCGAGCGAAGGGTCGGGGATTATCAGGGGCGGTGGCAAGTCAGCCGAAGACTACCCCGTCAAAATGCAGCAAAATCAGTAATTGTGTAATATTTTCTCACGCAGATGTGAGATTAGGAAATAATGGTAACCACTGGAAAGCTCTTGCAAAAATACATAAGAAGAACCCGTTTATAAAGCTATAGACGCCATAGGTTGCGAGATATTCATCCTAAACCGGTCGAGCCTAGTCATGGCAATTTCAATTGCGGGGGACTGTACATTCGGGGCACACATCAGGGAGGTTTTTAGCTTTTCTCCACGGAAATTTTGAGTTTGAAATGTGACAAATTATATATTGAGTACCGGAATCTCTGGCAGGCTTTACAATCTGGCTATCTCAGTTAAAATCACGTTATAAAGGTTCCAAATTGCCTTTGAAATAAATACCTTATCACCATTCATTACTAAGTTATTCAGTTAAATCCATTTTCACATGTTTTTCCAATAGAGAGGTCATGACTCATATCTGATCTTAGGTCATCGATGTAAAAAATACCAGAACATATTTTAGAGAACTCGGTGGGCCCATGATGTCATATGAGTTTCATTAGGATAAGCTTATGCTGTTCTGACTTATCTATCTTAAACGTTTTTTTAGGTCTCTTCACTTTGCCTGTACTGGTGACCTGACCTGACCTGACCTGACCTAGCCTTACAAAGCCTGCATAGCCTGGCCTATCGGCTGCGCCCTGACGGGCCGGGGGCGTGCCCAATGTAGTTAAAGATGACTAAGCATTTCCGTTACGGAATGATACGCTTCTATTTTTGTAAGGATGCATTCATTCACACTGCTGTAAGGACTACCGAGATGTGTTAGCTTCGGTCGCCGCGGCGGGGGGGGCGCTGGTTCCAGATGCCGCCGCTGGGGTGAGATCTTACTATGGAGGAAGGAGTGGCGAGTTTGGTTCCGTCTGTGGCCGCCAGGGGTGAAAGCTTAGGCGGAGTGATAAGTGGTTGGCTGTGACGTGGCAGCCTTCCCTGCGTTTTGAAACTGTCCCATGAATTGAAACTTTTCTTGGATATGGATGTCAGCCGAAACCTATTATTGACATATTGTTGGAGGGTGTCGGGGCTGTGTTGGCTGGGGGCATCGCTGTGATGGGTCGACACTTCTCAGCTCTGTCCCCTGCCGGCCGTCCCTGGCCCTGCCGACTGCCAAAGCGGGACCGATATGTTTTTATCTTCCTTAAATTGGGCTCAACTTAGGCGCTGCCGTGAGGATGGGGACGGGCATACTATCAAGGGCGTTTTCATGACGTTTTCACTCAGTACTGACGTTGGAGGGCGCATAGCGATCGTTGTGAACCCGGCGCTGCATGCTGGCATATGTGTGTTTAACCTAAATTAGTTGAACGTGTTGGCTGGATGGCGCTGGAGCGTGGATGGTGATATGGCTGTCATCTCTCGTGCCTGGACCTTGGGTGCCTGCTGCCGGTGCCGTTCGGAGGCCTCGGGCGGTGGGGGAGGGGGTTTAATGTTTCGCCATCTTGGACGACTGTACCTGCTCTTCTTTCACGAACTGCGACTGTCAAAATATATGTCATCATCATTAAATTTTGACAGAAGTTGTAAAAATGATCAGAGGAAAAGTATGTCAAGTATGGTGGTGTTACGCGCCGCTGTTTTTATGCTATCTCCAAAAAACCCGAGGGGGCCGTTGCCCGCCCCATCAATACGCATGTTAACCCTCATCCCGGTGAGGGGTGTTTGAACAGCCCCTCGGGTCCTCCGTCCGCACGATAAAAGGGCGGTGCGAAGCGCCGCTGTACTTAGGAAACCTCATCCCTGATCAATTCCGCAACTTTCCCAAAATTTTAGGTTTGGGTCATCTCAGGTCAGGTCACCAGTGCAGGTCAAATGACCTCACATAATAAATGTTTAAGGTCGCATAAGTGAGAAATGTGTGAATATATCGGATTGAACCTTATACCACATAATGCGCAATTCGAGTGCTACAACATGTATTCCAGGATTTTTCATATCGATGACCTAAGGTCAAGTACGGAACATGACCTCTCCATTGGAAATACATGGCAAAAACAGAAATTGGGCTGTACGTATTTGTGTAGATACAGCTGAGAATACCTGCATAGTTTCAAAATCGTAGCATCATGGACTTCTTTTCAGGTGCATGTTGTTATTTTTGATCTGCGACGTCTGAGAGGTCATTTGGGGCTATATAAGCAGTTTCAGACTTATGTCAATATATTTGCATGAAATAATGATACAGCTTTTATTTTTATGTCATTGCGTTAAGGCTGCTAGTCGAGTCAATTGATGTGCATATTGACTATGCCAGGTTAAAAAGTGACATTATTGAAAGTTTTAGTGCTACGCAAAGCCAAAGGTTGTATTTGTTATACGACCGGTTTCGGGGCCATCTCGGTCCCATTATCAAGTAAAAAGAACAAGATAAAATCACACACACACTACATAGTTATATAAAACGAATTTCAGTAAACTCGATGGAACATGGAACAATCTTTGTCATGCTACTAGTTGTTTAAATATTCGACATCATGACGCGTGAGTGTTTTCCTCCATGGTCCTCATTGTCGCTTGAGTAGGTCGAGCCAGCCTTGGTACAATACGTATTTGCCTATATTTCTGTTTAGTTTTTCTCTTGCTGTTGTTTGAATTTGGATGGCTTCTTTAATTTGGCGTTGTTTTGTTCTGGATTCGAAGTGATCACTTTGGCGTCCCAATCAATAGTGTGTCCGGTTTCGTACGAATGTTCGGCTGTGGCCTCTGGTTGTCGGTCGGTTAGGGTCATCTCCCTCAGGGCTTTTAGAGACTTTTTGTGTTCAGCAGTTCTAACCGACATCATTCTCCCGCTTTCTCCTATATAAATTTTGCTGCAATCCGTGCACTCCATTTGGTAGATGGGGCCAGGTTTCTTCGCAAATGGAATTTTGTCCTTGGGTTTAACCAACGACCCTTGTAATACCATATCAAGAAGGAACATCGGAACAGATAAGAAGAGTATGCGCAAAATACACGATTAGAACGTACTTTAAGCCGCAAAAAACTCTCAGGCAACTTTTGGTTAAACCCAAGGACAAAATTCCATTTGCGAAGAAACCTGGCCCCATCTACCAAATGGAGTGCACGGATTGCAGCAAAATTTATATAGGAGAAGGCGGGAGAATGATGTCGGTTAGGACTGCTGAACACAAAAAGTCTCTAAAAGCCCTGAGGGAGATGACCCTAACCGACCGACAACCAGAAGCCACAGCCGAACATTCGTACGAAACCGGACACACTATTGATTGGGACGCCAAAGTGATCACTTTCGAATCCAGAACAAAACAACGCCAAATTAAAGAAGCCATCCAAATTCAGACAACAGCAAGAGAAAAACTAAACAGAAATATAGGCAAATACGTATTGTACCAAGGCTGGCTCGACCTACTCAAGCGACAATGAGGACCATGGAGGAAAACACCCACGCGTCATGATGTCGAATATTTAAACAACTAGTAGCACGACAAAGATTGTTCCATGTTCCATCGAGTTTACTGAAATTCGTTTTATATAACTATGTAGTGTGTGTGTGATTTTATCTTGTTCTTTCTTACTTGATAATGGGACCGAGGTGGCCCTGAAACCGGTCGTATAACAAATACAACCTTTGGCTTTGCGTAGTACTAAAACTTTCAATAATGTCGTTCACCAAAGCCATGAACCAAACAGATATTAAAAAGTGACCTTCACCAGTCCTGAGGACAGGTCATTGTGTTTTGAACTAGTATGGTCATCTTATACATCATTCGATTTGCAGTGAGGAGAGGAATCGAATGGTGCCTAAAAAATGATTCTAATCTCAACTTTGTCAGACGCTAGAACCCAAAAACTCTACTCGAAATTCCATATTCTTTGACATGTCCAGGGGTGGAAAAACCCGCCAACTTGCCAACCAGGCATTGCAACAGAATTTGGCTAGGGGAAATATTCAGTGCGATAGATAAAGTCTACCAGAACGGAACTCCAGCAGCCGCCGAGAAAACAAAAAAGCTCCAAGGGAGCCGGGTCTTTACGCTGCTAAAAGCCTCGACATACAGCCAGATCCAGGAGACAAGGGGGCACTTGACACCCTCCCCCCTCCACAAACTCCCATAAACTCTGCACTACACTCACCAATATCGAACAAGGGACTTCAGGACTCAAAGGGGGGTAATTAAGAACGTGTCTGGCTGTAAATGAATCCATGTTTTTCCGTATTATAAGAGCCTTTAATTACGCCATTGCACAGTGTTATAAGCGGCCGCGAAAACAGACAGAATACCCCAAAACCGACTTCCGTATTTCAGTAAAAAACCTTAACTGGCCCGTACAGGATTGTCTGGTGCATGCGTTTTTGATATTCATTTGTTTGTGAACCCTCGCAGGAAGCCATTTGGAAACCATTCAGGAACATTTGTTTGCTCAGAAAACCCTCGCAGTCTCCCAACAAGAAATGAACAGCTTTTCAACCCAGACAGAGAAGTTCCAGCCCTGTGCAGTCGACCTCGCTGGGACCACTGTTCTGGTATCGTACACTATGCAGTTGACAATGGTAGATGGGAAAGTTGCGAATGCACTGACCGGGACAGCGTCATCTCAAATATGTCACATCTGTGGAGCTAAGAAGACTGAGATGAATGACTTAGAACATGTTCGTCAGAAGGTGGCAAACAAAGAGACTTATCAGTTTGGCCTCTCAACACTCCACGCGTGGATTATACTTTTTGAGCTAATATCGGCTATCGTCTTAGCTTAAAGTGTGGTCCATGAAGGCAAATAAGAAATCCATACGCGTCGGAAAGGGGGGGGGCCTGCCCCACTTTTGGCCAAGAATTTCATGATCTCAGTCAAATGAGAGAAAACCGGACATTCTTATATCCAGCCGCTGCGGGAGGCAACAAAGAGCCCAAATTGACGTTTTGGTCCTGACGTTGAAAGTTTTCATCAGCATCAGGTTGAAGTTTGGCTGCCCCCATTTTGCCGGGACATTTGAAGAAATCAGCCATCATCGGCCATTACGTTTAGATTACTTTTGCGAGTCGATCGATATGCATATTGATTATGTTAGGTTGGAAAGTGACCTTGACCTGACCTCAGGTCAGATCATTTTTGTGCTATGACCTAGCATAGTCATATTATACATCATTCGATTTGCCGTGCCGAGGGGAAGAGAATGGAGCCTAAAAAAATGTTTCTAGCTCAACTCTGTCAGACCCTAGACCCCAAAAAACTACCCTAACATGCCACCTTCATTGACCTATCATGACCTCAATATTGACCTGAACCAAAAAGTGATCGATATAGTTTCTTCATGAATTTGTATGAGCTATCCACCAGCCTTCGCGTTTTTTTGCTATCTCGCATAGGAGCCGAGTTCGAAGGGGAGGGGATGTTCAAACACTCCCCACCAGTGCGAAGGTGGGTCGGAGGCCCACCAGGGCGCGGGGTAAGTGTCGAATTTGGTGTCAAACGGTGTGGTGAGTGTTTAAGTACACATCAGATTTTGTTTCATGAGGCTCCGTCACTTAGTTCCCGAGATATTCAATTATGTCCGTTTTCGCGGCCCCTTGGGGCACTGTGCATTGCCACGCTTATTTATGCATCCAGTATTCTTGCTGCACCGCACCTGTTCTAATTACCCATTCTGTTTTGTTTGAACAAAGGCTGTGGCCCTATTGGCCAATTAGAGGGCTAGAAGTTTCAGACTCTATGGAAACAGGTAACAAGAACGCTTCTTTTGCTACCGGATAGCTGCTTTAGCCTTCCCCAGGCGACACAACACAACAGGTGTGCATTGGTTGAACCTCTGGAGCTTCTCAGTAGAAACACTGTACACTGGTCTTGTCAGAGTTTTCTGCACATACACTAGTGTGAGGAACTCGTGAGCAATACAGAGGTGGTGGGGAAAACTGACTCAAGATACTGCTGGGGAATATCACATTCCCGTTTAAAATAACCGTACCTTTTTGAGATATTTCATTCCTAGCCATGTCCTTGAAAATCGTGCTGCTCTCCTTCCTGATTTCCAGTTCCCGTGCCTCGTCAGAGAAATTCTCAATGACACAGGGAAAGATAATCACGTCTGGCACCCCTCTGTATGCAACATCAGTGAGGCCTGCTCTACACTGTGCCTTTGCCTGTTCACGGCAGCAGCCATGTGGGGCATTCAGCTCAAGGTCCGATGGTACTTGCCAGTTGTTCGCCGCTGCTGACGTGTGTGGCTGGGAAGAACCTTCAGCGTTCTTCGTCGACGAGCCCGGCGGTGTGTATGGTATCAAGAGTCACATCAAGTGCCCGAAGACGTGTCTACAGTTGCTCCAGATGTTTCCAGAGGAGGATGGTGGTGTAAAGTACCTACCGTCGCTACCAGTGCCTGTGTTCTGCACCAGCAGATCGTTTTATAATGAAAGCTTTACCATGCTGCTGTTATCTTCTACACCAACATGGACTCTCAACACCACCCTGCTCCGCAATGAGTCCACACCGTTAAACGAACGACTATTCCATCTTGAGTCTGGGAGACCAGCTGCTGACCTACGGTACATCCTCCACCTTCACTCTCTACCTGTTTGCTCAAGGAAAAGACGGACAGTACTGGTACCACATCTGGAGAGTGAACCGAACGGCTTCCCTGCTGACCTACTCGCCATCTGTCATCACCACGAAAACTAATGGAACCGACTTTCTCCCAGTAGATAGCGTGCTGCCATGGATTGATGAAGATGCCAACTGGGCCGAGACTCCAGGTCTTGTGATCCGTCTGCCAACCACCACTGCGGGTGAGGTCAGGTATGGCTCTATTACCTCTGGCAAGCCCACGGAGGGGGCGAGGAACAATGTGTGGGACGGTGTCATCCGGTTCAAAACAGGCCGTATCACAATGGGCATAAAGGAAGAATAAGACCGAGCATACAAGCATATGCCCATCGGAAAAGTTTAGTTATTTGTCATATTGGTACGTCATTGCTTATTATACTTTAAAATGTACCAGCTTGCCCCATTGTTTTAAATTTCTTTTAAACAATTCAATTCTACTATATTTCAGTTCAAGTCGCAGGCATGGCTATATATTTAGGAACCGTGGGTATGGCCAAGTGACCCGAGCTAAGAAATCATAGTAAAATAATTTCTGCCCCTTTTAAAAGGGAGATACGCAAAAAATATTGCGGTTTCTTACTATTTGAAAAGTATTGATTACGAAACTATCAATTATTTTTGTATCTTCGGCAACATTTTTCAAGGTACTCAACCATCATTGTAATATTTTAAAGTGCCGGTAAAAGGCTGGAACCTGCTCTTCATCTCTTAGGTTTCAAAAGCTATTTAAAGTTTAGAAGTAATTATGTTTGTAATACAAATATCTGATCTTACATAGCCTCTAAAATCTAAAAAATAATCAGTTTTCCTTAGAAATGGAACATAAAATAATTACTTAGTCCCCAGTCGTACCGTACCTCGGGTCTTCAATCGTTTTCTACAAAATTACCAGGATGACGAAACTTTTGCGTCATATAGGTCACATAACCCCGGTATGAGAATTCCTAGGCTTCTGATTGGTCAATTGTGAAATCTTTCAAGTCGTATATTTCTATTTCAAAAGTGTTTTGGAAAGCTGTTTTTCGTTTAGTAATTTTTGTCTGTCATAATTCGCGGTTCTAAGCCACTGCTTAGGGCAGATATGACCTAGTTCTTACAGAAATTGATGGTCATAGCCAAGTCTTCCTTATTTAATCGATAGTGAAAATTCTCGATAAATGGTCTAGAAATTTTGACTTTGAGAGCGATTCTTAAGCCATTTGGAGGCTGAGTTCGCAAAAATGAGAAAAGGACTTTTGAAACAATGTTTTGTGAAATTTTGATCTAGTCAACAAAATGCTTTTCGCGTATGTCTCTTTAAAGAACGACGTGGAGTTCATTTGGCGTGTTAAGGGCAAGAAGCACCGGCGGTTGCGGCTGCAACAGTCTATATTAGTTTATTATTGATTACAAGTTAACAGTCACTGACGAAGTCCAATTTACAGCAGCGGCCAATCTGATTAAAACAATCCAGTCTAGTTCAGGAACTTGAAAGACACACAATCACACTAAAATCCACATCTATATTCACATCCACATCCACACCCACACCTACACCCTCACCCACACCCACACCCCCCACACACACACAGTAGGCGTCCACTTAATTCTATGGGGGGCGGAAAACGTTTTTCACCTTTTTCCCGCCAAAAGGTCCGAGCACACGTAAATGTTACCAATTTCAGCGTTCATGAATTGTCCCAGAAGCGCTCCCAAACGTCACTATTAAGTCCAAACTTTGCGTCTCCCGGGCCCCCTCATCATTGCCCGGCCTGAGTCCCTTCCATTAACACGCGCATTGACGGGGGTCTGAGCCACCTTCGCATTGACGGGGGCGGGTACCCGCCCCCCTAAGATCTCGAGAACCACGGTAGGTAGCGAAAAACGGTACAACGGTTGGGCTGCCCATCCACTTCTCCATCGAAAACATTTGAACCATTTTTTTGTCAGGTCACATTTAAGGTCACGAGAGGTCAAAACATGCCCGCCATAGGGATAACATGTAAAATTCAGTTTTTCGGGTATTACATCTGAACAAGTAAGGATAGAGCAAAACGACTTGAACTGTATGAATCCTCTTAGCAAGCCGAATCGAATGATATATAATTTGACCTTGCTAGGTCAAATCAAGGATTTGACCTGACCTGAGGTCAGGTCAGGGTCAAATTATATAAAATGCATATGATTAGAACCGCAAAGCCCAGGCAAGTCTAATGCAGCTAAAATAAATGCTCTATCACCATCCGTTACTGAGTTATTCCGTAAAAATAATTTTTCCAATGTATTTCCAATGGAGAGGTCATGCCTCGTACCTGACCTTAGGTCATCGATATCAAAAATACCGGAACATATGTTAGAGAACTCGGTGGGGCCATTATGTGATATGAGTTTCAATCGGATAAGTTCACCCTGCTCCGACTTATGCTATCTTAAACTTTTTTTGAGGTCGGGTCACTTGACCTGTACTGGTGACCTGACCTGAGATGACCTAACCTTAAAATTTTCACAGAAGCTGTAAAAATGATGAGGGAAAGGTATACCAAGTACGGCGGCACTACGCGCCGCCGTTTTTCTACTATCTCCGAAAAACCCGAGGGGGCGGGTACCCGCCCCCGTCAATGCGCGTGTTAAGCAGTAAAAATGTCGTAACCACATCGCTGCTCCTACCATTTAGAGGACAGTGTGACCCAATCTTAAACCCCGTGGGCAATATATTAGCTGTCCACGGATGATGCGCGACAGCGTATCTGCTCGGTTATTGATGCGCTCTGCCGCCGCTGGAACGAAGAAAATTCTCGTGTCGTCCTAAGTGTGACGTAACACCGAATATCCGCTGATGATTGGCACCAGTAGACAGAAGTCACAAAAATTTTTTCGGTGTCACTAACGGAATTCCAAATCAACTGGGGTGACAATCTTGAAGTTCGGCACGAAAAACGTTGCTCTGCCACACCCTGTGAGTCCTTTTAAATCTTAGATAAGGCATTGACAGACTGAACGTCCTCTTATTATCACACTGAAGTGAGCACAATCTTGCCTATTTGTCACCGACTTGATATGTTTTTTCACCAAACTTGTTGGCGAGTTGGCAGGTTTTTCAACCTTTTCCAGTAGATATATTCTCACTAGCTAATTTGAGAAAGCTATCTTGCACGCAGTGACGGAGTTTATTTACCGTGTGTCTGGTGGCATCTAAAATAGATGATGAGCTGAGCTTGCGTGGTCTGTTTTTGGAACAGCATGCTTTTGCCTAATGGTGGTTTTATTTCTATATTTTTTTCGTATATAAGCGTCCATCCACGGGCGGGTATTTGACCCATTTCCTGCATCTATTACTTGCTTTTCCAGACATTAAGGCAGTCTAATTTTTGTGCGATGTGTTCAACCATTCGCAAATGAACGTGTGACCCCTTTTACAGTGTGTAATGCTTGCTTTTGCTAGACAGTAAGGTTATATTACATGTTTCGCGTACCCAGCTATTCAGGGAACAATTTACCCAAGCCTATTTAGGGAAGGATGCCCCTGATTCGTGTGTACCGCTTGATTTTGCAATAAAATAGGTTGATTTGATATTTTTAGCGTAAGCAACTGTTTAGGGCAACTAACCTATGGCCATCCATTCACATATATTTAGGGAAGAATGCCCATGTTCCGTGTGTACTGCTTGCTTTTGCTATAAAAAAGGTGGTTTGTTCGTGGAATCGTAACCTAAGCAGCTATTCAGGAAACTATTTATCCCAACGATTTAGGGAGGAATTCCCATGTTCCGGGTTTACCGTTTGCTTTTGCAATAAAATAAGGTGGTTTGATATTATTATCATAGGCAGCTATTCAGGGAAGTATTAACCCAACCGTTTAGGGAAGAATGCCCATGCTCCATGTGTAGCACTTGCTTTTGCTATAGAATAAGGTGATTTTACATTATTAACATAAGCAACTCTCCAGGAAAAGAAACTACGCCCATGTTGCGTGTGTGCTACTTGCATTTGCAAGACGGTAAGAAGGTCAGACTTTTTTAACATGTACCCGCTTTCTGCAGAGAAACATTAACACGCGCATTGACGGGGGTGGATACTCGCCCCCTCCTCGATTTATTTTTCGGAAAAAATAAACGGCAGCGCGTAGCACCACTGTACTTGGCATACATTTTCCCTGATCAGTTTCACAATTTTGTCAAATTCTTAAGGTTAAGTAATGTCAGGTCAGGTCACCAATACAGGTCAAATAACCTGACCTAAACAATTTTTTAAGATAGCATAGGTCAGAACAGGGGAACTTGTCCAATGGAAATTCATATCGAATAATGGGCACCCACCGGGTTCTCTAAAATATGTTCTGGTATCTTTTATATAGATGACCTAAGGTCAGGTACGAGCCATGACCTCTTCATTGGAATTATATGCCAAAATGCTTTTAACTTAATAACTTAGTGGTTGATAAAGATAGAGTGCTTATTCTAAGCGCATTAGATTCGCCTTGCCATTGCAGATCTATTGATATGTCTTTTACCTCATTTGACCTTGACCTCACCTCAGGTTAGGTCAAACCCTTAATTTGACCTGGCAATGTCATATTATAAATCATTTGATTTGGATTTCTGCGCGTGTTAATATAGTTTAAATTAATTTGCTCTATCCATACGTCTTCAGAGGAATTGACAGAAAACCTTCATTTGCATGTTTTCACTATGATGGAATGTTTTGACCTCTAGTGACCTTAAATGTGACCTGAACATTAACAAAATTGTTGAATTACTTTTGATAGATTGGCTACCCAAAGCCGATTTCCATTTTCTCTCTCTAGCGTGGCTCTCGAAATCTTAGGGGGACGGGTACCCCTGTCAAAGCAAGGTGGCTCAGACCCCCGTCAATGCACGTGTTAACACGCGCATTGACGGGGGTCTGAGCCACCTTCGCTTTGACGGGGGGTGGCGGGCTACCCCCCCTTAGATCTCGAGAACCACGTTAGGTAGCAAAAACAGTAAACGGCGTTGGGTAGCCCATCCACTTCTACATCGAAAATATTTGAACCTTTTTTTCATGTCACATTTAAGGTCACTAGAGGTCAAAACATGCCAGAATAGGGATTACATGTAAATGAAGGTTTTCGGTCATTTCATCTGAACAAGTAAGATAGAGCAAAACGACTTGAACTATATGAATTTTCGCAACAAGCCAGATAGAATGATATATAATATAACCTTGCTAGGTAAAATCAAGGATTTGGCCTGATCTAAGGTCAGGTCAAGATCAAATTAGATAAGCGACATATCATTAGAACCGCAGAGACAAGGCAAATCTAATGCAGCTAAAATAAACGCTCTATCACCAACAGTTACTAAGTTTTTCAGTTAACCCTTGCTCGGTGGCCGGTACGAGCCACCTTCGCCATGGTGGGGGCTAAAAAGACCCCCACGATCTCAAAAACTACGGGAGCTAGAAAAAAGCGCAAAACAGCAATCGAAAGCTCTTAAAAAATGATATCGAAAACACGTCTCTCATTTTTCTTGTCAGGTCAATATCAAGGTCACCAGAGGTCAAAATAGGTCAAATTCGCTAATATGAGGCGTACTTAGAAAACCTCATATATCTCAAAAATATGATATGATATAGAAACATGTTTTTTACACCATTCGAAAGCTCTTGAGTTGCTCTTTCATTACAGTGGCATTCATTTTCGTGTCAGGTCAAAGCTTAGGGAGCTACAGGTCCTGGGACATTGGGAATATTCTTGGGGATGTCCAAAGCCACCCATGCATAAGGGCGTTTCCTTTTTCGCTAATAACTTCCAAACCAAACAAGATACAGCCATAGTTGATGCACCATTTCAATTCTCTCGTCAATACGAATCGAATGATATATAATATTGCTGTCAGATCAATTTTAAGAATTTGACCTGACCCAGGTCGACAGTCTGACCCAACTTGACCTGGTATAGTCATGATGTATATCATTTGACTTTCAGTAACTATAAAAACACTTTGGTGACAAAACAAAAGTTCCATCTTGGTTTATTCAAAACTTCTAGAGTAAAACGCCAAAAATGCTTATTTGACCTAAGGTGAACTTTAAAAGGTCACAAGCCAAAATTTTTGGCATGAACTTCAAAAATGGGCTAAGGGCAAGTCGTAACCGATGTTTGAAGTTGATTCCATCCATACTTACTGAGAAAAGCTCATTTCTTGATTTTCCCCATGTATTTACAATGGGGAGGTCATGCTCTGCACACGACCTTAGGTCACCAATATCAAAAATCCCGGAACAAATGTTGTAGCTCCTGGTGGGCCCAAGATGTGGTATGAGTTTCAACTTGATCGATTAACCCTTGTTTTAGTTATGCGGCCCTAAGAATTTTTGGGAGGTGAGGTCACTTCACCTGGCCTGGTGACCTGACCTGATATGACCTTGAGCTAAAATTTTCAGGAAAGATGTAAAAATGATGGAGGAACAGCTAGACCAAGTTCAGCGGCGCTGCGCGCCGCCGTTTTTTGGTCGCTTCGGAAAAACCCGAGGGGGTCTAAATGACCCCTCACCCGGACGAAGGTTAAAATCATTTTTCCTATGTATTTCCAGTGGAGAGGTCATGACTCGTACCTGACCTTGGGTTATCGATATAAAAAATACCAGCACTTATTTTAGAGAACTTAGTGCGCCCATCATGTACTATGAGTTTCAGTCGGAAAAGTTCTTCCTATTGCGACTTATGCTATCTTAAACTGTTTTGAGGTTAGGTCACTTGACCTGTACTGGTGACCTGACCTGAGATGACCTTACCTTAAAATTAAAAAAAAGTTGTCAAAATGATGGCAAAAAAGGGATACCAAATACGGCGCCGCTACGCGCCGCCGTTTTTATGTTGTGTCTGAAAAACCCAAAGGGGCGAGTACCGGCCCCCTCAATGCGCGTGTTAAGCCCAGTTGACTGTGTCTACTGCTAGCATTTAGTAGACGATAAGATGATATTATATTTGCGCTGTCTACCCGTGAGCGAAGAGTTAGCCTGATGCGCTTGACCCCCGTCGTAACCGGATGCTACCTGCTTGTCCCTTGTCTACTTATGGTGGCGCATCGTTTGTCTTTAATGTATAAATCTAGAAGTGATTTCATCCAATGAATTCAAACTTAGATTTTGGTTGTGCGTCCGCTTTGGCTCATGACGAATTGCTTACTTTTAATAAACTTTAGTTTGAAAATATGTGTTTTGAGCGTTTTTTGGGGTGGTAGATAGAACCCTCAACCGCTGCGCTGCGCTGCGTCTTTTTTCTGCTATCTCGAAAAAACCTTAGGGGGAGGCTCCCGGTGGGGCGAGGGTTAACATGAAATACATAGCAGTGTTCCCGATACATACAAGCGTGTTCATTCTAAAAAAGTTTTCCCATAATTCTTTCACTACCTTCTTGTCTTTATTCCTTCCTTTCTTCATCTACCTCTCCTTTACCCTCTCTCTCTCTCTCTCACACACCTGCAAGCGCACGCACACGCGCACACGCACACGCACACGCACACACACACGCACATACACACACACACACACACACACACACACACACACACACACACACACACACACACACACACACACACACACACACACACACACACACACACACACACACACACACACACACACACACACACACACACAGGCACACTGACGTCATCAATGCTGTTGCTTTGACCACCACTTCCAATGCTTTACCGATTTTAGTATATTAGTCATTTATATCAATCTTGACGTCACCACTTCCATTGCCTCACCTGACTCGGAGTATCTCCGTGACGTCATCAATGTCGCTGATGACGTCACTGCTGCCGTAAGCTCTGCTGCCGATGCCGTTGAAAAAACCGTGTGTGTTATAGCTGCCGCTTAGGGCAGAGCTGAAGCCTCCCACAGAGCTGATCAGTAAGGACGACTGCAGCGGCTTGATGTCCTCGAAAATCACCTCTTCGCTCTCTTCAGATCTGGTGTGGGGAACGGAAAAGTTAGATGAAAGAATGTACAATGGACACAACATTGAGAGCTCAGGCAATGGTGTGAACCTTTAGTTAGATAATTCCATTTTACGTGGTTTTCCCACTATTTTAGTGATCCTCCCAGTCACCTCTTACAAGTAAAATAAACACAAAACATATAGAAAGTTCTTCCAGCCCGGGGAACAGTTCCCACCCTAGAAGAGCTGAACGTTCAATACGAACACTTACAGTTTCTGAAATGGTAATACAATACTAAACAAATATCTTTGAACCCTGAATTTTAAGCAATAGACACCTTCATCCTACAGAACAGCTCAGAATTAAATACGCTATCACCTTATCCAGGTGCGAATCACGTTTGTGGTAAATTACTTAGTATAGTAGAACCACGATCAACTGCAGGTAGCAAGACCGGCAGGGAGCACCTTTTCCGCCTTTGGACGGACCAGAGGGGCACTGCTTTTGAGGTGCTCCTCCCCTCTAAATTGGCAAAGACAGCAATGAAACGGCGCCTTTTCCAGGCTTTCGGAAATGAATTTTGAGGCAGCATTCACAGGCCCATAAGAAGCTAGCAGCAGACCCGATCAGTTGGTGTTATTGACATGTTTGATGTTTGACATGTGGTTTGACATGCTGGACATGTTTGTTCATCTGAAATGTTTGATACAGAACATCCTTAATCTCATTGTGTAGCCTCTCCCAAGATCTTAAGTGGACTGGGACTCAAACGCTGTTACTTATTTCATTTCATTTTCATTTCATTTATTCAGGCTTATCAGCAACAGGTATGTGGAAACCCAATTACAGCTGAAGTCAAGCAATAAAACAGCACACCAATGAATATTTACAATGCAACCGTGTAACAATGTAGTGCAACATATTCCTGCAACAGTAATATAAAACACTCGATATAAAATATACACGAAGCTATGAATATGAAGCAAATGAAAATACATCAGAAACACTGCAATACATTAAGACATAAAAAACGGCATAAAATAAGATAAGAAGCCTAAAATGGATGAGCTTTAACATATTTCCTCACCCTGGCTCTAAAACTACTAAAGGTCGAAGCGTAGGGGTCTGCCTCGGGACAGCGTCCAAGATGGCCATTAAAAGCAATCGCTGCCCTGCGAAATAAGCCTCTTTTGACGATTTCCACACGAGGCAGGGAAACATGTAAAAGGTGGCTTTGCATCCCCCTGGTTCGCCGCTGAGGTACATGGAGTGGGAAGCTCCCGAGCAGACAGGCGGAGTCCACCTTCCCGGTCATGATTTTGAGTACGAAGCAAATGTCGTACTGGAGTCTCCTCTGGGACAGACTGCTAATTTTGAAGAGCTTTAAGAGCTTATAGGCGTTAAAAGATGTCGGCTGTTGGCAAGCCATGCAGTCTTAGGTTGGTATCTTTGTCCGGTGTAAACTATCAGAGGCACCGACTTCAAGCTGTTCTCAATTAAAGGCTACAGCAGGACGGAAAGGGAAAAATCGTTTTAGGAAAATGAAAACAATTTTTTGGGCTCTAGCGCTCCTCTGTTTGGGGGTCCGATCGACCCACCCCTCGGTTTTTCGCAAATGATTAGGAGGCTATTCAACACGAGTACTGGAGGCGAGCCTCGGGGGCCTCTTCACCTACCGTAGAAACGCTCGTAACCTTGAAAATTCAGAAAATTTCGGCAGTAATGGCTTGCATGGAAAGTCATCTTCGTCATAGTTTATGGAAAATATAGCAAAAACCTTGCGTGTTAATGCAGCATTCATAAAGGTAGGACGAATGTATATTTCCACAAACGTAAATAAGGTAAATTAGCATAGACTGCAACGGACCCCGGATCGAACGGCACCCTCTCATTTGCAGAATTGCATTATCTGTACGATGATATTCATAGAATGGGAAAGACAATTTTTTTCGTTCCGGGGATTCATAATGATGGTCATATGACATATTATGACATATGACATTGTGAAATATTATGACATATGACATATTATGATATATGACATATTATGACATATATATGACATTCATATGACATGGTCATTTATGATAATGTAATACTAATGATCTTCAATAAGCTATAACATAGTTGTACCTCTCGTTTTAGGCGAGCATGGTTATAAACAATTCTTAACAGGTTAGCTTCGGGTTTGATCTGACATCAGTCCTAAATAATACATCCATCTTGTAGTCGCATTTTCAGCATACAGCCCTAGCCAGCTGGTCTTTTTGGCATGAATATAAAATTGAAAGAATAAAGATTCAGTGATATGAAAAGTTGTGCAATGTTCACAGAAGAACACATCAGCAAAAATATTGTCCCTATTACAATGGTCTATTAATTGTTGATCACCCTAAAATGACGAAGTTACCATCGTCGATCAAGCATCAATGACGTGCTTTGTTGAAAATAAAGCACGTGCTACCGGCACAAAACCATTCTGTCTTGAATTAGAATCATTTCTATAATGATGTCTGTGTCAGGGGTGGACATGAGATACTTCTCTAGAATTCTGGGGGGTTTGAAGGTTCCATTTCTGGTTCTAACAGCTTTTGGCAGCAACATTTAACATGTAATTCCAATGGGACTGTTTGCAGGGGTTTGGGGCACTGGCCAGTGGGAAAAGGTAAGTGGTGCTTAAGGGTATATTTTTATTTTTGGTATGCAAAATTGATCAGGCTATCTTCTGGGTGCAGTTTTTAGCCTCTAAAGCGCTTTTATAACAAGGAAAATCCACAATGAACTTCATGCTAATTCCTTCAGAATTCTGTTTCAAACGTTTCAATTACCCAATCAAAACGCTGTATTCTACCTTATGCTAGCAAAATCAAAGTTATCTTGAACAAAACCCTTCAAAATACTACCATATCCTCAATGTGCTGCCAAATAAGGCAGTCAGCTGGCTGTCATGTCCGAACCGTATCTATAGGAACCGTGGTCTGTGTATAGTTCTATTCTGTTCTACACCGAAATAAAAAAATGACACCCAGCCCTAAGATGACCCTAAAATACCTATAGCGAATGAGACACCCCTTTTTGGTGAACTGATGACCATTTTTGGGTATTAGATCCAGTTATTTGGCGCCAGTAACCTTTAGCCGGTGTCATTTCTGAAAGTAACGCGACTCCTCATTTTGAACACCATTTCTGACACCACTTTCTGGCGTCAAAACAATGCACACATGGGTGGTTACTACATCATTAAGGGTACCAGGCATTGTAATGGAGGTGTCCCGACCACCAAATGAGGAATTTGACTCCTTTCGTGAGGTGTCGGTAGGGTGTCTGACTCTTTCAAGAAAGGTGCCCGACTCCTTTCGTAGGGTGTATGAAGGGTGTCAGACTCTTCCAAGAAGGTGTCTGACTCTCTGCACTTAGCTTGCGAGTGATCACGACACTTTTGTAGAGAATTGTGCCTCTCACTGGAGCGTCTGACTCTTCTGTGACGTCACAGCACGTGCTATTTCCGTTTTTGTTGCTGCAAAACGGCGCAAAACCGCCTCATTCTGTGTGCAGAAGCAATGGGAGCAGGGTAAGGTAAGTGAAGATACAATGCATTTTATCGTTTTATTTATCTAACATAATTCTCAAGATTTCAGGGCGGCGGGTACGCCCCCGTCAAAGTCAAGGTGGCTCAGACCCAACTCAATGCGTGTATTAAAGGGGAATGTGGCACTTTGGTCGAATCCTGGAATTTAGTGTTATTAGGCGCACTTTTAGTCAAAAATATTGAAACCACTCACGATTTCTCTGAAAAATGTACAATAAGCTCAATATTTGGTTTTTAAAAATATTCCCCTAGAAAAAGAAATAAATATCAGCCTGTGGATGATGTCACGATCTGGCAACCACTACCATACTTGAAACGCTTCAAGGGCTTCGATTGGCTGATGCTCATCGTGATGTCAGCATATAACGTCACACCAGTAGCTCACAACAATGGCCGCCGGCGACGGGGGGGCTGAGGGGGCTGGTGTCAGCTAGGTTTTAGCTTTTTTCTACTGAAATGTCAAGTTCCAAGACAAATTAAATATGGAGTACCGGGTTTTCCGACCTGCTATACAACTTGGCTATCTCAGTTAAAATCACGTTGTGAAGGTGTCATATTCCCTTTAAGGCTGCAGCAATCGGCTATTGATTTTGGCTGCATTCATACGTCGAAAACTCACAGCTTCTATTCCCTGTAATTATTCACGTCCTTTGTACCTTTACGTTGCATTTGACCTCCATTTCTCTTCAGAACCCCGTGTCATTATTTACCATGTGCTATACGAGCCCCACATGCGAACATTTACGATGCATTTCCAGAATTTGATCTAACCAATTCCATCCTTTCCAGGGCGTAGACTGAACCTGTTTGTAATATTTAGCGTTGAACACCAGCACAATGTTTTTTTCTTCCATATCTGCGTAAACAACCTGGACGTGCTGTCCTTGCCAAACATTTTCCAAATCATGAGCAAGATATTCCTCTCAAAATTGTGAGTACCTCCCATCGTAGGTGTTGAGAAGGCATCAGATATTTCAGTGACTACGTGCGGAGGTGTTCTGGGTCACTAGTTCGAGAGACCGACCCGATGGTGCCAAAAATGATGTAGAAGCTAGTGAGAGCGCTGTGCATTTTGTCACTGCGTGTGTATGATGATAATGCAAAGGCTTTTCCAAGACAGAGCCCACGTGTTTATATCCGAATGTGGTGACTGCATATTCCCCATCAACCTCCCATTCCCCCCATCAACCCACTGCAGAGCATAATAACTCAGAAAACTTTGATATGGGTGCAGCATTTCGGCATCCATGTGTAAAATTATTGCTGATAGAATGGGACTCGTGGTTGAGACCATGTTCGGTGATTGTGTGTTAAACTGGTGAACTAATATAAATACAGAAATGTTCATCCACCATTATTTTTACGACTGATGACGTGGAGAAAGGGGTCACAAGAAAAAGAACGCTAAGATACGGGGTCACAAGTGAGGAGTCAATCTACAATTACACCATAAGACGGCATCAATACATGTGTATTGACACCCTGATTTAGAGTAAATTGCAAGAAATACACCGCAAATTAGTGTCAGGTACCCTTGAAATGGTGGTCAGGAAAGGAGTCAGATGGGTGTTGTGACTCCTTTTGATGAGGGTCGTGACTCCTTTTGGTTGGAGTCATCTCTTCTCCCAATCCTACAACAACTCTCGAATATGGTGTCTGACTCTGTATTGACACCGGATTCGGGGGTAGTGATGCTACTTGGCTGAGTTGGCCGAACTCCCTTCCAGAGGCTTTTTACGGTGTCACCAAATAGCGAAAAGGTGCCATTTTTTATATCAGTGTATATTTATGTATGTGTAGGGTACTGGCTGTAGGAGGCGCCACACGGATCACTGTTGATTAATGTGTGCTCTACGGAATCAGGTCTGACAGGCCGCTATAGCCGTCTCAAAATCCAACAAAATCCTGGGATCCATCAAACGATCTTTCGTCCATCTGGACAACTTCACACTGCCTCTGGTGTACAAGGCCCTAGTCAGGCCCAACCTTGAATACGCGAAAGCTATCTGGGCCCTTTCAACAAGGCTGATCAGCTGCTGGTCGAAAGGGTGCAACGACGAGCCACAAAACTTGTTCCGCAACTGCGAAACCTTGACTACCCAGAAAGGCTGAGAAGAAGAGCCACCCCGGTTGCTCAGTTGGCAAAGCGTTGGCTCCGGCCCGCTGCTGAGGAACATGCAGTGGCAGTGCATGTCCAGGCTTGGGATCGGTTACCCTGAGACGCGCCGGCGCTCAATAGTTTACCCGACGTACAGGTCGACTGGCAACTGACTGGTGAGAGGGTGACCTGAACGGGGCGGCCGGCCCTCTGCTTTGTGGGATGTTAAACTTTGGCTTCTAAATTAGCCCTTCATTGTGGGAGTTGCTCGTTCGGTTGGTAGGGTCGGGGTCTCCGTGACAAGTCACTTGATGACTTTAGTGAGACTCCGACTCCAACAGCCGTACTGGGAACAACTTTGCCAAAATGTATAATAAAAAAATAGTTATTTCAGGATCCACCAGCCGCAACCACGAGAGGACACCGCTTCAAGGTCACCAAGCCTCGGGCTGTCTCCAGAGTCCGGAGGAACCCCTCGCTGTCCGTACCGTCACGGACTAGAACAGCCTTCCTGCTTGGGTAGTAGAAGCAACGAGCACCAATGTCTTCAAGACTTATATTGAGCATTGGGTGCATTGGGTGAGGTTTTTGTATGAGACCCCAACTAGATCCCTGAATTGTTGTTAAATCGATTTCGACGCAGCCGGGTGAGACAGGCACCTGTGATTGCCTCCCATAGACCCGTATAATTTTATCTTATCATTTTTACAACTTTTGTGAAAATTTTAAGATTAGGTCATCTTTGGTCAGGTCACCACTATAGGTCAAGTGATCTGACCTCAAAAAGTTTAAGATAGCATAAATCGGAACAGCGTGAACTTATCCGATTGAAACTCCTATCACATAATGAGGTCAGCAAGTTCTCTAAAATATGTTCCGGCATTTTTTATATATCGATGACCTAAAGTCAGGTATGACCATGACCTCTCCATTGGAAATACATGGGAAAACTTATCTCAACTGAATAAGTTAGTAACAGGTGGGGATGGATCGTTTATTTTAACTGCATTATATTTGCCTTGTCATTGCAGTTCTAATGATATGCATTTTGCCCAATTTGAACTTGACCTGACCTCAGGTCAGGTCAAATCCTTGATTTGACCTAGCAAGGTCATATTATGTATCATTCGATTCGGCTTGCTGCGAGGATTCATATAGTTTTGCTCGATCTGTTATTCTGTTATTCTGAAAAAAACCTTAGAGGGCCATCGATCGCCCCCGGTGGGACGAAGGTTAAAGAAAAAGCTACAAAGTCACGAGGTCAAAACCTGAGCTGAGGTCAAAGTTTTTTATCGTATGTCCCATTGTATCTTCTATCCAATATTATCCATTTTAATTAATTTCGCTCCGCCACTTTTAAGATAAGAAACTATTTTTGATTCAATGTTTGCGTTGACCTCAAAATTTGATGACCTCTATCTGGTGACCTCTTTGCCTTTCGGACCTGAAAATGGGCCAAATTGTTTGTTTATATAGGGGACCTTGGATGCAAAATTTGGTGGAAGTCTAAGGGGCGATGCTAAAATCGCCTGGACAATTTGTCCTAGAATGACCCAAATATATTATATCGCGACATGATAGAGTAATGAACTTGACCAATCTCGACTAAAACGTTTCGGATAATATGGAATGGAACCTTTCCCTCATGGACTTAGGCGGCTTTAAATTTATTCGTAACTTTCACCTTTGTAATCACGGCATTTCCCGACAGGTTTCTAGCATGTTAAAGATCTGATCATTATGATCTCGTTTGTCCTTGAAAATATTCACCTCGTTCAATGAAAATTTGCCATGATTAAGATCATGATGACCCGCACAAAACCAAACCACCGTATTTCTTACTTGGTTTTTAGAAGGTCTAAGAGGACAGTTTATGACCTTTTCTACTGCGAGTTGACGCCGGACCCCTTTCCACCACGCGTGTTAAGCCATCTGTTTTTCCTGCTCGTCTGACAAGTAGGCCCACCCATCGACGGATCCACGAAACGACAAAGCTGTTATTGGCCGGGGAATTAATACTCACCCGTCCGGGATCACAACAGACACTGCCAAACATCTTATTGCCAAGATCACACCAGGTCAATTTTAGCCATGGGCTACACAACAGGAAATAGCCTAACCCGCAGTTTTGGCCTGCTGTGAATAGTTCCAATAAAAAATTAAATTCAAGCATTCAGACGAAAATTGATCGAATACGTAGTTGTAAGCTGGTATTTTAGAGTTTTTATCGATGAGCTTGTAACCTAATGCGGTAAAATTTCACCGAAAATAGTGCTGTCCCAGTCTTTGCTGTATCTTGGGGCACTATTGACCACCCACATTCTATTCCTGTGTTAAAAGCATGAGTGTAGCTTAATCAAGTCATTCACTCACGAGTACTCACATAGCAGGAAATCCAGGAGGCATCCGAGACCCGTTGAAGAACCCGAACGGGAAATCCATCATTTCGATTTCTCCTTGAAACGCCGCCGTTGCTTATATGCTGCCTCACAATCCTCGCTACCAGCTGAAAGCTACATCATCAGAGCAGGTTAAATTGTTTGGTTTTGATGTGTGACTTGGAGACTGAGATTTTGAACTGCTAACTTGAAGCTGCAAGCTGCATGGCAGAGATATTCTTCTTGTCCGAGTGCTGTGCCGTTTTCTGCTCTTACACACAGTTCACACACAGTTTTCGCGAGACAGAAATGTCCTGCAGCTCCTTTGAATTTCCACAATCGTGTTCACAAGTTCACCATCTCTAATGCATCCACGGGTTCTTGCATTAAACCCTGTATTTGACACACACCCTTTACCACGATATCAATGCACGATCCAACCACTACAAGTCACGTGAGCTAAAACGCAGTACCCTGCTTATAGTGATTGAGTATCATGCGACCACTGCAGTGTCGTGCAGTGGTAGGTTTGATATCACGTGACCTATTGCCTCAGGTGTCTGATGCGTGACTTGAGGCCCACTAAGGTGAGCTGATGACGGTTTGAAGAGTCGTGGCTCGGTGCGGAAGCAGTGAGCTGAAAAAGACGAAAACATGATGTTAGCGTTTCGCCGCAAGTGAAGTATCAATGCACGTATAAAGCTCTACATTTACAGTCGAAAATTTCACCAGCGATGCATATGTAATCTATTGATCATAATTTTATCGGTACCTGGGCCACGAGCCCACTTTCGGATTTATATTTGCTCTGGACACCTCCGTTAGACAGTTCCGGTAATTCTGTGAATCTGATTCCGATTTAGTCTCGGCGCTCACACCCAATGGGCAATTTTCATTACCACAGCTACGCTGGGCAGCCCCGCGTCGGCATTACGTGACCTTTGACCTAACCTGTGACCCTTGACCACAGGCGAAGCGGGCAGTGTGAGTAGTCGAGCCTGACGGCGACATCTGACAGTCTGGCCACTGCACGTGCTGGTCCTGAAGATATTCGTTTTCTATTTTCCAATGAGTAATTTTTCCAGTTTTAAGAACATAGCCCTGTTGCTTTGCTTTTCCTGAAGTGAGTTTTGCCAATTTATGCATGTTTTCCTAGCACTACCCGCTCGGATAGGTACCCGTAGAGCAACGGAGAGTCGCAATCCTGTGCAATAACCGACCTAAGGACAGAAAACCTCAAAGAAAACCACGATGCCTGAAATTCCACGTCGGGTCATACAGGTTGTTCCAGTGTAATACAACTCTTTGGAACACTATAAAACTACTACTGAATTCATGACATTAAAATTTTACCTTCTAAAACTAGTTAAATTTTATTTCGGGCGCTTTTCAGTTTCAGCACTTTTCAGCTTTCAGTACTAGTCGCTCCAAAGCGTAAGAAGTCCATACCCCTGATCCAGGGTATGATACTTACCACATAAAATTGCGTTAAACACTAGATCAAAGGACCTTAACGTTAAATGCAGGCACTTATTAAGTTCAAATATTACATCTAGCAACTCTTCAAAGACTATTGCCATACCCATGGCTATTTTTCTTTCTTTTATTCTCGATGCATGCAGTTCACTTTATGCCGATTATCCTTCCACCGCTCTGTCGGCGAACAGGCTAATAGACAATGCTGGTAAAAAACCCAGCCAGAGAATTATGTTTACACAGCACTAATACAAAACCCAGTAGCTTCAAAACACAGCTCCAGCCTCCACACTTGTGCGGCGAATTGAACATGACTCTGCAGCCTGTTGCGATGGGAGAAACTAAACTTTTTGTAAATCGTTTATATTACCGATCAGCCATTGGCCCAATGAGGGGTTATCATAGCTTATTGCTTGCAATATCCCCTGTACATAAATACATATGGCGGAAACTATCGAGTAGTGTGTCTGCTTTACCTCTTTGGATTGGAGCTGAAGTGTATTTATATAAGGTAGGCTACCGTTCGAGATGAATTATGCAACAGCCAAATCTGTGTTGCAGGACCTAAAAAGGTGAGTTCAACAGCGTGTTGCCAATCTTCGTGTTGAACTGTTCCATCACAAAATACAGCCTTGCGCTCTCAAAAACATGCTTTTTACGGTCCGGCACTAAAAATATTATATATTGCATAGTTCATACCGAATGATAGCTCACAGCACAACTTTACATAGATACCTACAAGGTTTAGGCGTTCGGTCCTTGTTTCTCTCTGAGAGCCTGACCTCAAGTATTTTGGCTCGTTCTTGTCTGACAGCTTTAATGCATGAGGGCAACTGTGGGGGATAAAAACCTAGTTCTTTTGTGTGTCTGATACTGGACCAGACAATTTAGGTTTTTTTTTAAATATAAATTACCTCCGTGTTCCCATCTAGAGCGGTGATGGCATTCAGGCCAGTGACGGAAACATTTTTGTGCAACTGTTCAAACCAGCTACCTTGCAGCTGCTGTTACATAATTTAAATCCACTTACAGGATGACATGTTGATTGTATCAGTACCGAACTCAGCAAAATCGAAATCATGCAACTACAGGGTGTTTTAGAAAGAATGATATTTTTTAAATGTTCAGTAAAGGACTCAAAATCCTTCAAACCCGCCCACAAAACGCCATTTTAATGGTAAATCATAGGACATTTTTCTATAGACATTTTTCATTTGCATCAAATATTTTGCCCCGTCTTAAATGTACTCGGAAAAAATGATGCAAGAAACATAATACATGCCCGCTTATCTTTGAGAAAACGGAACTGGCAGGTTCTAAAAAGGTTTTAGCACACAAAAATGGCACGTGAGCATGCACATCAAAGGCACAAGTTTCAGTAATATTACAAATTTAAAGTTGTTGGCTCAAGCTCCAAATGGCTCGTTGGCTTACCTTCCATATGAATGACTGGATGCGGCGGACACGGCGCAGAAGACCCCACCGTTCACCGCAGAACAAGGGACATGGACCAATTGGGGATTGCTTGCTTGGACCTAAGCTTGAGAGGTGTGTTTTTTATAATTAATTTCCAGAGGCAATGTGCCTGTGGACTGTGATGTACCGCAGTGACGATGTAATGTTTGCAGTGTCGTTGGCGTGATAATTGTCACGTGATACGCGCGTGATTTCTACGAACATTTCGATGAAGACAAAACAGACAGCATTTTTCAGCTCATTTTTAAGACTACTTTTAACTAGTAAACATATAAAAACAGTTATCAAAATACAAATAATCGTAAATGTCCCAAAATTTGCTTTCGATTGATATGTAAATCATACCACAACAACCTATTTATAACCGTATTATGATCAATTCAAAAATATCATTCTTTATGAAACACCCTGTAGCATGATGTAGAGTGGGTTATGGATTGTACATCCAAATGACTCCCCAATCCTGTGTTGGATTGGATTGGACTGCATTGAATTGTAATGGATTTGTCAGAGGATTCACATAATTTCAAATCTTGATATGTATATAAATTTTTATAGATATAGCAGTTTTTTCATCATTTGGGTCGGATTTGGAGCCAAAATAATGGTGTGTATGAAATTTAGCCTGGATTGGTCGAATTACCAAAAAATTACCCAATTTAATCTGATTTTTTGTGATCATGATTCACTCTGAGGAGAACCATTAGTATGGAAAAATTAAAGTTTACCAGTTCGACGTGATTTAAGAAACTTTGTGATCCGAGTGACATATCTAAAGGTATGGCATATGAATTCAGTGTTGCAAGTTTGGGTGTGTTTTGACTTGACTTATTTTTGATAATTTTGGCTTCACATAATGATAGATTTTTGAGTGCTGAGGTGAGGAGCATGATTATAAGCGGACGAAATATTTGATGGCTTGCCTCCTCATATCCTGGATGCAAAATAGATCGAATACGCCAAAAGTGGCCCAAAAGTGTATCAGATCCATTTTGCATCCAGGAATGGAGGAGACACGCCATCAAGCATCTTACCAACTTACTTGATAATTTTAGTTGTTAACTAAGACATGCTGATCTGTCCCTTGGACTGCGTATTTGATACTTCTGAAATTATCTTAGCCACCTCTAATTGAACCGAGAGGCATTACTGGTGGTGTATTACTTCACTGTGTGCCAGCGTTTGGATTAGGGGCTACAAGCCAGGGCGGATGCAGACATTGCGGACCCTGACAGGGGGGGGCAGGCCCCCTCGAAAGGCCCGGAATAGCTTTGGGGGTCAGACTGTGCAAGGTATACATTTCATAAAACGTAAATACACATAAAAATATATAGACCAGTGAGCAAAAAAATGTTAAACACCCTTTTGGGGGGGAAGGGGGGCGAAAAACCCGAGAACCCAAAAAATCACGAAATTATAAACTGACTCTAAAATCCTTGAGGTCCGTTCAGCATTTGAGTAGATCTCTACAAATCCAGGGACTCGACAAATTTCGGCAAGGGTCACTGATCGGGACCATCTCAGATAGCATACAATATCAAGTGGCCTACATGAATTAAGAGTTTAGCCTGCGCCACGGTGGGCCTCCGAGCCACCTTTGCCCAGGTGGGGGGTGTTTGAACACCCCCATCGAACTCGGCCCCTATGCGGGATAGCGAAAAAACACGAATGCTGGAAGATAGATCATACAAATTCATGACGGAACTATAGTGGTCTCTTTTTGGCTCAAGTCAATATTGAGGTCATGACATGTCAAAGAAAGTGACATTTTGAGTAGAGTTCTTTGGCTCTAGCGTCTGACAGAGTTGAGTTCAGGGCATATTTTAAGCTACAAAGTGGTGGGCATTTTGCCCACCAGTCCCCCGTGCTATGTCCACCAGTGAACGGCCCTGAACGGCCCAGTGCCCACCAGTCACCAGTCATTTGATGCTCCTGGAGTGCTCTTTTGGTGGGGATTCGTGCCCTTTTCAGCCGAATGCCCACCAGTCCCAATTCCTTAAAATATGCCCTGGTTGAGTTAGAGTTATTTTTAGGCACCATTGGCTTCTTCTCGTCACGGCGAATCAAATGATGTATAATATGACCATACTAGGTCAAAACACAAGAATGGCCGGACCTCAAGTCAGGTCAAGGTCACTTTTTAACCTAGCAAAGTCAATTTGCACATCAATCGACTTGTTGTAGCAATCCAAACGCAATGATATCAAACTAAAGGCTGTATCATCATTTCATGCCATGTTATTGACCTAAGTCTAAAAACTGCGAATGTGGCCCCAGATGACTTCTCAGAGGGCACAGGTAAAAAATTTGCAACACGAACCTGGAAAGGGGCCCAGAATACTAGGATTTGGAGAATATGAAGGTATTCTCAGACGTATTTACACAAACACAGTCCAATTTCTGTTTTTCCCATGTATTTCCAATGGAGAGGTCATGGTCCGTACTTGGCCTTAGGTAATCGATAAGAAAAATCCCGGAATATATGTTTTAGCAACCGGTGGGGCCATTATGTGGTATAAGTTCCAATCCGATAGATTCACCCATTTCTTACTTATGCCATCTTAAAAATTTTTGGAGGTGAGGTCACTTGACCTGTACTGGTGACCTGACCTGAGATGAATCAACCCTAAAAATTTTGGGAAATGTTGCGGAATGATCAAAGATAAGGTATGCCAAGTACGGCGGCGCTCTGCCCCACCGTTTTTTCGTGCCGCCGGAAAAAAACGAGATGGGGTGTTTAACCCTCGCCCCACCGGGGGCCATCGATGGCCCCCTAAGGTTTTTTCCGGGATCGCAGAAAAACGAAGAGGTGCAGCACCGCGGTTGAGGGCTCTACCTCTCACTGCATTATTTTCCCACCATCCCTAAAATTTTTTAACCCGGGTCACCCAAGGTCAGGTCACCAGACGAGGTCAACCAAGGTCACCTCACTTCAAATTCAGAGCTCTGTAAGAGCTACATTTCGAAGTCGATCGATCTGAAACTTCCTACACATTATGGCCTCTCCACGGTCTACAAGGTGTATAGCCGGAATTTTTCGATTTCGTGCCCTGAGTTCAGGTCACGAGGTGACCTCTCCAGTTGAAAAGGCATGGGGAAAAGCTGTCTTATGATCTAAAAGTCACAAAAGCAATTGAAAACGCTAAGCTTGATCAGAAACGCGTTCTCGGACACCCTTTTACGGATTCCAGGGGCCATATTTGCCTTTTTGACCTCTCCAAGGTCATCCAAGGTCACCAGGGGCCAAAACAGTAATTTGGCAATAACTTTTGACCCAAATAAGCTAGAGCGCTGAAATAACCACCATCGTGTTTGTCTCGTCACTGGCTTTCATTTGATATACAGTAAAGTTACTTTCTGACCTTTAGTGACCTCAGGTTATCTTAGGTCACGAGGTGACCTCTGGAGGTCAAACCACTATAATAATAATTGTTGGGGTTTAACCCTATTTCCGTCAGGCTCCCGGCTACCCCTATTTCCGGCAAGGGGGGCAATATCGGCCCCCCTAAGATCTCGTAATCTAACCAGCCGATTTTGAAAATTCAAAGTGCCATAGATTCCTCTGCTGGTAAACTTTATTTTGAAAAAAATTCAAAATTTTTTATTTTTTAGGAAAAGGTCGTGCAAAATATACAATTTTTGTGTATTTTTTAGATTTTCCATAACCCTTGTCTCTGTTGTACGATTTTCACAAAACTAGTTCAGATTTACAAATAATTGACCCAAAATTTTCATATACTCGAGTTACGCAAAAATTCGAAATTCAATGGCAGTTCCAGGACCAGGACTATGAGGGGAAATATATACAACCTAAAAAGTTTTTGTTACGCGGATTAGAAGCCGTCATATACTGCTTGGCATCTTTGACACATAAATAAATGAGAAAAAAAAGTGAAAAACTCATCAGGGGCGGATGCAGTAAGGTAAAACAGTGGGGTAAAATACATACCAACAATATGCGAATGCTATGCATGAGTATATTAGTCCCTCGACTAGTTGAAATTTAATTTCTGATAATGTTTACCCTCCCATGGCAGCTCTGGGAAAGGGGGTGACATAGGCGGATCAAGGACCCGTCGTGGGGGGTGGGGGTGATTGGAAACACATTTTCAATATACAACGATATTGAGTCGCGGCGGTGATACTGGCTGGGAATATACATTTTGAAAATGTGTAGTGACTGGACACGCCTCTGGTAATCTAGAATTGGGTTATATCTATTTTGAATTTTCATATACCCAATTGTATTCGCCCTGGCACGGCTGTAAGCAGTCTTCTCACTTACTAACGTTTAGTCCTTCTTGATAACATTCCCCCATTTTGAACTGCTGTAACCGACCCTGATGAATACAAATAGTGACAATTGTGAATGCACTATCATCTCACATAAAAAATGATATAATAAAACCATATAACTGGTATCAGGATCAGCAGAGACGGCTTCCTTTTACAAAAAAACCCATCGCATACGATAATACTTGGTTTGTGGATAGAACCTCCCCAAAAACCCAGCCATAGCTCCGCCCCTGGTAAATATATAATCTTGAAAATTTCAGAAAACCTGCCTGTACTAGTTTTAGGAAAAGTCAGGAAGTTTCAAAGTTCTATCGCAAGCCGTTTCGGAGATATTCTTGAAAAACCTGAAGGGGGGGCAATATTAGCCCCCCTGCCGGAAATAGGGTTAACGACGCACCAACTGCCAGGGTCATACGGCGTCGCCAACTCTCACCCTGTTGGAAGGGATTTTGGGGATTAGATCGACTTATTCAGAGGCTACGCCGGGACTTGAACCCGGGACCGGTGGCTTAGAAGACAAGGGTGCTATCCACTAAGGCACCTCATCCCCTGGTCAAATCACTGGAGGGAGGTCTTTACGTTTCACACAGCGGAAAAAGGACTGACAATTTCCTATCAAATGTACTTTACCAGACCTCAATAGCTCTAATGGCATAAGAGTTATGCTCAGTTTGCTTAAGCATTGCATATTTGAGTGAAAATAGCCGATCTTGACCTAATTTGACCTCTGGAGGTCAAACCATTGATCTGAGCACTAAAACATGTGAAGTAATTTCTTACTGAATTCACGCGAGCTTTCTATTGCACTTTGCAGATTTTCGCTAACGCCCATATTTTCGGAGTTAGAGGGGGGCCATCGATGCCCCCGGTGGGGCGAAGGTTGCGCTGGACCCCCGGTGAGGCACGGGTTAAACACCCCCTACCGGGGCGAGGCTTAAGATGTTACACCTACTACTCACTAGCAGGGACTTGTAGCCACAGAGGGACGAGACCAAAGGAGGCCGGCAAGCAAGGCAGGGGGCCGACTGTAGCCACTGGAGGCCCAGGTAGACCACGGGAGGGGGTGGTACGGATGCTGTAAGTAGGGGACTGGCTTGGGCCAAAATATGTCTGAGATTATCGTGAGGGGCCCGATCGCAGACACAAAGGTCCCAAGTGAACTATATGGGCCCCGGAAACATTTCAGGGGCCCGGATAGCCACAGGAGGCCCTGATGAACCGCAGGGGGCCCGGTTGGGGTCACAGAGGGCCCGGGTGGATGACAGGCTACGCTGGCAGTGGGCTCGGGGTAGTTCTAAGGGGCCCGGTCGCATACTCAGAGGTTCCAAGTAGAATAAAATGGGTTCAAAAGTATGTTGGGGTACCTATATAACCACAGGGGGCCCGTGTGAACCGCAGGGGTCCAACTGCAGCCAAAGGGGGCCCGGGTGGAAAACCGGTGACCTGCAACTGCTGAGAATAGGGGGCCCGGCTTGGGCAGCAGTGGACCCCCGAGACAATTGTTAGGGGCCCCGTCGTGGGGCTCGTGGAACCTTCGAGACGGGCGCCCGAGAACAACTCTGGGGTCCACTGGAGCGGAGCCAAATTATTGTGAACTCCTCAAACAGCTAGTTGGGGGCCCGAGACAAACTCTGGAGGTCTCCGAAATTAATTCAAGGGCCCGGGTACACTATAGGGGCCCCTAGACCTTCCCTCGGGTGGCATTTGGAGGGCAACTTGTGGGGCCGGGACACAGCGGCTGCAGCCGGAGGTGTTGCTGTCCAGTGCTTAAAGGCAATGAGTGTGGCACCTTCACAACGTGATTTTAACTGCGATAGCCGAGTTGTAAAGCAGGTCGGAAAACCCGGTACTCCATATTTCATTTGTCTTGGAACTCGATATTTCCGTAGAAAAAGCTAAAACCTACCTGACACCAGCCCCTCATCAACCCCTCGCCGGGCGGCCATTGTTGTGAGCTGATGGTTTGACGACATATGATGACGTCACGATGAGCATCAGCCAATCGAAGCCCTTGAAGCGTTACAAGTATGGTAGTGGTTGCCAGATCGTGACATAATCCACAGGCTGATATTTATTTCTTTTTTCTAGAGGAGTATTTTTAAAAACCAAACATTGAGCTTATTGTACGTTTTTCAGAGAAATCATGAGTGGTTTCATTATTTTTGACTAAAAGTACGCCTAATAACACTAAATTCTAGGATTCGACAAGGTGCCACATTCTCTTTAAGGTCGGCCTAAGGGAGGGCGATCGCTCCATCGCCCCCCTCTTGGATCCTCCCCTGGCTACAAGCACACAGTAAGCTAGTGTGAGAAGCGTGGGTAGATGGGTAGCTTAGGTAGATGAGCAGCGTGGGCAGATGGGCAGCGTGGGTATATGTGTATATAGGTGTGGTGTGAGTGGTCTCAAGTAGTACTGTCAACGAAATTCAATACCGAAAAGGCGACACCAAAGAGTGAGTCAGGACGGTCCGGTAGGATTGCAGGGCGCCATCGATCGGGAAGTTCACCTCGGCGACCGCTAAACTCTGAATAAACTATGAACTCAGTCTGCAGTTGGGTATAATGAGGACCGGGTAGCCTGGTTGATTCATTGCTCGTCTTGATCGGACTGCATGAATTAACGGTGGGCTCAATACCAACGGTGGAAACTGTCATCCATGTCCGATCTGACCCGGTGAAGAGGGTCCTTAAAACGTGCACTGGAGGGGGCTCGGAGGCCCCTACCTATTTTTACCAAGGTAGCCGGAAAACCGCTCTTAGCCGAACAATGCTACTTGGTCACATTGGAGAGAATGTACCGTTGCGTCAATTGGTGAAAGATTTGGAAATCTGTCGCAATATTTTTTGACTTAAAGGATTTCAAAGTCAGATCTGCATTTTCAGATCGCCACAATCGGGCGGTCGGACCCGTTCGCTTGCATTAGAGACCGAGTGGGGACGATATAGCGCCATATAACCGGGATGATATATCAAATTCACCTCACTTAAACATCAGTCAGGTCAAAGGTCACTGATGAAAGGTCAGAGGTCAAAGGTCATGTCAGCCCTTTCAAGGTCATTGACCCCAGTGCTTCCGGTCAAATGGCGTTACCCGGTTTCATGTTTAGGTACTCTTTACTCATGACCCCAGTCCGTATGACATTATAGTTGAGGTAACTCAAGTTTGAGGTCAAGGTCAAAGGTCATGGTTAATGGTCAATCTTCATTTTCCGCCAAATAATTTATATAGTGCTAGTTATGGTTTGCCTTATAGGTAGTATACCATATTGTGACATCATAGGATCTTCAAAAACCTTGACCCCAAACTTAAAGGAAAGATTATTTGCAACCTTCCCTCTATGACCCTGGTTCCACTTGAGCTTATTCCCGTCTTTTTCCTATAGCCCCCATCCACCCCTGTCAAACGGCGTTTTTTTCTGCCGCTCTTATTTTTGGGGATCTTAGGAGGAGTGCCTACCATGCCCCCTCCCAGGGGCGCAGCCAGGGGGGCACAGGGGGCACGTGCCCCCCCATCGGTGCCGGGGTGCCCTTTTGATTGCCAGGTGGTGTACCCTCTTTGGGCCGTGCCGCTCGAAATTTAGTGCCCTACGCCGTTGAGCCTAGATGGAACTAGACTGCATTTGGCGATATAAATTATTGTTTGACAATTAAGTGCCTTTTTAGTCAGTTGGGGCATTCTGTCGCCTTTTCAGGCACCCGGGAAGAGTATAGGCACGTAATCCGTTTCCAGATAATGCCTCATCGTTGCCAATAATCGAGGGGCGGAGCTAATCTCGTGCCCCTTGAGCTCATCGGGTGCCCCCTGAGCTCTGGTCTTGGCCCCCGGAGCTGATTACTTGCCAGCTAAGCCGATCTGGTGCCCCTGAGTCAATCGAGTGCCCCACTGAGCAAATAATTGTGCCTCCTGAACCCATAGGCGTAGGAACCGGGGGGCCAGGGGGCCACTGGCCCCCACTTTTCTGTGATGGGCTTCCCGCAACGGAGGTAAGAATATCAACAACTGTAATATCAAACGAGAAACTCAAACTGGCCCGATAGCTTGCCCCGGAACCCCGTTAAACTTACCTGTGCCCCTAAATTAAGTTGAGGTCCTTTGAGTTGATTTTAAGGTCCCCTGAGCTTCTCGGGGCCCCTGAACTGGCCTCTGATACCATACGAGCTAGTCTGGGCTCTTTGAGCTGAACTGAGCGCCCCTGAGATGGTTTGGGCAGCCTGAAATTGCCTAAACTGAGCTAGGAGCCGTAACCTTAAACAGGGCCCCGTGAGTTGGCCAGAACCTATATCCACCGACCTGGGGGCCCCTGAGCTGAGCTGGGACCGTAAAGTTAATATTGTCCCTTGAGCTAATCTGGATCCCCTGTGATGCACAGAAGACCCTAAACTTATCTGAGGCCCCTGCACAGGAATAGGGCCCTGCTTTGAAATTTGGTTATAAGCTTTAATTGAAACCCTGGACTGTTCTGAAACCCCAAATATGCCAGCAAGGGGCCCCTGGATGACCCAGACCCTTAAGCTTATCTGGTCATCAGAGCTAATATGGGCTTCTGTGTTGAACTGAGGGCCCCTGAGATGGTATGGGACCCCTATAAGGCTTTACAGCCACTGACCTGGCGGCCGTGAGTTTGAATGGGTCCCTTGAGATGTTCTGACAGTGGTGTAGCCAGGGGAGGGGGTCCCTGGGGTCCACGGACCCTTGGGCTGACCTTATGCACTAAAAACACAAAAATTGATCTCGGGGGGCCTCTGAGCTTGATCCCGGTGGGGGGCCTCCCGAGCTTGGTCTCAGGAGGCCCCCGATAATCGGTATCGAGGGCTCCAGAGTACCGAATATTGATCTTGGGGGACCCCTGTGCTCAGTCTCAGGGGGGTCCCGAGCTTGGCCTCAGGGCCCCCGAGCTTGGTCTCAGGGCCCCTCCTCCCCGAGCTCGGTCTCACGGGCCTTTCGATTTTGGTTTTAGGGACCCCGAGCTTGGTCTCAGGGGCCCCGAGCTTGGTGTCTGGGGCCCTCCGAGCTTGGTCTCAGGGAGCTCCCGAGCTTGGTCTCAGGGGGCCTTTCGAGTTTGGTCTCAGGGCCCCCGAGCTTGATCTCAGGGGCCCCTGAGCTTGGTGTCAGGGAGCCCTCCGAGCTTGATCTCAGATAACCCCCGAGCTTGGTCTCAGGGCCCCCGAGCTTGGTCTCAGGGGACCCCCGAGCTTGGTCTCAGGGATGTCCCCAAGCTTGGTCTCAGGCCCCCTCTCCCCAAGCTTAGTGTCAGAGGCCCTCGAGCTTGGTCTCAGGGGGGCATCCGAGGGCATCTGATGCATAAGGCTGACCGTATGCACTGGAAAACACAAGCATTGGTCTCGGGGCCCTGATCTTGGTCTCAGGGGGCCACCGAGCTTGGTCTCAGGGAACGCCCGAGCTTGGTATCAGGGGACCCCCGAGCTTGGTCTCAGGGGCCCCTGATCATCGGTATCGAGGGCTCCAGAGTACCGAACATTGATCTCGGGGGGCCCCTGAGCTCGGACTCACGAACCTTTCGATCTTGGTCTCACGGGCCTTTCGATATTGGTCTCAGGGTGCCCCAGAGCTTGGTCTCAGGGCCCCCCGAGCGTGGTCTCAGGGGACCCCTGAACTTGGACTGAGGGGCCCCCGAGCTTGGTCTCACGGGTCTTCCGAGCTTGGTCTCAGGGGGCCCCCGATCATCGGTATCGAGGGCTCTGGAATACCGAATATTGATCTCGGGGACCCGTGAGCTTGGTCTCAGGGGCCCCCGAGCTTGGTCTCAGGGGACAACCGAGCTTGGTCTCAGGGGGCAAGCTTGGTCTCATGGGCCTTTCGATGTTTGGTCTCACGGGCCTTTCGATCTTGGTCTCACGGGGTCTCGAGCTTGGTCTCAAGGAACCCCCGAGCTTGGTATCAGTGGGCCCTCGAGCTTGGTCTCAGGAGCATCCGAGCTTGGTCTCAGGGTCCCCTCGAGCTTGGTCTCAGGGGCCCCCGAGCTTGGTCTCAGGGGTTCAGGATCCCCCTCGGGGTGCCCCCCGACTATTGCTATCGAGGGACTCATGAGTGAAGCACGAGCATTGGCCTCATGAGACCCACAGTTTGGTCCCAGGGGCCCCCAGACCTGGGTTCAGGACCCCTGAGCATCGGCATCGAGGGGCTCCAGAGTACCAAGCATTAGTCTCGGGGGGGGCTCGGAAATATTGATGTTGAGGGCCCCGGAACATCGGTGTCGAGTTACTTCTGAGAAAAGCGCGAGCATGGGTCTAAGGGTGCCCCTGGAGCCTGATCTAAGTGGGACCCCGAGCTTGGTCTTAGGACCCCCGGGCATCAGTATCAAGGGGCTCCGGAGTATTGGTTTAGGGGAGCAGTTATATTATGGGCCTCCAAATGGTGATTTCGGAGGGCCCCCGAAAGTGTGGATACAGTGGTGTAGCCAAGGGGGCCCTAGGCGTCCGCAGACCCCCACCTCTTGGGCCAATCTGAACCACTGCAAAGGGATTCTCTGATCACGTGGCCCCCAGAGTTAGTCTCAGGGGCCCCTGAAGATTCGTTCTCAGGGTGTCCCGAGTCGGCCTTACGGTCCCCGCCCTGAGAGTCGGTCTCAAGGCCCCCCGAAAGTAGATTTCGGGGGCCCCTGAGGGTTGGTATCAGGGGCCCCAAAGTCGGCATCAGGGGCCCCGGGAGTCTGTCTCAGGGGAGGGGGCCGAGCTAGTCCCAGCCCCCCAGAGAGTGGTTCTCAGGGCCCTGCAACAGTCTATTTCAGGGGGACCCCTGAGAGTCAGTCTCAGGGAACCCCAAGAGTCGGTCAAGGGGACCCCAAGAGTCTGTCCTAGGGGACCCCGAGATTCGGTCTCGGGGTCCCCCTGAGAGTCTGTCTCAGAGAACCACAAGAGTGAGTCTCAGAGCACCCCAAGAGTCGGTCTCAGGGAGCCCTCATAGTCTCACGGGTTTCTCTCTCAGGAGTCAATATTTAGTTTCAGATGGCCCCGAGAGTTAATCCGGGGGTCCGAGAGTTAGTCTAATTTGATCTGCAGAGTGCTGGTTTCAGGGGGCCCCAGAGGGGTAATTTTGGGAGCCCTCGATATTTAGCCTCAGGCTGTCCCCCCCAAGTTTTGGTATAAGCGGCTCCAAGAGTCAATCTCAGGAGCACCCAAAGTTAGTCTCAGAGGGCTCCCGGTTGTCAGTCTCAGAGACATCCGAGAGTTAATCTCAGGGTTCTGAGAGTAATTTCCAGAGGTGCTCCCGATTTTTGGTCTCACGGGCCCGGAGTTAGCCTCAGGCCCGCGAGAGCTAATCTGGAGCCTCCGAGAGTCCAGTCTCAGGAACGCCAAAGACTCAGTCTCAGGGTGATTCCACCCCCCCCGGGTGTTTGTCTCAGGGGCGCCCTAGAGTAAGTCTCAGAGGGCTGTCGGAAGTCATTCCCAGCCCCCTCCCCCACCCCAAAGACAGCCTCAGGGGACCCCAATAGCTAATCTGGATGGCCACGATAGTCCAGTCTCAGCCCCCCCTCCAGAGCAAATCTGGGAGGCCCAATAATTTGTCTCAGAGGTGCTGCCGATAACTAATCTCAGGAGCTACTGAGAGATTCTCAGGGCCCCCAGTTTTGATCAAGAGGGGCCGTGAATCAGTCTCAGAGACCCCTTGAGATATAATCAGGAGAGCGGCCGAAAATTAGCTTTGTGAGCGCCGCCAAGTGTTGGTCTTAGGTGGCTCCAGAGCTCAAATACAAATTTTCAAAATCATATGCCTCGGAAAAAATGTACCTACCCCTATTGCGTACTAAAGAAGGACAAAACATGTCGATAGGCACCATTATCGAAGGAAAGGCAAAAATTAATCTAATTTTACCATAAGAGCAAATCGAACAGGGCTAGTCAATTTTTAATGTAGTAGCTTAACACCAATAAAAACATTCCTAAATATTCTGAAATAAACAACTTTCCAATATTTTCGTAGGAAACCAGACAAACTAGGGTAATGACAGAAATTGATGAGCATAATCCCAAAAAAGAAAAATAGGTATGAAAGGTTGAAAATAACAATAACAGAGTGAGCCAAAGCGATAGATATCTTCGGCGCCTTTTGTCTTGGTAATTTGCTCGTTTACAAGATAGCAAGGGTAAGAAAGTAACTGGATCTCAACAGGATCTGTCGACGGAATAGAGGTTATGTAACGTTCAGGACACACTTCCATAACCCTTGTATCTGTATTTGTTTTTTTTCGTTTCTTTGGAAATTTCCTGATTAAAGAGTTCATGGATTCGTCACCGGGAAATAAATTGCTAATCATTTCCGTAGATCATTTCTTCGTACTCAAAACGACTGACCTCCAATAACTTCATGTCTGATTACCCGAGTGAATTGAGGTAGACTCAGGTTTAACATCATGCGCGCATTAACATTGAACTTCCCGAAATATGGCTCAAAGCTGTTATTATAGCCACACTACAATATAAGTTATGGGCCATCCTTAATATTTGGTGACCTTAGTTTACCAACACTTGGTCGGATCGAAAAACCAAGCTATAAACAAAAATAAGAACAAAAGAATGCTTAAAAAGCCATACCAAAATTTCTGGCCTAATCGTGGTGAATGTTATAATGTTAAAATACTATACAAAAGATATAGGAGATGGGCCCGGTTACTAAGGGAACATAAGGGCCTGTGGCCCCCGACGGTAGTCGGACCCCTCCTTGGCCGAATCCCGGGCTACGCCACTGTGTTCTGAGACTCTACATCAGCCACCCTGGGACCTCCTGAGCCTAGCTGGGGCCCTGAGCTAATCTGGGTACCGCTCTGCTTAACTGGGGCCTCTGATCTGGTATGGGGGCCCTGAACTCTTCAGGTCCCTGGGCCAAGCTGGGGCCGTGAGCTTGAATGGGAGCCCCTGAGCTGGTACATGAGAGGGGACGTGCTATATCAGCCGATCTGGGCCCCTGAGCTGAGCTGGCCTGTACTGAACAAGAGCCCTGAGCTGGTCTGGGGCCTCTGAACTGTTCTAGCATCATTGAGCTAAGCTGGGATCCGTGAGCTTGAACAAGTCCCTTGAGCTGTTTTTGAGACCCTACATAAGTCGACTTGGGGGACCCTCCGAGCTGAACCGGGCCCTGGGCTAATCTGGCTCCTTTTGCGAAGATCCCGAAGCTCCCCTGTGATGAGCTTCTAGGGGTGTTGTGATCATGTGGGGTCCCTCGGATAAGCTGGGCCCGAAGCTAATGCACTGGGTCTGGGCCCTTGAGCTGACTGATCTGGGTTCCTTGAGCCATGGTCTCGACCCTTTGGGGCCCTCCAAGATAATTTGGCGGCCCCTGGGCAGCATAGGGCATAGGAACCGGGGGTCAGGGATACTGCCCCCTTTGAGGTGGCCACCGCAACGAATATACAAATATCAGCAACTGTAATATAGAACAAGAAACCCCAAACGGCCCCGATAAGCTTGTCTGGGAACGTTCAAGTTCCGGTAGTACGCTGCCTGCAAGCCCCTGGAGGAGGAGCGCTTCGTAACAAAGCCAAGGAACCTACTACCCGAGTGTTTCCAAATGAGTCCCGAGAACTCAGGCCCCAATCCAAACTCCATTCCATATCAATCCCAACACAAAATATATGAATCGGACACGGACCCTGCACTAGAGGAAATGCCGAGCAACAGTCGTCCCTGAGCCATCGAAA
The DNA here is from genome assembly GCA_034440635.1 of Lepas anatifera. Taxonomy (NCBI): domain Eukaryota; kingdom Metazoa; phylum Arthropoda; class Thecostraca; family Lepadidae; genus Lepas; species Lepas anatifera. Next base: position 238,072 of record JAOTON010000092.1, read on the forward strand.
GGCGCGACGTCTTTCGATAACGAGCTTATATGGCGTCGCCAACTCTTTTCCCTGTTGGAGGGGTTTCTTGGGAGTCAAATTGCTCCTTGCACAATGAATCTGCCGTGCCTTAAACCCGAGTTGGTCGCGTGGGAAAGCAGGGCTGCTAACCACTATAACACCATGCTCACACCTCCTCCCGGCATCCCTGCGCGCTTCAGCCATCAAGTACCTTATTCACGCACAGGTATGCCAGGACTCTGCATTTTAGGCATCGAAATATAGCTAGGCGTATTTATTGTGATCAGTCTTTACCTAAATCAATATCTAATGATGGAAAAAGAATAGATCCGTAATAACCTGCATAAATGTTCCCATTTCGTCATTAAATAAGCAAGCCAGTTGATTAGGCTAAGTAGTGAGGCTATTTGGTATCAAACGTGTCTGTAGTTTTCTAAGCGGTTCTTAATTTTGTAAATGTAATGAAAAAGGCCTAAACATATGTAAATATAAAAAAAAAACGCTCGTAGTAAAAAAATAAGTTAAATCCTCCCGAAAAGCTTAAAAATTTATTTCGTATTTGAAAAAGGTCTAGGTAAAAAACCAAAACATGTTTTTGGCGTTTTTCTATGATTTTATTACATCATAATAGGTACAACCGGAAATCCCTTAGGGAAAAATTTAATTTCTCAATCTACCATATAATGATATCCTTGTTTGCATACTTGCCTTATTACACCTAAATGAGCTATCTAAAATTTTTAAAATTATAGGCCCCCGTGGACTCGGGCCCCCCTTGAGTGGGGCCCCCTCTGGGATAGCCCCCACTTTTCAAACCGTTCCTACGCCCCTACCTGAACCTATATAATGCCCTCTGAGTTATTCTAATACCTCCAAGTGTACTTGGTGCCTTAGTAGCTGATTCAGGACCCCCGAGCTGATCTCATGCCTCCCCAAGTTGATTCTGTCTCCTAAGTCAATATGGTGCCTCATTGGCTGATTAGGTGCCCCCTCAGCTGATTATTGATGTCTCCTTAGATGGCCTGGTGCCCCTGGGCTGGTTTAGTGGGCCCTGAGCCCACCTTGTGTCCCCTGAGCTGTTATGTTTGCTCCGCTGAGCTGGCAGTTGGAGCTTTCCTGCCATAGTCTGGAGCGCTGGGAGCTGATCCCCCAAAAGCTGGATCTGGTGCCACCTGAGCTGCACTAATGCCCCTGAGTCGATCTCGTGCCTCCTGTGGGCCATCTGATGCCCTCTGAGCTAGTCTGGTGCCCCTGAGCTAATCTGGTGCTCTTTAAGCTGATCTGGGCCTCCTTACGTGATTTCATGAGCAGCTCTAAAGCCCTGAGCTGGGCCCACAGAGGCTGATGGGGGCCCCTGAGATGGTATGGGAGCTCTTGAGCTAATTAAGTGTCTCATGACTTGATCTGGTATTCCTGGTCGGGGACCACTGATCTGATTGTTTATACCCGAAGCTGATCTGGTGCCCTATGGGCATCTGGTGTTCCCTGAGCAGCTCTGTCGGCGTGGAACTGCTTGGGCCCCGAGCTGGTGAGGAATTCCTGAGCTGATTTAGTGGCCCTGACTTGATCTTGCCCCTGGCCTGACTTGAGGCCCCTGAACGGATCTGGGGCCCCAAGAGTGATCTGGAAGACCCAGGAGTGAGTCTAGGTTTGAGGGTACCCTGAGCTGGTCACATGGCGCTGAGCTTGTGAGAGCCCCTTTAGTTGGCAGAGGCCCCTGAGGTGATCTGGCGCCTTAAACTGTTCTGGGGTTTCTTTGAACTGGTTTAAAAGGCCCTATGAGCCTATCTGTGGCCCATTGAGCTAGTCTGATGACCTCATCTCTGGGACCGATAAAGCTAGTCCAGTCCCTCGGTGAAGCATGAGCTGCTCTGTGGCCTTGATCTACATCTGGGGCCCCTGAGGTGGTCTTGAATAGACAGATAATAAGAACACAAGGCCAACTCCCATCATCTCGAGGCGGGGATGCTGAGCTAGTCTAGTCCCTGGAGTTTAAGCTGGCAGGGGATAGGCGAGAAGCTGCTCTAGATGCCTCTGATCAAGAGTTGGGGCCCCAGAAGCTGGTCTTGAATAGATAGGAATAAAAACGCAATTACTGAAACTCCCCTTGTAAAACGGAGCTAACGAGGAATGAGGAATTTCTAAAACGGCTTGTGATACCTAGGCACCCCAGGTAAGGCACCCTATATAAATTGCTTATTATACTGGTGGATTCTGGGAAGGGATGATAAAAGGCATGTGCCCTGACCTCAGAAACACAGTCCCCTAAGCCAGGGTTTTCTACTAATTAATTTAAATGAAGAACTAGTTTTCACCATTTTCAGCCTCATGCTATCCCCATCCAAACCACCGGCCTGTTCACCTTTTATTTACTCTTAACTGGGACCGATGCTCGAGAACATGGAACTTAATAAACGTGTTAAAAAGAATCTCACAATTTTTCCGGCAGCAAAAATGTGTTCTTTCAAAGACACTATGCCATTCCTCGTCCCCCGGCGTTGAGCAGGGGAGGCAAGGTACTTAATCCGCGTTTCGCTTAAGGGCTCACTCGTCACATCAAAACCAGCAGGCATAACAAATAGATTTTCAAACTCCAATATGCACCCAACCTGCACACTGTAACAGATATCACATGCTCCGCTGATTTCTCCGATGTTGAAATTGCTTGCATGGGTTGACAGATTTGTCCTT